>VZTJ01001205.1:1656120-1731952 GCA_013397795.1 Orthonyx spaldingii
ATGGGATGGGATGGGATGGGATGGGATGGGATGATGGCTCTTCACCTTGCACTGGCTCGCAGGCAGGTGTACTGTCCACACTCATCAGCCTTGATGCAGCCCCCAGGGGAGAGGAGATGTCCTGAGGGTCCACAGGAATAAAAAAAAAAGGTTAAAAAACCTGTTAACCCCCCCAGATTTGCACAGAAGAGCTTATTTAGGGGTCTTGGAAGGGAGAGGAGAAAGAAGAGAGATGTGCTGGGTTTATTCGAAGCAGACACTGGTGACTGTTGTGGCTGGGCCAGGCCCCGTCCACCCCCAGGCTGCTCCCTGCCTTTATCCTTCCCTAAATCGCCTCCCCTCAATCACCAGAGGGAATTGTTTGAAGGAATTTTAGATTAAAATTAAAGAGTAAGAGCTTCTCCCTCTTAAACCCTCATTTTGAGTTAATCCTGTATTTATCCTAAATGTGAATGAATCAAATAATTGAAGGACAAGGACATGAGAACAACGAATATCATCATGGAGAGCTTCCCATTAGCGTGTGTGGGATTACATCCATTCAATTCCATCCTGGAGAGCACAGATTAACCCTTCCTGTGGCCCTCACCACATCCTGGGAATCCTCTCCGCTGCTGGCCCCGCTGGCCATGCCCCATGCTGGAGGGGCAACAGGAGGAGAGCAGCCCATGGACCTTCCTTTGGGATGAAGAGGGAACGGCACAGTCCTGGCAGGTCCTGAGTGGGAGCAGAGGAGGTGACAGGATGGGAATAAACTGGAGAGAGAGATGGGAATAAACTGGAGAGGCCAGGCAGGTGTCAGTGTCCCAGTGCCACCCCCGGCTCAGCCACCGAGCTGCTGTGTGGTCACCCTGCGGCCAGGCAGGGCCTCCTCAGGGACAGATGGGCCAAGAGCGGCTGTCCTGCAGGAGAAATGCCTTTGGACACACCAGGAATTGTGGGAAATGCCTTTGGACACACCTGGAATCGTGGTTTGGGGAGCTGCTGCTCAGAGGGGATCGTCCAAGCAGGGTCCACCCATGGAGCTCCCTGGGACCTCCTGCTCAAGCTGCTGGAGGAGTCCAGAGGAGGCTCGAGGATGGTCAGAGGGATGGAGCAGCTCTGCTGGGAGGAAAGGGTGGGACAGCTGGGATTGTTCAGCCTGAAGAGGAGAAGCTTTGGGGTGACCTCACTGTGGCCTTTCAGGACCTGAGGGAGCCACAGGAAAGATGGAGAGAGACTCCCTGTGAGCCAGCAGGGTCAGCTGGGCAGAGGAGCTCAGAGAAGGGACCTTGCCCATGAAACCCCTCCAGCCTGGTCCTGGGCTTCCAGAGGGATCATCCTCAGCTGGGAGTGCGACCCCGAAAGACCTGGAAGGACTCCCAGGGCAAAAGGGGTCCTGGAGGTGAGTGGGGCGAGAGGGCTCAGGACCAGCAGGAGGTGGGGAATGAGGCAGGAGCTGGGAAAGCCCTGGGATGGGCTGGCTCCCATGGCCACCCCAGCAGGTCCTGCCCAGCCCCTTCCCAAAGCTCAGCCTGAGCCCAAACCCCCCTGAGCCCTCCTGAGCCGCAGCCCCGGGCCGTCCTGCAGCCTGGGGCCTTTTTCCAGACGGGTTCAGAGGCCCAGGCAGGAGCACCCCCAGGGCATGAGCACATCTTTCCGTGCAGGAATCCCCCGCTGGGAGACTGCCCAGGAATAATCCATCCCCTGGCCTGCTCCAGGAGCAGAGAGGGGAATTCCTGCTCCGCTCCCCTCTCCAAAGGATTATCCAAGGAGACATCAGCAGGACAACCCTCACAAACACCTCCTCCCCTGAAGTGTTTTTCCTCCTGTGGTTGTTCAGTGAGTGACAAAGGGTCTCAGGATTTTGCACAAATAATAAAAAACAGGTGCAGGAGCAGGTTGCAGCTCCATTACTTCTTCATAATTCCTGGCAGTTCCAGAGGCAGCCTGGCTTTGCACAGAGCAGGACTGAGGCTGCTAAAAACACAGACCTGCTCCTGCAGGGTTTGTTTGGATTGCAGGAATTCTCAGGTTCAGGGAAAAGAGGCAGCACCTGCAACCTGCACTGGGCCATCCCAGCAGTGCAACCCTGTCTGGCACTGACCTGCCAGGACCCCCTTCATCCATGGAAAACACATTTCCCAGGTGGAACCAACAGTGGAAAGTCCTGGGCAGTTTTCCTGTTCCAGTTTCTGCCTGTTCTCATTCCCATTCATGATCACCCCTCTGCTCTGCCCCCACCTCCACCGAGAGTCACACCAGGAAGGGTGGAGGGCACCAGTTTCTCCAGTTTAGGGGGAAATAAATGAAGTGGTGGCAGTACCGCACATGAGCTCAGCTGCTAAAGAAAAGAAGAAAAAAAAAAAAAAACAACCAAAAGAAAAAAGAAGGAAAAAAAACACGAAAGAAAAAAGAAGAAAACTTTGGAAGAAATGAAAGGGAAACAAATCCCAAAGCTGGGGCTCTTCCTGTGAGGGGCACCCTGAGGAATGAGCAGGCACGGGATGAAAATGGATCGAGGGCAGGGGACAGTCCCAATCATGGAATCACGGGACTGCTGGGGCTGGAAGGGACCCACAGGGATCACCAGTCCAGCTCCTGGCCCTGCACAGACACCCCAACAATCCCTCCTGTGCATCCCTGGGAGCTCCTGGAGCTCTGGCAGCCTCGGGGCCGGGACCATTCCCTGGGGAGCCTGGGCAGTGCCCAGCACCCTCTGGGGATGAACCTTTCCCTGATCTCCAGCCTGACCCTCCCTGGCCCAGCTCCAGCTGTTCCCTCTGTCCCTGTCAGAGCAGAGATCAGCACTGACCGATGGCGTTCAGAGCCCACAGCAGCCCCTCCACAGCCCCACCCCTGCAGTTCTCCCGTACATGTTCTCTGGGTTTGGAGCAGGAACGCTTCTCCCAAGAAAACGCCTCCTTTTGCTGGAGGCAGCAGCTCCAGTGGGTGAGAGGTGGGACAGAAGGGCCCGGGGTGGGGAAGGACCTCAGAAGCCTGGAGGAGTCTTGTTGCCTCAGCCCAGAATGGCACAACCTCGGCAGCCGGGACAGAGCCTGGGTGGAGGCACCGGGAGCCATCCCCTCCATGAGCTGGGCACTGGCACTGGTCTGGGGCTGCGGGCGATGCCCTGACCTGGCACAGAGCCCGCGGTCACCCCGAGCTCCGCCAGCCCGGGGTGAGGCCCGGCTGCTCTCCAGGGCACAGCAAACCCCGGTCCCAGTGGAGCCCCGGGATGTGCCCGCTCCCCGAGCACCGTGCAGGGCCCTCTGCCCCATGCTCCGGCCGGGGAGGGGCTCTTCCCTCCCAACCTCCCACTTCAAACGGCATTTCCAAGCCAATTCAACCCTCACTTCAGTTAAATCGAAAAAAACCCCAAACTAATCCAAAGGAGTTTTTTTGCACAACCTCAATCCATTTGAGGTGGGATCTTTTCCAAAATGATAGAAGCCATTTATCATTAAAAAAATATCTATGTCGTATTATTGCTGCTGTGACTGATGGCACTACAGGCACTGATGGAGCAGTAGATGTGACATCAGAGATTTCTGTTATTTAAAGGGACAAAGTCAAGTTAAATTTACCAGTCAGGGGGATGAGACAGGGAACAAATCTGCTTCATTAAAACTGCTCCTGACTCCTGTCAGAGTGCTGTGATTTGTTCAAATACACATAATTTCCTTTCCCATTCTGTTAGGACTGGAGAGAGAGACACGGTGTCAAAATCCAGATCAAAATGATGGAGCACTGCCAGAGACACCCAGGGTTTGTCAGTCGGGGCTGTCAATCCCTGCAGGAGCAGAGATTGGGCAGGAATTGTGTCCTGCTGCTCCCCAGGCTCTGCCCCAGCACCCCTAAACCTCCTCGACACCCACACCTGGCTGAAAAACCTGTCCTGGGAAAGCCTCAGGCGAGAAGGGAAAAACCCACAGCGTTTTTTGCCTCAGCTCCAGAAACGTTCCCTGATTTCTGCAGTCCCAGCACGGAGCTCTGGGGATGTGGGGCCTGGCACAGGCTGCAGCTGGAGTCAGGATAGGAAGTGCAGGGAGCCAAAGGGAGCAGGAATATTGGATGGGATGGGATGGAGGTGGAAAGGAGAGTGAGGGACCAGACTGCTCAGAGACTGCAGCTCTTAATGCTGTGAGGAAAATAATGAACACCTCAAATGAGAGTGGACCAGAGCCTGGAAAAGCCAGGAGAGGCAGAAAAGAAAATGTGCCATGGAGGGTCCAGGGAAACAGCAATAAAGGTGCAAGTAAAGACAATTTCAAGAGTGGTTCAGGAAGCTTAAATTCCCTTTTATGCAGGACTTTAATTTCCATGGGCTGCCAGTGAGGTTTGAGATTCAGAGAACCTGACTTCAGGATATTTAAATCACCTGACTTCAGGATATTTAAATAAACACGTTCTGGGCTCTGAGGATGGAAGGTTTTCACTCCGAAGTCCCTCAGCATGACCAGCATCTTCCAAAGCCTCCAGCCAGGCTCCTGCAGATCCATGCCACCTCTGTCCCAGGAACCTGACCCACTGCAGGACTGGAGGCAGACTGAAAGCTTTGCCCAAACCCCATTTCTGCAAGTGAACAGGGCTGAGTGTGGCTAAGGAGGCAGCTGGAGCCACAGAGCAAAGCCCAGCACAGGCTGGGCAGGGGCTGCACCTGCAGCCTGGGAGGGAGGGCAGGGACACCTGGGACCCAGAGGATCACAGGGAGCAGGCTGTGGGCTCCTAAAACACGGAAAAGGAGAATGAAGCAGTGGCAGGGAGGCCCTGGGCCCTGCCCAGGCCATGCTCCGTGTGTCAGGGACATGGAAGGACAAAGGGACGATGCAGAGTCAGGGCTGCCCAGCACAGTAATGACACAGAGAAGGGTTTGGTGAGCACAGGATGGGGCAGGGCTGGAGAAGGTCATGCTGGAACCCTGATCCTCAGGATGGGTGTCCTGGGAGGGATCCAGGCACAGGACTTTGCTCCAGGGCCCAGCTGGCTTTTATCCCTCAGTAAATCAGCTCCCAGGAGAGGCTCCCTGTAATGCTGACTAATTCCCAGCAAGGAGGAACAGCTAAACCCCTCCATTGATGGGGTTTTTTCTTTTTCATTCCATTCCTGCAGCCAAGGAAGCTTTTCCTGATCCATTTGTTCTCCTCTTCTCACCCAGCCCAGGACACAGGCAGCGCAGCCTCTACATTCCACTCCAATTTCCATGTCCATCATCCTGGCATTTTCTCCTCCAAGGGACCCTCTGGCCTATCCCTGGCAAAGACCCAGGGCACCCATGGGGTGCTCTGCCCAGTGATGTCCAGCAGGGACAGTTCCCCATCACTCTTCTCTTCCCAAGCCAGCTCAGCCCAGCGCCAGCACCAAATTCCAATGGGAAGCTCCTGGCTCCCTCAGCCATGTTTCCCCTCACCCCCTCTCCAATGGGACACCTTAAGTGGGTTACTAAACCCCTCCAAAAATCCCCTGGAGACCCTCCAGGGTGTGTGGGGCTGGGAGTGCTGCCCAGCGGGAACACAGCCCTCAGGTACCAGGGCTTGGAGCCCATCCATGATCCTGGATTTCCTCAGGAGGCTCCATCCCCAGGGACAGCAGCTGTGCAGCACAGGGAGGGCCACAGAGGGCAAAAATGAGCAGAGAAGAATGAAATGTACCTCATTTCAGGGGCTCCAGGAGTTTGGCTGGCTCTGGCTTGGAGCTGGCTCAGTGCAGTTCTCCCCCTTGTCCCGGTTCCTGCCAGGGCTTTATTTCCTCATCCCAAAGCTCGTTAGTGCTGACTCAGTGACTGTCACAGTCTGGGCTCCCTGAACAGCCAGCCCTTAATCCCTTTGCATTTCACCTATTAAAAAAGCCTCAGTGAGGACCTTCAGCCACTTGTACCAGGCTGACAGCACCTGGTGGCCATGGGGACTTGCTGAGTTGTTTGGGCTCTGATGGGTTTGGGAGTGGCAGACACGGAGAGTCCAAAGGAAAATGTCCAAACTTGCATTTGATCCAGTCCAGCTCTTATTAGAAATGCAAGGAAAGTAGCCAGGCCCATACAGGTAGCACCAGGATGATTTATTTTATTACCCCTACAATTATTATTAGAGTTCAGGAGCTCCTGAGGCACAGCAGGACCACTGGAATAAAACATGGAAGCAAAGTGCAGAGAAGGAACAGAAGTGATGTGTGCAAACTCATTATGCACAAGGAAATATTGTGATCCAGGATTTCCAGTGCTGCAAAAATGGGAGCCTTCCTTAGGAAAACCAAGGAGCAGCTGTTTGGAACCAGAGAGTTTAAAGCAGGCAGCACAAAGCAATTCTGGATTTGGGCGGAATGCCAGGACTGGGGGATCACAGGGAGGAGAGGTCGCCTCTGATCACCGCTGGGGCTGTGCTGGAGATGGAGCCTGGATGGGCAGAGCCAGCTGTGGGCTCAGCCCCAGGGCACAGCAGGAGTGACCCCAGGCTGCCCCTGCAGCCTCCTCCCGCCCCGGGGGTGCCACGGGGTCCCTGCGAGGGGAGAGGCCAGGGGTCCCTGGTTCAGGGCAGTGACAGGAATCCCTCCCTGTCTCACCTGCTCTCCCTGCACTCGATGCTCTCCAGGCTCCTGCTCGCCCCAGGGGTCCTGGGGATCCTCCCACACCCCCAGATTTGCCTGGGTCTCCATCCAGGATCTCTGTCCCACCGAGTCCTCTGGAGCAGCAGCTCAGTCCAGGTCACCAAACTCATTAAAGTCATCAAACACATCCTGTGGCCTGAGCAGATGCAGGGCTGACACCCACACAGAGCAGAGGCCACCACAGGTCACCTTGGCCAGCTTTTCACCCCTTCTGGAGCCCACAGCCCCAGCAGGGCCCGAGCTGCTCAGTGCCAGGGATCAGGGAAGAAGAAGAGATGCAAAACCAAGGGCCTGGGGCATCACTCCTGCAGCAGAAGCCTGGGGTGGTTCCAGACCTCAGCCTGTAGAGCAAGGGGCTAAAAGGGACAGGAAAGGAAGGATTGGCCAAGACCTCTGGGAGTCCCAGGTAGGGAAAGGCCCAATTTTCCCTTCACAGTGAAGGTTTCCCTGAAGAATTCCTGCCATTCCCAGTAACCTCTGCACTGCTGATGCTGTGGCACTTCGGATGATGGGCCAAGAGCTCCTCGTGTGTTTTAAGGATCCTGCAGAGCCATTTCCTGTTCTCCCGAGGGATTTCCTGCTCTCCTCCTGTTCCCAGGCAGCAGCAATCAGGGCATGAGTCAGGGTTGCACTCCCTGGTTTTGGAGCTGCCACCGAGACCAGCTGCAGGAGCTGGACACTGTTCCCAAGGACACCCAGGACATGGCTGTCACCCCTCTGCCCCTGCCACCATTGGTGACATCATGGGGACAATGATCTGCCATCACACAGTACCTGTGAGGGGATGGGAGGCTCTTCATGGTCCAGTTTTCTCCTTCCCAGCTCCCAGCACCTCTCCAGGTGGGACTGGGAGGGTCTGATCCTGTTTCAAGCCATATTTCTCACAGAGCCCTCCAACAGTCACCTCCCCAAGGATCAGCAGGACTCTGTGGGATTGGGATGGAGGTGCTGGGTTCAGGTGGCTGCCCTTGGCCTCAGGGAGAGCAGGACTCTCTTGGTTATCCTGAAGAGCCCTAACCCTCTCTTGCCTCTCCTTGGCTCTCCTCTCCTGGTTATGCCACTTGGTTCTCTCTGGGTTTTGGTCACAGGAGGCTCCAACCTGCTGAGCTCACAGCAAAACCACTGAGTGGAGTGGTCCCAGCCGTCCTCCCAGCTGAGCTCAGGCACAGGTGACACGAAGCACCTCTTTCAAAGCAGGGAAGACATCTGGTTTTGCAGAAATGTTCCTTGTGCTGTGCACAGGAGGATGTGTTTGGGAAGACACGAAGCTGACATCACAAATTCCCTAAATCCGAGTTCTGAAATGCATCTGCCATGCAGCCCCAGCTGCCCAGTGCAAGGTGTTCACAGCTGCTCCTTTGATGGGTGGGGGCTCCTCCCTTCTCTGCATGTGCCAGCAAGACTATTTCTATTTTTTAATCCAAGCCTCCATCAGTGTTTTTCCTCTTTTCCTTGGATTTGTTGGATTTCAGGACCGTGCCAGTTCGAGGTTATCAGCAAAGCTTTCCTCGGCTCATTGATGTGGTGCTGAGGGCCAGGCCAGGGCAGGGTTATCATTCCAGCCCTTCCACATTGGCTGATCCAACGGGAGGCAGAGAAGTCCACAAAGTTGGTTCCTGGCCCCTGGGACCTCAGGCAGGGCTTTGCTTTCAGCACAGTCGCTGCTGCTGTGAGCAAATGGAACCTGGGCTGGGGTGGATTAAGGGCTCAGCCCCTTTCGTTTCCCAGGGATCAGGTCATGTCTGGAACATCTGGATTTCCCAGGAAAGAGGAGCTGTGCTGGGAAGCGCCATTTTCCCCTCAGTTCAGCGCGGATGGGCGCAGGCACAGCTGGGCCAGGGAGCCCTTGACCCTGGGCCAGGCACCGAAATCAGCCTGAGCACCTCAGCCCACAGCCAGCAGCCTCGGCAAGGAGGCTCCCGGCTATGGGCTCCGTGTGCTGAACGTGCACCAGGAGCTTGGGAAGCCTGCCCTGCCTGGGTTTAACGGGGTTTGCACACTTAAATGGAGAGAGGACGACACGGTCAGAAAATGATTCAAGAAAAGACTCAGAAAATGATTCAAGAAAAGACACAGGAAAAGGGGAACTTCCCAGAGCCAGTGCAGTGGGAAGGGTGAAGGGCAGGGGCTGAGCCCGACCCCTTCCCCCAGAAGTCACTGCTGTGCTCTCAGCACCTCTCCTGCGGCGGTAGGGTTCTGCTGGCTGTGTTTCCCTGTGCCTTTAACTGGAGTTTCATCCCTGCAACTCGCACAAACCCCTGTCAGGGTGATGAGTGTGAGCACTAAAGGCTTTGCATTTTTAATGGAGGAGCAGAGCTCTCACTGAGCTCGGGCCGCGCAGCCCTCCTGCCCCTGGAGCTTTGGAGGGGAGCTCAGCTTTGCCATCGTTTATTTTACAGAACGTGCTGAACCTGCTGCTCTGCACAGGGGCTGCGACCCCAACCCCACCCAGCCAAACCCTGCCCAGCCGAGCTCCCGGACTGCCCAAAGCTCTCCCCAAACAAAGGTAATGCTGTGCTGGCCACCGGCCCTCCGTTCCTGGAGAAAGGGCTGCTGAGGAACCGATGAATAATTAATGCACCCACTTAACTCCACTTAACCCCTATCGTTAACAGTCACAGCCGAGGAAAGGCAGGGCAGGGCTGGGGCCATGGAGAGCCCACACAGAGCTGGGGATACCTTCGTGGTGCCACAAACCTGGACACCAACCTGGAATAAAAGTGGTAACCAGCACCCCCAGGCAGTGCCCGGGGTGATGGTGCTGCAGGGACCCAGGGATCCGAGAGGCTGGGGCTGGGGCTGCTCTGCACCACGCGTGGGAAAAGCGGGATGGGTTTGGAAAACCCCAGCAGGGCAGTCAGGAGAGGGGAGAGGTAGCCCCAGCTCTTGCAGCCGGTTTCTCACTCACACCATGGAATCCCAGGCCTTTCTCCCAAAGCCTGGGTTTGCTGTTCAAGGTTTAACAGCAGCGAACAAATCCATGGCCAGCAGAATTCCAGGGAGCACTGAGGGCGCAGGAATGAATCCAGGCCAAGGGTTTCATGGCAAGGCTTTGTTTGGATCTGTTCCTCGGCTGTGGCACCCTGAGACAGGAGCAGTGCACACGAGGGCAGTGGGGTCCAGCTCAGGGAACCCCGACCATCCTGCAGGAGCAGCTGAACCCTCTGGAGCCGGGCTGCGTCTGCATGGGAAGCGCGTGAGACCCCGGATAACCCGGAGCACAGCAGCACCAGGGTTTATGGGGACGTTTATGGGCTCCTGCCCCTGGAAAGGGAGCTGATGAATGTCCTGCAGCTGCTTCTCCTCGCCCGCACAGCAGATTTACAGCCTCACCCACAGCCCGGCAAGGACACCAACTCCGTGCCCTCGGCAAGGACAGGCGCTGCCTCTCCCCCTCCTCCTGCGCCAGCAGCTCCCCTGCTCTGCGACCCTTTAACAAAGCCCCAGCCCCGGCTCTTCCCCCCCTTCCCGCAGGCCACCAGCCCTGGCTGTGCAGGGACCCCAGCCTGGGTCCCCTCCCCTCTCTGATTCGCAGCCCTGAGGCACCAAACCCCTGCTCTGCCTCCCAAGCCCCTGTGCTGTGTCCATCCCCACCCTGTTGGTCCCTGAGGACAGGGGGCTTTGGGAGCCCTTCCCTGACCCTGCTCCTGCATTCCCACACTCGCAGAAATCCACATCATTAACAGTGATGTGATTAAACATTTTCAATGTAACAATTTCCAAGTGCCCGAGGGCTTTCGGTTTGCTTTGTTTTCCCTCTCCCTTCCCACTCCTGCAACCCAAAGGAGCCCATTTAAAGCAGATCCACCCCGCGCTGGCCTGGCTGGAAGGACCTGGCCCTGCAGGGCTCCTGGAGCTGTGTCTCCCTCTGGAACACGGAAAACAGCTCCAAGCAACACCTTTCATGTCACCTCCCACCCTCCACAATGCTCCCTGAGGCTCACTGGAATTTTTGCCACAAGGTTTTTGGTTTGGTTTCATGGGTTTATTATTTTCCCCCTTGCAAACACGAATCTGGTCCTGCTAAATGCCATCCCTGCTTTTCTGGCTCTTCCACTTGTCTCTGCCATCCATTTCCCTGTTTACACCACCCCTCCTTCCCCCTCCCTGCCTGCCCAGGCTTTTCTCTCATGCATCATTCATCCCAGTTAGTGCCCTTCTCTTAGGGCAGACTTCTGGGAGCTGCAGATCTCCTTGAGTTCCTCTTCTCCTCCGGCCTTGCCCTGATTTGCACTCACACGCACTTCCCCTGGAGTTTTTCTTGGAGCGTTGCATCCACAGAAGAGCAGGAGGAAGGAGAGCAGGAGGAAGGAGAGCAGCCTCCACACACCTTGCACCAAACCTTGGGAGAGCTCCACACAATTTTAATGTGCAAAGCCTGGTCCTGGGCTGGGTTGGGCTGGCAGCCTCCTCTGGCACTAACACATGGCCAGAGGAAGGGGACAGGTGACATCGTGGTGTCCAGCCTGGTAAAAGTCAAGGTGGAATTGTCTGGGAGCTGCCAGGAATGTTCCCCCAGGCTTTGGGAATGCTGAGGGAGGACGCTGTTGTGGCTTCCCAGCAGGGCTGGTCCTGCTCCCAGCAGCACCTTTGGGAACAGCTGCTGCAGATCCCATCCCTGCACCTGCCAGCTGGAACTGAACTGGGGCTCAGGCACCCACAGCCACTGAGGTGTCCCTGGAGCTGCCACCACAGCAGTGTCCAGCACTGAAAGGGACAGGATTTCCAGCCTGGGTATTTCTATTGCATTTCTCTGTTGTTTGGTGGCTGCCCCTGGATCCCTGGGAACATTCCAGGCCAGGCTGGATGGGGCTCTGACCAAGCTGGGGCGGTGGAAGGTGTCCCAGCCCATGGCAGGGCTTGGAAGAGATGAGATTTAGGGCCCATTCCAACCCCAAATTCTCAGCAGCTCAACACACCAGAAACTCCCCCATATCCCCCAGATGTGCTTTCTTTGGGATACAAATGACGGTCCTGGGGAGCAGGAACTGAAAGACAAACACAAACATGAGGACAAGCTTGGGAAGGGCTTTTCAGCCTCCGAAATTTCAATTGGTGACAGAGGCCCAGAAATGCCCCAGCTCTGTTCCTGGCCCTCTTAAAGAGGTGCAAGCTGCTGAGGAATTCTCACCTGTACCCAGGGCTGGCGGGAGAGCTCCAGCTGGGATTTGGGCTCTGGCTGGGAGGAAGAAGGAGGCAGAGCCATCTCCACCTCCTTCCATCAGGAGACTGCTCTGGGTGTAATTCCCCAGTGTGGGACGAGCAGAGCTTCTCCACTGGGCCAGAAATGCACACAAAAGTTTAGAGGCAGAACATGGCAAATTACTGCTGAGAAGACAGAACTGCTTTTGGGGTGTTTTGGCCTGAACTGGGTGGATTAATCCCAGCAGCAGCTCCTCAGAGAGCTTTGCCATGCAGGTCTGTCCATGGCTCTTGTGCCTTGGAGAGTGGAAAAATGAAAGTAAAAATAAAAGTAAAAATAAAAATAAAAATAAATTCAGCAGGTACACACAACTGTCACACGATTTTCCACCTTTCTTTGCCTGGTGGATGTTTGGCTGTTGTCCCCCAGAGTGGGGCTGTGGAAGGGCTGGAACAGGGAAAGCTGTTGGTGGAGTGGGAACTGGGCATGGGCAGCTCCATCCAAACCACCCCTGGAGACCTCCTGGGAGTGGTGGAACTTCCCCAGGGTGGGGTGAGGCACAGGGGAGATGCCTGGAGAGGCAGCTCAGCCATATCCAATGGCAAATCCATGGATCAGGGACGTTTGGGCTCATCCCAAGGCAGCACTGTCAGTTCCACCCAAGGCTGGGATCCCTGCAGGAGTGGGGCCCATCCAGCCCTGCAAAGCACAAAGGAGAAAAGCAGAGGGGATCAGCTGTAGAGAAGAACACCAGGATTGCTCCAAGGCTCTGCCAAGGGCTGATCCCACCTGGAGCTCCAGGCCTGGAGATCAGCTCCAATTCCTCCCCCTGGTCCCCCCTGGAGCTCCAGGCCTGGAGGGCAGGGCAGGGTGCCCCCCCGGCAGGGGATCAGCTCCAATCCCTTACTCAGCAAAAGCCCAGCTCACTTCAGAGGGGATTTCAGATTAAGCTCTTTAGGCAACAAAGCAAGATCTCTCTTTTAAAGCTCTGCTTAATCCCATAATCCTGAGGGAAGGCCTCTCCTCCCCCTGGGGAAAAGGAGAAGGGGTTTTTTGCTGAGGGAGACATAATGACTTCATCCCCACATAATGGGGTGATGTTTGCTGATTAGACACAGAAAGCCTCAGGGAAAGTTGGATTTTGGATAACAATTTAAAGATCTTTAAGAAAAAACCAGATACCCCAAGAAGTACCCTAAAACCACAGGAAGAGCCACTGGCAGAGGCAGAGAAAGAGCCCTGCTCTGGTGGCCTTGAGGTGCAAAGAGCAGAGCGGGTTTGCCCTCGCTGCAGCAGGGACTCGGCGATTCCCGCTGGGGGACAGGGAGAAACCCCCCTGTCCACAGCTGCCCGTGGTGGAAACCAGGAGCTGGACATTTGGGATGGCCCAGAGCAAAGCTCAGCTCTCGCATGGAACAATCCCCGGATATTTTGGGATGGAAGGCACCTCTGAAGGCCTCCAGCCCAGCCTCCTCCCTCCTGGTCAGCAGTGGGGTCACACCCGGTCACTCCCGGGCTTGTCCGCGTCAGAAATCCCTCCAGGGACTGAGGCAGCACCGGAGCCGCTCCCACCTCCCACCTTTCCCAGGGAATGCTGCCACTGCTCTGTGCAGGAGGGTTGGGATCTCCAGGGTCCCCAGGCACAGGGAGAACAGAGAACAAGGAGCACAAAGCCACCCCCAGCACAGCCCGGGGCCTCACTGATGGTGCTTTGAAGGCTTTAGATGGGAGATAACATCAAATCCTCACATTCGGTTACCAAAGCAGGAGTGAAGCCACTCTGCAAACAGCCTAGAAAATGCTGAATACTCTTAATAAAAAATAACATCGAACCTCTGAACAATATTTTCTGTCTCAGACTGATTTTTCTATGAATCTTTCTGAGTTTATTCAGCACTACTTGTATTTAAAGTTATTTCAGCACTAATATGCAAAGGAAGCTGCCAGGGTGAGCTGGAAAGCTGTTATACATGTGGAGCAGATGACTCCTGCCAACATTGCTACAGAACTGCTCCTCCCTAGGTTAAAGTTCAGGATCAGAGACCACAAAGCTGTTCAGATAGAGAGGGAAACACTGCTGCCACCGGGAGCTGCCTGTGCCACTGCAGAGACACAAAAGGAGCCGGGAACAGCTCTGATTGCAGCAGTTCTGGGGTGTTTAATGCTGATGAGCACCTTGGGCCATCCCACACCTGAGAAAGGGGCTGCAGGTGATTCCTTTGCAGCATTAGTCACAGAATGTCCTGAGCTGGAGAGGACCCACCGGGATCGTGGATCCAAGCCCTGGCCCTGCACAGACCCCCCAGCAATTCCACCCTGTGCATCCCTGGCAGCGCTGTCCAAACGCTCCTGGAGCTCTGGGAACCTCGGGGCCGGGACCCTTCCCTGGAGAAGACAACTCTGTCCTAAATTCCATCACCTCAACGCTGCCAACAGCCTGTGCTGGCGGCTGAGCAGGGGAAAGCAGCCCTTGGCTCACAGGCGGGTGGGTGGGTGTCAGTCAGAAAGAGAAAGGAGGGGTTAAGGTTTTACCTGCCCAGCTTGAGCCTGGGAAAGCAGCTAATAAAACAGAAGTCCAAGTGAAACCTCCAGGCTCAAAAAAATACATCTGCACTGCTCTGGCTTTGAGCCACAGAGTGGTTGGAGCTGTGTGGGGAGAGCTGCCCCCAGTCCGGAGGGGCTGAGAGAGGATGGGAGCCCCCGAATCCCTGAAACCACCGAGCACCTGGATGTGCCACCGGGGCCATACCTGGGGGGAAGGGGAAGGAGATCTGAAGCTGAGCCCGACCCCCCCGGCTGCCCCTCCTGTCAGGGAGTTGTGCAGAGCCAGAAGGACCCCCTGAGCCTCCTTTTCTCCAGGCTGAGCCCCTTTCCCAGCTCCCTCAGCCGCTCCTGGGGCCCCAGCCCCTTCCCAGCTCTGTTCCCTTCCCTGGACACGCTCCGGCCCCTCAGGGACATTCCCGAGTGAAGGATCCCCACGGGCAGGAGGCACCAACAGCAAAGGCTGCACCAAACCCATTTCACTGCAGAACTTCCCAGCCAGGTCCCATTCCCTTCATTCTGTGGGACCAACCTTCCAGAGGGGCTTCAGTGCCGCCCTCCCCAGTCCCAGCCCGGGCAGGAATCACCAGGTGCTGATGAGGCTCAGGAGATGAGGATAATTTGACAGGAGGCTCCAGCTTTCCTGGAAAAGGCACCCCGGGCTGCTCGTTTCACAGCTGATTATTGCTGCCTTTGATGCTCTCGCAGTTCCCCAACTAACACGTGTTTAGCACGGAGATGATTTAACAGCTGAGCTGAGCCCAGGCCCTGGCACTGAGCGGGAGTTTAGCAGTGCTTGAGCTCCCAGATGGTGCCCCGGAGGTGAGGATTATGTTGTTGTCAGCATCCCGAAAAATCCCGGTGATGGGAACAGCAGACAGAGACGTGGAGGGGGTGGAGGATTTCTCCCATCAGGATTTCAGCATCATTTTTACAATTAATTGCTGCTTTCTGAATTTTTTCAGGAGTTTGTTTGGGAGATCTTTTTGGCTGCAGTAATTCCTTGCAAACCTCATTGACTTCGGTCTGTCCTGAAGAGATGGGAATTTTTTTGGTTTAAACGTTCGAATTTGAAAATGCCCCCAGTCACTGTGCACTGGGGGCTCTGGGGGTCTGACGCCCCCTATCCAAGTGAGGCATCCACCCGCCCCAGCAGCTCCTGAGGGGCTTGAGCCTATCCTGAAATGGGATGGGGAGAAGGTGGAAACACATCCTTGAGGCAGAATCCATCCACAAGGAACCCCAGAATCCCAGAATGGTTTGGGTGGGAAGGGACCTTAAAGCCCATCCAGTGCCACCCCTGCCATGGCAGGGACACCTTCCACTGTCCCAGACTGCTCCAAGCCTTGTCCAGCCTGGCCTTGGGCACTGCCAGGGATCCAGGGGCAGCCACAGCTTCTCTGGGCACCCTGTGCCAGGGCCTCCCCACCCTCACAGGGAACAATTCCTTCCCAATCTCCCATCCATCCCTGCCCTCTGGCAGTGGGAAGCCATTCCCTGTGTCCTGTCCCTCCATCCCTTGTCCCCAGTCCCTCTCCAGCTCTCCTGGAGCCCCTTTAGGCCCTGGAAGGGGCTCTGAGCTCTCCCTGAAGCCTTCTCCAGGTGAGCACCCCCAGCTCTCCCAGGCTGGCTCCAGAGCAGAGGGGCTCCAGCCCTGGGAGCAGCTCCAGTGTCTCCTCTGGCCATGGGCACCAGGGCTGTGAATGGGTGGTGACAGCTGTAAAATCCCCTCCACGGGCTGGAATCACCTCCAGTCCCGTTGGCTTCAGTGGTGCTGCAGGTCCTGGGGTGAAGGTCTGGCCCGGCAGAAGGAGCTGGGCTGGTGCCTGGTGTGGGTCCCCTCCTGCCAAAGGTCCCTGCTGGTCACAGGGGCAGCTCCTGCCCCCTTCCTGTCCCTGCTCCCACAGCTTGGCCAGGGCAGGGGGAGAGCCAGGACCTGCTGAGCTCCCCCCTCTGGGAAAGCTCAGCTCCAGAAGGGCCAGGGCTCCCTTAGAAAGATTTCCCTGGGGTTTAGTGCCTCCCCTTCCCCACAGGGAAGGAGCAGAAATGTCTTGGCTGGGTCGGGTGCCCTCCCTCTGCCAGCTCCTGCCTCAGTTTGCAGGTGACAAAATGAGGACGATGCCCTTCCTGCAATTAATTCCCATCTCTTCTTCCTTCCCCCTCAGGGCACAGCAGCAGCTCCAACACCATAAATGATTTAGGAGCGGAGCCAGATGAAGCCAGAGCTGATGGATGACAATGCTTTGCTTGGGGGAATGTTTTCCTGCTGGAGATTTTTTGGAAACAAATATATTTATCCTCATTCAAAACTGAAACACAGCCCCCATCCCGGGTGACTCAGCCCTGAGTCAGGACCCAGCGGGAGCACAGCTGGGGAGAGCCTGTGGAGCAGCCAGGAGGGATCCAGTCTGTGCCAGGGAAGGGGGAACTGGACCAGGCACAGGAGTCCTCAGGGCTCCTCAGATTTTCCCTGGCTGTAAGGGGTTAAAATGATTTTTGCCCATTTTGCCCATAGGATGGAAGTTTCCGAGTCCCCAGGTCGGGTGTGGAAGCACCAGGACAGCTTCGTGCCTTGGCTTTGGGCAAACCCCCAGACTGGTGGGGGGCGGCTCTTTGGGGTCCTGGGCAGCACTGGGGGCAGGAGGGAGGGTGGGGAACCCCTGGCAGCACCACGGGCTGTGATCCAGATCAAAACCTATGGAAAGTGGGCTGGAATTACAGAGTCAAACACAGCATCACAAGAGCACGGGCTGATCCTAAATTGTGACACTGGAGAGGTTTTTCCCAGCTGGGATCTTTTGCTGCCCTTTGCAGACCAGAAACCCCTCACTGAACTGAGGTCGCTTTCCCCTGGAGTGCATCCCATTCCCTTAAATCTTCCCTGTGCATCCCACACCTCCAGCCCGGGAGCATCCCGGTGAGTGCCAGCCTGTTTCAGCTCCACCAGGGGCGGTTCCAGGTGAGGCAGGAGGTGCTGCTGCTGGAGAGCAGCGAATCCCTGCTCCCAGCACGAGCAGAGCCTCCCGGCCCCGGCACAGCCGGAGCAGCATCCCGGAGCTGAGGCTGTGCCAGCCAAGTCCACAACTCCCTGTGTCCCCAAAACAGCCTGAGCTGGGGCCTTGTGTTCTCTCGTCCCACTGGAACCCCTGGGTGTGAGCAGATCCTGGATGGGTTTGTGCACTGGAAGATCACTCTGAGCACGAGGCAATTCCAGTGGAATGGCAGGAGCACACCCTGCCCCGCTGGCTCCTGGAGCATCCTCCAGGTGGGTGCGGTGCTGTCCTGGCCCCGCCCTGGCACTCGGGGCGGTGTGTGACAGCACAGAAACTTCTTTCTCGTGAGAAAGAATTTATTTGTTTATATAAACAAAGATAAAGGTGTTCTTTTTTCATGGACCCAGGTGGCCAATTAGCTGCGAGAGACGTGCAGCTAATGGCCAATCAAGTGAGAGTCCATTTTGTATATAAAAGCTGAATTTAATAAATAAATTAATCTCTTTTACCACTTGATCTCTCGAGTTCTCTTTGTTCGACATCTGCTCAACAGCGACATCGGTGCTGTCCCCGTTTAGGACATGGCCGATGCCAATTCCCGAGGGAACGCCTGGCACTGCCCCGTGTCACTGGCAGTGCCCCGTGTCACCCACACTGTCCCTGCACTGCCCTCCCTGCCCAGCAGCAGCTGAGAGCAGCAGGAGGAGTGGGGAGAAGGATGGGAGGGACACGGGGACAGAGGGACAGGTAGGGAAGGATGGGGAAGTGTGAGGACATGGAGAGGATGGAGGGAATTTGGGGACACAGGCAGGATAAAGAAGGATGGAGGGAGTGTGAGGACACGGGGAGGATCAGGAGATGGATGGAGAGAGCACAGGGAAGATCAAGAAGGATGGAGGGGACATGGGGAGCACCAGGGAGAGGAGCAGAGGGAGCACAGGGAGGACAAGGGAGAGGGATGGAGGGAGCACAGGGAGGATCAGGATTGGCCTCACAGCTCCAGCGAGTCCTTCCAGCCGAGCCCCGTGGGGTGGGGCCATGTGACAGGGACAGAAGGGGCTGCGTGTCCCGGGGCAGTGGCACCAATGCCAAGCACAGGGCAAACACGGGTTTCTTTAGAGCCTGCCCGGATTTCCAAGGGAAGGCACTGCTAGGGATTCAGGGAGCACTTCACACCAAGAGCTCATTCCCATGGCAGCGCCTGCACCTTCCTTGGTCCCCTCTCCCAAAGCAGCTCCAGCAGCTGCCGGGGCTCCCAGGGGCCAGCAGGGAAATGGGATGGACTGGGGGGTTCTGCCAGGGAGGTGGGAGCAGGATGGAGGGAATTTAGGAAAAAGAAAGAGGTGCCAAAGGACTGGGATGCATCGAGGGGAGTGTGGTGGGTCCTGGTGGACACCGAACACATCAGGCCCCAAAACTCCAGCAGATGGTCCAGGGCTAACTGGAGTCCCGTGTCCAGGGCAGGGAATGGAGCTGGGAAGGGGCTGGGGCCCCAGGAGAGGCTGAGGGAGGGGGCAGCCGGGGGGGTCGGGCTCTGCTCCCAGGGCACAGGGACAGGAGGAGAGGGAACGGCCTCAGGCTGGGCCAGGGGAGGGGCAGGGTGGATATTGGGAAGGATTTTTTCATGGAAAGGGTGGTCAGGCCTTGGCAGGAGCTGCCCACGGAGGTTTGGAGTCCCCATCCCTGGAGGTGCCCAAGGCCAGGCTGGACACTGGGGCTTGGAGCAGCCTGGGACAGTGGGAGGTGTCCCTGCCCATGGCAGGGGTGGCACTGGATGGGATTAAAGACCCCTTCCAACCCAACTCATTCCGGGATTCTGTGATTTTTTAAAAATATGCCCAGGAAAGGGATCCAGCATCCATCACCCACAGACACATCAATGCTCTCCCTTCCACTCCACATCTGCTGGAAAGGAGCTCTTGTGCTCCTCATCCCCTTCCAATCAATTTCCCACCCTCCCTGACGGACCCAGCACAGCAGCCACACACCAGAGGTGCTCAAGACAAAATTCCTTTAATTTCTTTCTGCTTTAGAAACTCTTTGTACAGTTTAAGAAAAGAGGTTGCTTTTAAAAAGAAATGGAATTCCCATCCCAGGAATGCTCCATCCACAGCACCAGGCACACCCAGTCGGAGCCTGACAGGGCTCTGTTGTTTCAGGCTGCTGGGAGTGGGGCAACACTGCTCCTAACCCTCACTCCCAAAGCCACGAGGCTGGAAGGTGCTTGGAGAGGTCTCAGAAGCTGCAGCTGGTATCCACAGGGGTCTGTTACACCATTCCCAAGTTTTGGCTTCTCGGGGATGGGGTTTTACAGGAAATGGCACCAGTGTTTAAAATACTTAAACCTGGACCAAGTCCCTAAAATGATGCTCCCAGCATGGACCAGGTTTTGGATCCAGGTCCGGCTGTGACCCCACCTGCCCTGATCCAGCCTTGTGGGGCTGGAATCCCTCTGGCAGTTTTCCTTAGGGATGTGGAAGGTTCTGCTGCCAGCACAGGATGGGCTCTCCTTGCACAGGAGTCCAAGGAACCCTCTAGCCCCACATCCCACTCCAAACATTCCCCACTGAGGAGACCCCAGGCACTGCCTCCCACCCCTCACTGCTGCTGAACCACTTCTGATTTATCTCGAGATAAGAACTTTACCAATATTTTCATCCACTAAGCCCTAAAAACAGGAGGGAGGGGTTAAACCCAGGCTTGAGTCCCTTCTCAAACATCAGGATAATCCAGGTGGATGGATCCAAAACCGGTGTCAGCCCGAAAAGGAGTCCTGGGCAGCCCAGGGCACGGCGAGCCCCAGCCCTCAGCACCCCGAGATGTCCCGTGCCTTGTTCTTCCTCTGGAATCTCACATCCAAGGGGTCGAATCCCCGTTCCCTGGCCCCAAAGAGGGCCCAGGGAGGAGTCCTGGCCGTGTACTCGGCCGCTGTGAAGGTCCTGGAGCCGCCGCTGCGCTCGTGCTCCCGGACCAGCTCCTGGAAACGGCCGTAGTCAATCCAGGTCCTCCACTCACCATCCACCTGGAACTGCAGGAGAGGAACAGTCAGGGAGCACCAAATCCAGGTTATGCTGAGAGCAGCTGGGTGGGGATGAACTGGGATCCCCGGGTGGTGTTTTTTTAATTTTGCACCACATGGAGGTGCAGGGCAAAGCCATACAGAGGCTCCTGTAGGACACAGCTTTGATAGGAAAACAAAAGGAATTCAGGTGGATAAATAACCAGAGGCAGCAGGGAATTGATTCTCCACCTCTACTCTGCCCTTGTGAGACGCCCCCTGCAGAGCTGCTTCCAGCTCTAGAATTCCCAGCACTGGAACAGCCTCATCCTGCTGGAGCGAGCCCAGAGAGGCCCCGGAGCTGCTCCCAGGGCTGGAGCCCCTCTGCTCTGGAGCCAGCTTGGGAGAGCTGGGGGTGCTCACCTGGAGAGGAGAAGGCTCCAGAGAGAGCTCAGAGCCCCTTCCAGGGCCTAAAGGGGCTCCAGGAGAGCTGGAGAGGGACTGGGGACAAGGGATGGAGGGACAGGACACAGGGAATGGCTTCCCAGTGCCAGAGGGCAGGGATGGATGGGATACTGGGAAGGAATTGTTCCCTGTGAGGGTGGGGAGGCCCTGGCACAGGGTGCCCAGAGAAGCTGTGGCTGCCCCTGGGTCCCTGGCAGTGCCCAAGGTCAGGCTGGACGTTGGGGCTTGGAGAAGCCTGGGACAGTGGGAGGTGTCCCTGCCATGGCAGGGGTGGCACTGGATGGGCTTTAAGGTCCCTTCCAGCCCATCCCGGGATCCTGTGAGGATCTCCATGAGGGCTGCACTGTTGGATGCTTTCCTAGAGCCTTTGAAGTACCAGATCCTCTCCCCCTCAGTCCCACTTCCCAGGAGGGAGGCTCCTAAAATGTTTCCCAAAGGCTTCCCAGGCCACCTGCCTCTGCCAGCTGACACTGCCAGGGGAAAGCCCCTGGTGTGGGGAGCGGGGAGAGCCCTGCAGGGAAGGTGTGGCTTTGGGGCCGTGCCCAGGTGCCCCTCGAGGAGAGACCTCGCCAAGGTCACCTCAACCCCAGCATGGGACTGCGAGTCCAGGGCAGCCCAGCCCGGGACAGAGGCCCAGCAGCAGCACCAGAGGTACTGCCAGAGACTGGGGTGGATTTGGGTGGCTCTGGAATGGGGCACGAAGGCTGTGTTTGGGAACGGGGAAGATGAAGAGGTTCAGTGACACAAATCCTCTTTCCATGTGAAGAATGGCTCACTTTGACAAGCTGGAGCTGCATTTGTCTCCCAGACCTGCTCTGCTCATTTAGCCCCAGCCTTGGCTGAAGCCTCAATTAGGATTTATCTCAGCTAAGAGCTTATTATGCATTTCATCCAAAAAAAAAAAAAAGAGGGAAAACAGACCGGCTCCTTAGTTAGTGTGGATTTTTTTTTCCCCCCAAAACTTGATGGCTGTGCATTTCAGATGGCACTTGACTTTGTGCCCAAGAGCTAAAAGCTTTTTTGGTTGGGAAAACTGCTGACACCCCTGAAATTCTGCAATCAGACGTGGCTGGTGCTCCTCCATCCCTGCCTGTGGAATCACAGCGCGTCCCTGCTGGGGCCAGGGCCGGGAGGGGACACTGCAGAGTCACAGCACTGGGAAGCAGACCTGGCATAAATCAAGGTGCCCACGGCTCATTTTTCTTGTGCCAAGGTGGGGACGTGTGTGAGGTCACCAGGAAAGCAAAGGGAGGGGAGACATTGTGTCACCTGGAAAGGGAAAATCCTGATCCCAAAGAGGATCCAGGCTCTGGAGAGCTGAGCTCCCTCCCAGAGCGTGGGGAGGTGACACTGTCACACCTCACACAGAACTCTCTGCTCCCTCCAGGCTTCATTCATGAACACTCAGCAACAAAGAGCAGCAAACCCCAAAGCAGAGGATCCAGCAGAGCCTTTAAGAGTGAGGGGGAATGGCTTCCCACTGCCAGAGGGTTGGATGGGATATTGGAAAGGAATTCTCCCTAGTGAGGGTGGGGAGGGGCTGGGATGGAATTCCCAGAGGAGCTGTGGCTGCCCCTGGATCCCTGGGAATGCCCAAGGCCAGGCTGGACAGGGCTTGGAGCAGCCTGGGATGGTGGAAGGGGTCCCTGCCATGGCAGGGGTGGCACTGGATGGGATTTAGGGTCCCTTCCAACCCAACCCAACCCAACCCACTCCATGATCCCGTGACCCCATTCCCACCAGAACAACCAAGCTGGGATCCATTCCAAACAGATCAATCAATAATCCCCATTTCTAGTGCAGTGACAGCACAGCCCTAAACCACAATGCCAGAGGGGCAGGTATGTCATGGGCAGAAATGGCTCCTGCTAAGGAATGAATCCCAAACCCACAGCGGGAAAGAAGAGCCCCAACTGCCCACGAGATTTACAGCTTGGATTTAACAAATCTGTGATTATCCCATGGGTAACAAAAGATTTCAGGCTCAAAGCAGCTTCATCCATATAACGGGTGAGCCAACTCTAAACATCCCTGGGATCCCAGCATAACGTGGGCAGGTGTTTTAGGGAATTGTTCATTGCCTGTGGAGCCCTTTAGGGTGATAAATACATCGACACAAGATAAATGGCTGAGAGCCCTCCCTGGGTTCTCCTCCAAGCTGGAACCATGGAGTGTCCCAGCTCCTTCAGCTGGCCCTGGAGCCGGGCTGGCCTGCCTGGAAAGGGAAGCTCTCCCTCCCTGAGGGCTCTGCTCAGCAGGCGGGTGACTCAGGGCCTTCCCTCGGAGCTCCTGGAGTCCCCAAGGTCCCACCACCCACTGCTCCCACTGACGTGGCACGGATGCACAGCGAGGAAACCCTGATGGAATTGTGCAGATCCTCCAGGGCAAGGAGCACTGCTCCAGGCAGGTGTTAGTGATGGGATACAAGGGGCACAGGAATGAGGGGAAACTTTAAATCCCAGGCTGGGCCAGGCTGGAAGGGACCCCAGAGGATCCCTGGTGCCACCTCCCTGCTCAGGCAGGGCCATCCCAGAGCACAGGGCACAGCACTGTGTCCATGTGGCTCTGGAATATCCCCGGGGAGGGAGACTCCAGCCCCTCCCTGGGCAGCCTGTTCAGGGCTGGGCACTGCCCAGGGCAGAAGTTGTGCCTCCTGTGCGGGGAATTGCTGGGCTCAGTCCCATCTGTATACCCAAACAGGGATAGCTCCATATATCCAAACTGAGATATAGCCATACATCCAGACTGGGATATATCCATATATCCAATAGAAACTGGGATTAAATGGAGAGCCAGGTCCCCTGGGAGCATCTCCAGAGCCCGGTTGAGCCCCCCCTTTGCTCCTGAACTCCCAGGAATGGCCCTGCCCAGGACATTTCTACCAATTCTCTTTGGCAGCAGATTCACAGCTGCTCTCACTGCAGCTCCTGCTCCCAGAATCCATCAGCATTCCTGCAGGAGAAGAGCCACGCTCCAGATTTCTTTTCTTATCAACACATTTGCACAAGCAGTTTGGGGAGGGGGGGGACATATGCATGGACTGAGGACAATCCAGAAGGACCATTCACTACATTCCCCAAACATGAGCATCACTGAGAAATAATCCCAGGTGCATCCGACAGGATAGAACTTGGCAGAGAGGCAGGGATGGGACACAGGGAAGGCTGAGCAATGGGAGTCAGCTCACACCAGTCAGTCTGTCCTAACAAGGTAACGTTGGATTTCCTTTGGAGCAAACCATGCTGAGCAAACCCCAAAGCCACCAATCAAACACTTGGTGCACAAAGACTTTTGGGATTTTTAGGCATTCCCAGCCTGCCAAGATCCCAATTCCTGCACTCCTGAGCAGGAAGTAGAGGGAGTTAACCCCCCTCACTTCTGCATCCATTTATTGTCATTCCTGAGTAGAAATCCATCTCTGAATTATCTCCAGGACCCCTCAGCCTGGTTTTCCCAGTTTTCCATGAAATCCACTCTTTGCTGGGCTGGAATCCATTCCCTGGCAGTCCAGGGAGAGCATTGTTCCCGGGACATGGAGCGTGGCTCTGCACACAGGGCATGTTCAGCTGGTTTTAATTTAATTAATTTCATTTAGTCACTTTTAATCCCACACTCACACATCCACAGAAATTCCAAAGTTTCCAGGGATCCCTGCAGTCTGTGCCTCTCAGCTGGGAGAGCTCCCACTGCAAACTGCTCATCCCACACGGACACACTGCAGGTCAATACTGAAAATAAATGTTATGGCTATTAGGAACATTTTGAGGAAAAAATCTGCAGTAGGAATTCTCCTCTGGACCCTCTGGCAGCTGCTGAAATAGCTCAGCACCAAAACACAGTGAGATCCATCAGTCTAAGAGATGGGAATATTGACATGGATGTATGGGAAGAGATGAATGTAAAACACATAAAGAATATTTATATATAGTCTTTTACAGCTATTCAGAGAATCCCAGGATGGTTTGGGCAGGAAGGGACTTTAAAGATCATCCCATTCCACCCCTGCCATGGCAGGGACACCTTCCACTGTCCCAGGGGGCTCCAAGCCCCATCCAGTCTGGCCTGGGCACTTCCAGGGATCCAGGGGCAGCCACAGCTTCTCTGGGCACCCTGTGCCAGGGCCTCACAGGGAAAAATACTTTATGTACCTATATAAAAATATCCAAGGAGATATAAATAATGTATGGTTTATACATATTTTTGTATATAAAAAGGAGATATTTATCCCTTATAGAAAAGGTTTTATAGCACAGAATACATATATAAAGAATGTATTAAAAACCACATAAATGCCCAAATAAATCCATGCCTCCAAGTTTTCACCCTGACCACAACTGGTCATTAACCCTCAGCATCCCCGGGTTTTCCTCTCACATTTAGAGTGTCCCTGGAGTGACTGGGGCCACCTGCAGAGCCCAGAACAGCCCCAGGTTCCCAGAGGCTCCCCCTGACCCACACCCACCTCTGGGGACACAGCCCTGCATTTCCCAGACGGGCCAGGCAGCCACCCCGGGAGCTGGGCTTTCCCAGCTGCTGGAACTGAGATCTCACTGGAGCTGGGAGGTCGGGAATGGCAGATCCATCCTGGCTCACCAGGATTCACCTCTACAGTTCCCCCTCTGAACAGGAACATCCCATCTCCCCAAAGCCTGGGACCATGGAACCCTCCGGGCTGCAAGGCCCGCGGGAGCTGCAGCAGGAGGTGTCAGAGCAGAGGCGATGCCGTGTTCGGGTGGGACCCGGGAATGAGATCCCATTCCAGATGTGGTTTCCAGCCCCTGATCCCTGTGCCCACCATTGGCCACTTCCCTGGGCACGGCATCAAAAAGGCTCCTGGAAAAATGATCTGGGCAGCTCCACCCCGAACTCCTCCGAGGACGGCCCATCCCTGGGACACAGCAGCAGCTTCTCCGCCTTCCCCCAGGCTGTCAGCAAACACAGCACATTTCACCACCTGCCAGCACGAGCTCTCCAAGACAAACAAACAACTCCCAGAATTATTACACCCAGTTTCTCACCTCATTAAGGCTCACAATTATTTAAGGCTCCCTTTGTTTGACAGGGGAAGTGATGAACTGGAGTCACTCAGCAAAACAAGCAGAAATATTGTGGAGAAATTGCTCTGAACAGGGTCACACTGCTTGGCTAAATCCTGTAAACTTCTCCTTTTGGATTATTATCCCAACCTCAGGTTTTAGGAGGGAATTGAGTCGGTTTTTAAGTTGCAGGAGATAGGAATAATGGCCTAAAGAGGAAGGAGGGCAGGGACAGATGGGACATTGGGAAGGAATTGTCCCCTGTGAGGGTGGGGAGGCCCTGCCACAGAGTGCCCAGAGAAGCTGTGGCTGCCTCTGGATCTCTGGCAGTGCCCAAGGCCAGGTTGGACACTGGGGCTTGGAGCAGCCTGGGACAGTGGCAGGTGTCCCTGCCATGGCAGGGGTGGCACTGGATGGGATTTAAGGTCCCTCCAACCCAAACCATTCCCTGACTGTGATTCCACAAGCAGTGGGACACCAGGCACACACAGCTGAGTCTCTCCACATCCCAGGTCCATGGGGCTAAAGGAAAACCAGGGACACAGCCCTGGGAATAACTGAGCCTTGAACCCCTCAGCAACTCCACAGACAGGATCTGGGAACAGCTACCAGCACCAAAATTCCCATCGGTTTTAGATGGGAACAACAAGCAGCCTTGCAGCTCCAAACTCAGTGCCTTCAGCCCGTGCTCAGGAGCAACGGGGGTGTCGGAGCAGAGGGAACCTCCAGAAGCAGCACATGGAATGCCTGGAGGTGGGATCCACCGTTCTGTATTCCCAAAGACTGGGACAACCCAAACCGCCCTGATCTGAGCCCAGCAGCGCCACGGCCCGTGGACTCCCCCTGACCCCGGGGAGTTATCCCAAGGGAAGGTTCCTTATGGAGATTTGGGATTTTAAACCCCCGCCCGCTGCCCAGCGGAACCATCCCGGCAGCTCCCGTTCCCGGCGACGGGAGTCGGGTCACTTCAGCACAGCGGAGAGCTGCTTGTCATCACTGCAACATCGAGCCCCGCAGAGCCACCTTCCTGCCGGCAGGAGACGGGAGAGGGAGAAGACCTTCGGGAACTCCACCACTCCGTGCTCACACGTGCTCTGGGGAAGCTGTTTGGCTGCTGAGACACCTTGTCCACACCTGGGGTCACCTCGTCCACACCTGGGCTCCACCCCACGCCCGGCTCTGCTGCAGATCCCGGGATGTTCCACCTCTTTGTGACTTTCTGCCTCCAAGCTTGGCTTTCCCCTCAGTGCTGTCCCCGGATCCGGGATGCTGGATCACAAGGACAGCTCCCACTCTCCGGAGGACTGAGGCAGGAAGGAGCTGAGCGCGATGGACTCTTTGTCCCTGATCTAACCCTTGTCAGGGGATGTGCAGCTGGGACTGAAGTGCTTCCTCTTCCTCCCTAAATACAGCCCGGATGCTCAGCATGGAATGCTCAGCATGGAACAGCTCAGTGCCTTTCCCCGAGCTCCACCCGGAGCCTCCCGGCCCATCCAGCCCCGCGGGGCCGGCGCCGGCAGGAAAATGCCAAGCCCCTCCTGGCTGGGAAATTCCGTGGCTGATGGAGAGGGATGGGCACCTTTGGCCAGGCTGTTCCCTGTGCCCCACACCTGCCCTGGAGCTGCTGTGACGCCCCCAGCACCGCAGCCACACAGAATCCTGCGGTTTGGGTCAGAAGGGACCTTAAAGCCCATCCAGTGCCACCCCTGCCATGGCAGGGACACCTTCCACTTTCCCAGGCTGCTCCAAGCCCCAGTGTCCAGCCTGGCCTGGGACACTGCCAGGGATCCAGGGGCAGCCACAGCTGCTCTGGGCACCCTGTGCCAGGGCCTCCCCCCCCTCACAGGGGAGTTTTGGCATGGGAGATGAACTTTCTGAAGGGATGTCCCCAAAAGCATCTCCCTTTGTGGATGCCAAGGTCACCCTGCCATGCTGAAGAGCACAGCAGGTCGCAGACCACATCCAGCGGGGCAAGAATCCAGCTGGGGAGGGCTGGAGCTGCACCTGCAGCACAGGGAATGTCTGGATCCAGGGACGGACACTCCCCCTGTGGAAGTCTCTGCTTTAGGCTGGAGCGAGGTGGGTGTTGGTCCCTTCTCCCAGGGAACAAGGGGCAGAACAAGAGGAAACAGTCCCAGGTTGTGCCAAGGGAGGTTCAGGTTGGACATCAGGGAAAATTTCCTCACTGAAAGGGTGGCCAGGGCCTGGCACAGCTGCCCAGGGCACGGATGGGTTCCCATCCCTGGAAGTGTCTCAAAGGTGTGTGGATGTGGCACCTGGGGCATGGTGGTGCTGCTGGGTGGACAGCTGGACTGAATGATCTTGGAGAGCTTTTCCAACCAATCCCAGGATTCTAAGTCAGGGCTATCAGATTAATTAAGGCAGAAAGGGCTGATGGCAGCACGGTGCTGAGCCCACCCTGCGAGCTGAGGGTTCCAGAGAGAGCAGGCACTGGAATTCCAGGAGCGTTCCCAGAGCTGTGCACGACCAAGTGACGCAGAAATCAGCCCTGGGGCCACAGGGAGGCTCAGACATGGAATCCTCCTGTTCTGCCCCACATCTCCGGGATCCCAGTGCCAGCACCTGGCTGAGGCAGCAGCAGCACACGGCACAGACTGAACTGGCCAGAGATTGGGGCTGTAGAGCCCCAGGAGCTGGGAAACAACCCCCTGCTCCAGGGGGGAAAGGGTTAATGAACAAAATGGGCTGGAAGTGCTTGGGGACAAGGCCAGGGTGGAACACACATGGAAAGCAAATCCAACACTGTGGGGCAGAGCGGTTTAGTCCAGAAATCAACAAGATATTGAATTTCCTTCTGAGAAATCCTCACTGCAAGGCAGCAGCAGCACCTCCCCTCCTCTCAGGAGCCTGTTTGGTCCTCATGAGGGTGCAGTGACTGTCCCAGCCCAGGAACAGCAGCAGCCTCAGGCCTCCCTCTGGAAAAGGTCCCTTGAATTAACTGTTACATTAGAAAGTTGCTGCTGTGTTGATATCTCAGCCCATTAGTTCAAAGTGATGCCACAAATCCCATTTTTGTGACCATGGTTTATAGGATTTACTCAAAAGCAAAGAGAATTACTCAGGAATTCAGCACTGTTGCTAAAGAATCAAAGAGGATGGAGCCCAACCACACCAGGCAACACCCAAAGAGAGATGGAAGCCTGGGGAAAGCCAGGAGGAGGACACAGCAAAGGCAGGGAAGAGGAGCTCTCCCACCCTTGGGAGCCCAGGCAGAGCCAAGGGAAGGCTGCACTCAGCCCTGGCTGTCCCCACTCATCCCCCAGGCTTCAGCAGGTGCCCACCCATCCCTGGCAGTACCCAAGGCCAGGCTGGGGGCACCCTGGGACAGTGGAAGGTGTCCCTGCCCATGGCAGGGGTGACACTGGAGGGGTTTAAGGTCCCTTCCATCCCAACCCATTCTGGTGTTCCCAGGAGCTGACACCCATGGCCTCAAAGCCGTGGAAATCCCAGTAACAAATGGATCCTGGGGTCATGGGGAGCAGAGCACAGGGGCTGTTCCCTGGGGTGATCTTTAGGGCTCTGTGAAGGGCAAGTGTAAATCAAACATTTTGCTCCAAGGCCTCTGTTTTTAGGGCTTTCTGAGCTCCCCTGGGATCCAAAACTCTCTGAGGCTGAAGTGAGACCCATCAGAGTGCTGAAGGCTCCCACAAGCACCTCACCTGTCCCTGCAGACCCTGCCCAGGAGCAGAGCCCAGGGAAGGGGCTGTGTGTGTGGGAAGAGACTTGGATGCTGAATGGGAGATTCTGAAGACACTGAAGGTCCCCAAAATCCCCAGTTCCCATCTCAGTGCCACCCCGTGACCTCCAGAGAGAGAAAACAACACCAGACATAAAAGCTGCAGTTCGCCCTCCCTAAAATCCCTTTTCTCCCTAAATCCCTGCCCTTAGGAGACTTCAGAGCTCACATCCTGAACTCTCACTCCACACAAGCAGGTGCCAATCAATGAGTCCCATCAATCCCAGGTAGCAGCTGCAGGATGAAATATTCCTGACATTCCCAGACTCTTTCCTAAGGCTGGCATTCAATAGCAGCATCAAATTTATCAGGAGCATTGTTTGAACACCTCCAAACTCAGGCTAGGAGAACACAATGAAATAAATCACATTTCTTAATGATTTTTATTACACTCTTCCTGCAACTCCTTAATTTTTTAAAGACCCCTTTGATTTTGCAATTACTCACTGCAGTTCGATCAATCCCAGAGCACAGGTTTTCCTGCAAATAATCAGCACTGACAGATTTTATTGTCCACTAGAGCCTGAAACTCAAAAATTAAACCATAATGGAAATAAATTTATTTTTTATTAGCTATTTTAGTACTGAGGACAGATTGTTTCCCACAGACACCCACTACTAATGGCTGTGGAAGGAGAAGCAGCTGTTGAATTCCTCCTGGGCAGGTACCAATTTATTCTTCTTGCTAATGGTGTTGCTTAAATTCTGCCTCAGGAAGGTCTCTGCAATCTGTTTGTTTGCTTTCCCTGGACCTCACAATGCAAAAGGAGATTTTGCTTTCTCAGGAACAGTTGCCAGTGGCAACAGCCAGGAGTAAGATTGTAAATAAAGCCAATTTAAGGTGAGATCAAACACAACCAGTGCCAGGTGTCCTGGTTTTCTCCGCTCCTTCCCAGCTGGTCCCTTTGCAGATTCCAAAGAGGTTCAGATTGGATATTCAGGAGCAATTCCTCCCTATGAACATGGTGAGGCCCTGGCACAGGGTGCCCAGAGAAGCTGTGGCTGCCCCTGGATCCCTGGCAGTGCCCAAGGCCGGGCTGGACACTGGGGCTTGGAGCATCCTGGGACAGTGGAAGGGGTCCCTGCCCATGGAATGGGATGGGCTTTAGGGTCCCTTCCCACTCAAACCATTCCAGGATTCTACAATTCCATCAGGTGCCCAGCTGGCACATTATTATCTATTTCTGCTGTCTTTCTATTAATCTTTTCTGAAGCTCAGAAAGCAAATATGTACTCATTACTTTTCATTTCCTGCACCATTTAAAATGAATTATTTTTTTGGCATTTCAGTTCTATTTCATTTCCCTTCCAGTACTTGAAGGGGAGGTGGTGACAAACCTTTCCAGCAGGACCTGTTGCAAGGGGTGATGGATTTAAACAGCAGGAAGATCAATTCACATTGGATATAAGACAATATTTTTTACCCTGAGGGTGGTGAGGCCCTGGCGGAGATTGCCCAGAGAAGCTGTCATGACAATACATCCACTGAGTGTGTCCAGGGAAGGGAACGGAGCTGGGGCAGGGGCTGGAGCCCCAGGAGTGGCTGAGGGAGCTGGGAAAGGGGCTCAGCCTGGAGAAAAGGAGGCTCAGGGGGTCCCTTGTGGCTCTGCACAACTCCCTGACAGGAGGGGGCAGCCGGGGGGGTCGGGCTCTGCTCCCAGGGCACAGGGACAGGAGGAGAGGGAACGGCCTCAGGCTGGGCCAGGGGAGGCTCAGGTTGGACATTGGGGAAACTCCTTCACTGGAAGGACTGTCCATCCCTGGCACAGCAGCCCTGGGCAGGGGTGGAGTCCCCATCTCTGGAAATGTTCAAAATTCGTGTGGATGTGGCATTTGAGGACCTGGGGCCGTGGTGGCCTTGGCAGTGCTGGGGGAATGTTGGACACGATGACCTTGGAGAGTTTTTCCAACCCCAATGATTCTGTGATTCCCCGATTGAAATGTGGTGGTTCCAGCTCTGGAGAGGTGGCTCAGACAAACAGGAAAATGCCAGGGCATCCCTTGGCTCCAAAGGGCATCCAGAGGATGTGAAGGGCTGGGATCCTGGGGCACACCAGGGATTCTTCTGGCCAGTGACTGGAGAGCCTTGGGAAGCTTTGGAATGGGCTTGGGTGGAGTTCCCACCCTGGAGGGGTCTAACAGCCCTTGGGGACATGGGGCTGTGGTGGCCGTGGCAGTGCTGGGTTGGACACGATGATCCCAAAGGCCTTTTCCAACCACAACAATTCCGCGATAACTCTGGAGAAAAACCTGTTAGAACCAACCAGGGCGATTGTGCAGCCCCTCCCCAGAGCAGGCTCACCTTGCAGTGTGCCAGCAGCAGGCAGTTGGAGTGCTCGTGCTCGCAGGCGATGCCGTATTCCGGGAGCAGCCGCGCCAGCTCCTGCACGAAGCCCACGACCTCCCCATGCCACGGCACGTTGGCCATGGTGAGGCTGCTGGCAGAGCTCTCGCCGCAGTACGTCACACCCTGGGGACAACAGGGACACCAGCACAGTCAGTTCCACCCTCCCCAGGCCCTGGGCAGTGCCAGCCACAGCAAACGCTGCAGGTTTGTCCCCGCCCCACACCAGATCTCACGGCAAGGTCACAGATTTGGAGATGGCATCAAAAATGGGTCCCTCCCGCAGTGACACATTCCCAGAGCACCATGCTGTGTCCCCAGCAGTGGCACACGGGCTGGGCTTGATCCTGGAACACTGCTTTATCAGGATCCAAAGGGAGGATGCTCCTGAGGGACCAAGGGACCTTGGAGAAGGTCAGTGGGGTTGGAAACGTGACAAGTCTGGAAGAGCCTCATGGACAAGCAATGCCATGTCACTGTGACACTGGGAGATCCTGTCCGTGTGCCACACAGGGAACCTCTGGATGCTCTGGGCCTCTTCCTTCCAAGCGCAAGCTGTGATTTCTGCCCTGTCCCCCAGCATCCATCCACAGCTCATTCCAGTCCCTCGTAAAACCACCCCACATGTGCTGACAGCCCCAAAGCCCTGAGCCCTGGGTTGATCCCCCAGCAGGGGCAGCAGGAAAGGGACTGGGATTGTGCCCCTGTGCTCAGGTGAGACCCCACCTGCAGAGCTGCCCCAGCCCTGTCCCAGCACAGGGAGCACCTGGAGCTGCTGGAGCAGTCCAGAAGAGGCTCCAGGATGGGCAGAGGGATGGAGCAGCTCTGCTGGGAGGAAAGGCTGGGACAGCTGGGATTGTTCAGCCTGGAGAGGAGAAGCTTTGGGGTGACCTCACTGTGGCCTTCCAGGACCTGAAGGAGCTACAGCAAAGATGGAAAGAGACAAGGGCTGAAGTGACAGGACACAGGGAATGGCTTCTCACTGCCAGAGGGCAGGGATAGGTGAGATATTGGGAAGGAATTGTTCCCTGAATTACCGATTTAGCCATAACCTCAAATTTGCTTTTCCCTTTTTTCCTCCCTTTCCCTCTTTCTTGTCATTTTTCTTCCCTTCTTTCTCTTTTTTCTTTTTTTTTCCTTTCACTTATTTTTCTTTCTTTTTCTTTCCTTTCTTTCACTTTTTTTCTTCCCTCCTTTCCTTCCTTCCTTCCCTCCTTCTTTCCTTCTTCCTTTCTTTCCTTCCAGACAAAATTCACTGAATTCTGGTTTAACCAGTGCATGACACAAAACCCTTTGACAGAACAGAACACTGTAAAACACTGAATGTTTCCTGCCCTGTAATTTGCCACAAACCACAAGCAGGTCAGTGGGTGGTGAGCACTCAGTGCCACCCACTTGGAGTGCAAACAGTGCTCGACTTTAGGGTGTCCTTTAATGTCTGCTTGTAAATATTTCACAGACAGGATCATGATCCACTTCAATTTCTCCTAATCAAATAATTCACTGTCAATTTCCCAGCAATTAATCTGCCGTCACTGAGAGGAGATCACACAACAGATCACAGGGCTGGTCACAACCCCAGCAGCACCCAAAGGGCAAACAGAACAAAGGGCTTTTCCTACAGGCACCACCCAGTCCCTCTGCCCCTCTCTGGCTGGTTCTAGCCCCTTTGCTCTTGGGCTGAGCTCTTTTATTCCAGTCACAAAATCCCATCAAGCACCAGCCTTTAAAACACAGTTTTATGGATGGTTGTGTCTGGCCTGCTCGTGGTTTTCCCCCTCGTGATTTTGTTCAAGAACACTTTTACCTCCTTTAAATGGAATTTGCACCCAGGTTCGTGTGTGGCATGGCCATGGCACCTGCTCCCAATCCCTGATTCACCTGCATTTCCCTGGACATGGAATGTGCAGACACATCTCTGCCAACACTCTGAACCAGAGCAAGGTGCACACAGTGCTGAACAGGGCTGCAGGAGAATCAGCCTGCTGCTAATTGGGAACTGTACAAATTTTGGAAGCAATTACTTTCTCACCCATAAATTTATGAGGGACTCCCCCCATTAATCTGCCCAGGCACCAGAACTCAGAGCCAGCCTGGAGAAAGATTGACAGGGCACAAGCCAGGCAGTGCTCACCAGGGATGTCCATTCAGTTTTAATCAGCCCAGCTCTGTAAGTCTGAAGCCAGATTTTGAACACGTTTGTTCTCCATTAGTCAGTGTTATATCAGAGCAGCCAGCCACACAAATCAGGGGTTTGGATCCCCAAAGTTCAGCTGGAGACACACAGCAATATTCTCCCCGCACTCATTATCCAGATTATGATTTGAGCAGCATGAAAAATGTATGAGAACAGAGGGGGAAAATTCTTCAGAAGCTCCAACATGATTCATGATCTCAGTAAACTACAAAGATATCGTTTACAAGCAAAGAAAGAGCAGAGGCAAATGGAATAAGTGAGTGCTTGGCTGGCTGATTAATTCCCAGCACAAATCAATGGGAATCAGCTTCCAGCACACCGAAGGAAAGCAGCTTTCAACTTCCCCAACTTCTTCAAACTGGAGGTAATTAACAGCTGATAGCACTTAAAACCAGTGTGGAGCTGATGAGGGCGGTCACGTTCTGCTTTGCAGTAATACATGAAGACAGTTATTAACACATCAAGAATTAAAAAGGAAAGGATCCCATTGTTCACCCAGAGCTCTCTCCCCAACCTCCCTGCGGCAGGAACAGCAACGATGCTGCCTCTTAATTAACTGCTTAATAAGGGTGCTCTGAGCAGCCCAATCCACAGAGCTCTGGCCAAGTACCTTGAAGTCCAGAAGCCTTTGAAAAGCAGCCCAGCTCTTCTTGGTTCTGCCAGGATGGACCCAGAGCAACCATGCTGGGCATGCTCTGGATTCCACAGAATCATGGAATGGGTTGGGTTGGAAAGGTCCTTAAAGCCCATCCAGTGCCACCCCTGCCATGGCAGGGACACCTTCCACTGTCCCAGGCTGCTCCAAGCCCCAGTGTCCAGCCTGGCCTTGGGCACTGCCAGGGATCCAGGGGCAGCCACAGCTTCTCTGGGCCCAGTGCCAGGGCCTCCCCACCCTCACAGGGAACAATTCCTTCCCAATATCCCATCTGACCCTGCCCTCTGGCAGTGGGAAGCCATTCCCTGTGTCCTGTCACTCCATCCCTTGTCCACAGTCTCTCTCCATTTTTTCTGTCAGCTCCTTCAGGCACTGGAAGGCCACAGTGAGGTCACCCCAAAGCTTCTCCTCTCCAGGTGAACAATTCCAGCTGTCCCAGCCTTTCCTCCCAGCAGAGCTAGTCCATCCCTCTGACCATCCTGGAGCCTCCTCTGGACTCCTCCAGCAGCTCCAGGTCCTGCCTGTGCTGGAACAGGGCTGATTTTCAGCTGCAATGGAGCTGAGTGAGCACAAGTGGATTGAGCAGAGCCTAGTGCCAGGGTGGCTGCTGGTGCTGGGGGAAGCGTGGGAAGCACATTCCTGCCCCCAGGAACTGGCTCCTGACCCGGGACCCAGACAGCCAGGAATCCTTTCAATCCACAGGGCTCTGAAGGAAATAACTACAGCTGACAGCGCTTTGTTTCTCCACTCACACTCCAGACTTCCCAATTTAATTACTGAACAAAACAATTCTCTTCACTCCGAGCCCACAAATTATAAATTTAATTGAGGCTCGTGCGAATTAACAGAGAACAAAGTGTGGGCCAAGCTGCTGAGTGACAGAGGCACTGTTTAAAATCTGGGGCAGCCATGACCCCAGACAAATATAAAAAGCCTCAATGCCACGTTGATAGATTGCAGTCTCTGCACTGCAAACGCTCCTGAGCTGAGCAGCAGCACTCCCCAAATTACAGCCACAAGGCCTCACGCACGTCTGCTCCTGCTGCAGTGGATTCAGCCAGGATTCAACTCCTTGGCTGCTTTTAATAATCACTTTCAAGCTGATTTAACAAAGGCCATCAGTCCTCTGTGTCACTTCCATCTGCAGGGAGGGCTGGAGATGGTTGGTTATGCAGCACAGCCCCAACACTTCCCAGCAGCTCTCCAGACACCCCAGGCCCGTGGCTGAGGGCTGAGCGGAGCTGCATGGCCTGGAAACCTGCAGTGGCTCCCTGGAAGGGGAAGAGACTCCTCCTGGGAAAGCTGAACTCAAACATGAGACACAGCCTTTCATCCCAGCTCTCCAAAATGAGCCATGTGGGGATGGAGAGAGGAACCCACCCTCTGCTTCCAGAGTCACAACCATGGAATTATCCAGGGTGGAAGAGTCCTCCAGGACCCCTAGGTCCAACCTGTGACCAATCAGCCTGGAGAAAAGGAGGCTCAGGGGGGCCCCTGTGGCTCTGCACAACTCCCTGACAGGAGGGTCAGGCTGTGCTCCCAGGGCACAGGGACAGGAGGAGAGGGAACGGCCTCAGGCTGGGCCAGGGGAGGCTCAGGTTGGACATCAGCAGGAATTTCTCCATGGAAAGGGGGGTCAGCCCAGGGAGGTTTGGAGTCCCCAGCCCTGGAGGGGTTTAACACATGTGGATGTGGCACCTGGGGACCTGGGGCAGTGCTGGGTAATGGTTGGGCTCAGCCTTGCAGGTCCATCCCAACCTGAATGATTCTGTGATTCTTCAACAGCAAGTGGTCAATGCTGGTCTTTTTCCAGGTGTGGAAATCATACATTGTTTGGGTTTATTTATAGCAGGCACCAGAAAGGGAGATTCAGCTTCCCCTCTTCATCTAAATTCCAGCTGGGATGGCAGCAGGATCCTGAATGGGTTTTTGACAGGTGGGGGCAATCGCCTCTTCCTGCATGCAATTAAAAACTCATTAAGGCACAGCTCATTTTCCTCATTATTTTATGCAATTAAATAATCTTTACTGTTTAAGACAACAAGAGTGAGCAGATTGGGACAGACACTTCCCTCTGGCCCTTCTTTGCACACATTGACTCGGCCATTTCAATTCTGCAGCCAAGCCTCAGGCACCGGAGCAGGAGCTGCAGTCCCAGACCAGCACCCTGAGGTTGGCTGGACACCGAGATTATCCATCTACAGGAACAAAACCAGCAGGAAAATCAGCAGAAAAAGAGCTTCCAAGTGGCTGAAAACTTTCACAAAGGTTTGGGAAGATTCTGTGCCATGACTTTGATCCCTACTGTGGCCAAGTCCTGCCCTCAGGCACCGTGGCATGGACAGCCCCGGGACAAAGGGCCAGCCTGGCAGGTTTGGATTTCTTTCTTAAATTCTGAGGGATAGGGGGAGGCAGGAAGGCTCTGCTCAGGCAGGAGCTCACAGTGCTGCTGTGAGCTGAGTGATGAAGCTTCACACTGCCCAGAGCAGCTGTGGCTGTCCCTGGATCCTTGGCAGTGCCCAAGGCCAGGCTGGACGGGGCTTGGAGCATTCTAGGACAGTGGAAGGTGTCCCTGCCTATGGGAGGGGTGGCACTGGATGGGCTTTAAGGTTCTTCCCACCCAAACCATTCCATAATTCTTGAATTCAGCCAGGACAGACTCCTAAAATCGAGTCCAATCATTGACCCAGAACTGCTGAGGCCACCCTAACCCACGTCCCCAAGTGCCACGTCCAGTCATCTTTCACACTCCTCCAGGGATGGGGACTCCACCCCTGCCCTGGGCAGCTGTGCCAGGGCCTGGCCCCCCTTTCCATGAAGAAATTTCCCCAATATCCAACCTGAGCCTCCCCTGGCCCAGCCTGAGGCCGTTCCCTCTCCTCCTGTCCCTGTGCCCTGGGAGCACAGCCCGACCCCCCCGGCTGCCCCTCCTGTCAGGGAGTTGTGCAGAGCCACAAGGGCCCCCCTGAGCCTCCTTTTCTCCAGGCTGAGCCCCTTTCCCAGCTCCCTCAGCCGCTCCTGGGGCTCCAGACCCTTCCCAGCTCCGTTCCCTTCCCTGGACACAAAAATGCTGCACGTCAAACAAACCTCTGGCTTTCAGAGCCCAAAGAGGGCACCATGGCAAGAAAACGAGTTCTGGCACATTCCAGACCTTAAATACAACCACCAGCTCTGTACAAGTGTGACAGTGACATGGTGGCATTAGAACAGATTAAGGCAATAAATCAATTTGATGCATTTCTAATGACTGAGTCTCCCTTTACTATTGGTTTAAGAGGGAGAATGAGGTCCCACAGACTTACAGCTCTGTAAGGCACTCATGGAAATGAGAACAAGGATTAAGCCCTGCAAGGATCTAAATCTCTCTCCATCCACCCCGTGAGCCCCTCTGGAGCAGCACTGGATTAGTTCCCTTCATCTTCAGTGGACGTCATTTATCCCGAGTCTTCAACCAGAAAATCCCCAGGCTCAGCCCATTGTGGGGCCGAGGCTTTGCAATCTCCTCATCACCTCTTGGTGATTGCCTTTGAGCACGACCTGGTGTTGGCTCTGTAACCTGGCACACCGAGGCTCTGGAGAAACACTGAGCTTTATCCACATCCCAAATATGCCTCGTTCTCAAAGGAACACAAAAAATTGCTTTTAATCAAAAATACCAAGTCTTTTGGGGAAAATTGCCCGATCCCAAATGCTGTGTGACCACCACAGTGTGAGGCTGGACCCCCAGAGCCACCATCCCACTACAGCATCCTGGGAATGTATCCCAGCCCCTGACTGCCCCAGCTCATCCAAACAGGGTTCAGAGATGCAGAGGGATCCCTGTCCCAGCTGGAAGAGCACAGGAGCACATCTGTGACCACTCACCCATTTCCAGGGCACAGCAAGGCAGGATTTCTGCAGGGCAGAGCTCTGGGAAAGCAGGACTGCCAGGCAGAGGGAAGAGCAGCCCCATGCCTGGCAGGACACAGATGTTTGCCCTGGAGAGCTCCCAGGGAATCGGTACTGAAACATCGACCAGCACTGCCTCATCTCACTAATTAACATTAATGCCCTCATCTCACTAATTAACATTAATGCCCTGGGCAGAGCAGCCTCAGCAGCACCAGCCCACAGCCTCTGCCCCACCCTCACTGGCAGGACCCTGTACAGCCAGGGAGGCGTAAAACCGAGGGATTTTCCCCAAACCAAACTCCAAACCTGAGCTGGGATGAAGCTCCCAACTTCAGCAGCACACCTAGAGAGAAAAACTCTCTGTGCTGAGGTATCAAACCTTTGCAGCAAAATCCAGGCTTTTTCTTCACAGCAGCAGTAAAAAAAAGGTTGAAAAAATGAAAAAAAAGGTTAAAAGAAAAAAGAAAGTTAAAAAAAATTAAGAGAGAAGAGAAAAGAAAAGGGGAAGTCCAGGAGTAGCAGAGTTGCACAAACACAGAGCTGAGGAAGCTGTGCTGCTCTGCAGGAGCGGCTGAGTGAAAATGCTCAGAGCACTTTGGAAGGTGCCTTTTTTACAAGTTTGTAACTTTTTTCACATTCTCTATTTACAAAACTGATTAAGCCCATGATAAAGCCCCTCCTGCCCTGCTGGATCTCACATCTCCTGCTGGCAGCCCTTCACATACAGCCAAATACAACCACATCCCTGAACCTTTCACCTTTCCCTGGCAAAATCTGAGACCAGGATGGGAAGAATCCTACCCCAAACTACCAGCTTGACCTGGAATATTTTGTTTCAACTGTCAGTTGGTATAAAGAAGGAACAGCTATTTATCTTTGTTTTCACAGAAATACAAAAAAAGGCCAGAGAGTGATGATTCTGTTGGGCAGAAATTGAGGCTGGCTGCTACAAGGTTTGTCTCCAAAGGCACACATAAGACACTAGAAAACATTACCTGAATGTTAATTAATTATTATTCACCAATATTAAAAGCAAGAGAGAAGTTTCTTATGCATCACTTTAGAAGAATTTTACTTGCTCAGAAAGTTTAGACTAAAGGGAGGGGAGAAGTGGGGACAAAACAATGGAAAATATGGCTGAAAAAAATAAAACAGCTCCATGCAGCTCACCTTGACCTCAACAAAGTCTGGTTTCCCAAGGGATATCAGGTCAGCATAAGCTTTGACTTCATCCACATTCCAAGCTTTCACCAGGGTCAGCCTATAAACAGTGCGTTGTTGCTGGAATAAAGGGAAAAGTCCCATTAACATCCCATTCTGACCCAGGAACAAAGGAAAAATCCATTAACATTCCATTCTGACCCAGGGAAGGTGTTCCAGCCTCGCACATAGCTTCAAAAAGGAAAAAAATTAAATCATTCTTTTATTTCAAGAACTCAGAGACAGAACCAAACCAGACCCAAACCTGTTGCTCAGCACCTGGGCTGAGCCACCTCATGCCATACAAATCCTTCCTCTGCTACATCTCATATCCCAGACATTTTGTTTTCACAGGAGTTTAACTTAATGGCAAAATAAGCAGGAAATCTCTCTCTCTTGGATCTGCTTCCCCAGGCATAATTTATTTCCCCCATTAGTTACAGGTGTTTCAGTGCCTCCAGCTGGATCATCCAGCACTGGGGACTTGCACAGAAACTTGGAATGATTTATGTTGGAAAAGCCCTCGAGACATGGAGCCCAACCTTGACTCAGCACTGAGCCATGGTCCCTAAGTGCCACATCCACAGGGCTGTGGACCCCTCCACCACCTCCCTGCACAGCCTGTTGCTGTGTTTGACAACTCTTCCATTAAGGAATTTCCCCAATATCCACCCTGAGCCTTCCCTGACCCAGCCTGAGGCCGTTCCCTCTCCTCCTGTCCCTGTGCCCTGGGAGCAGAGCCCGACCCCCCCGGCTGCCCCCTCCTGTCAGGGAGTTGTGGAGAAGATTCCCAGATCCAGCTTCCTCCCAGGGAGGTGGCAGACAGCACTCCCAGAACTTCTTCGCTTGGAGTTATTCTGATTTGTCCTTTAAGGGCTGCTCTCCAAAGAAGTCACTGGTGACAAAAAGCCTCTCAACAGGAGCACTTGGCCATGGAACAACTCCAATCCTCACTCCTCACATCCGCTTGTTTCCATCCTTCCCCTCCCCTTCATCTTCTACTGATGTTTTATTTCATATATTTTTGGAATTTTTTTTATTTATAGAGCAATTTTCCAGCAAATCTGCAATTTGGGATTAACTCCTTTGCTGTCTCTGCACACTGGGGACTGTAAAGTGTAAATGCTGGGCCCCAGCATGGGCAGCAGGAAAGTGGTTGGAATTGTGCTCAGGTGAGACCCCACCTGCAGAGCTGCCCCAGCCCTGTCCCAGCACAGGGAGCACCTGGAGCTGCTGGAGCAGTCCAGAGGAGGCTCCAGGATGGTCAGAAGGATGGAGTAGCTCTGCTGGGAGGAAAGGCTGGGACAGCTGGGATTGTTCAGCCTGGAGAGGAGAAACTTTGGGGTGACCTCACTGTGGCCTTCCAGGACCTGAAGGAGCTATGGGAAAAATGGAGAGAGACTGTGGACAAGGGATGGAGTGACAGGACCAGGATGAAGAAATTCCTCCCTGTGAGGGTGGGGAGGCCCTGGCACAGGGTGTCCAGAGAAGCAACATTTTAGTCCTTCAGAGCCTCTGATTGCCACGTCAGTGAATTCTGCCCTCTGTATAAAAATCAAGGTATCACTCACCTGCCACAAATTTCTGTGTGTTCCACACAGGGAAAAGTCATTTCTACACCAATTTGCTATGGCAACATTCCAGGTTATTTACTAAGAAATAACCAGAGGACAAACAAATGAACACCAGGAACATCTTCTTCCAAATACGTCAGGAACTAAACCAGCTGACCTCTACCCGTGGCATTTAAGCAGATGTTTAAACAACAAGAAATTCTTGTGATTTGAATGGATTGGCAAAAGAAAGGTCAAGAGACAAGTAGGAAATCAACTGTTAATTACCGAAGAGAGAAGAACAATAGAGGAACTAATACAGAAGAATAAACATGGCGTTTGGACATAACAGCGAGAGAAGAAAGCAGAGGGAAAAGATCTAAGGAGGAAAATCTGCAGTGCATACACCCCGTCAGTCCTGTGGAATGATCAGATACCAGTTAATGAGAACTGGCTCCCCAAAGGGCAGCTCCCACTGGGGAACAAGTGCAGCAGCTTCAAGGCACCAGTAAATACCAGTTTGTATTTAACATAACTGGTCCTGTTTCACAGCAGCCCCAGCAAAGGCAGCACATTCTCGCAGGCAGGGAAGTGGGGCTTTCTCCCATTTAAATCTCATTTTTAGTACTCTCCAATTCACATCCCAGCTCATTTAAAAGTTTAAGGTCGAGGACTTCATAAAACTAAAACTGCTATGAGTGAATTTAAAGGGCTTCTCCCCCCGGGGCAGCACTGACAAGGAGTAATTGCAGCCTCTGTGTGTCCGCACTCCAACACCTGAACTGTCCCAAAAGCTGCATGAACTCACCAAGGCTGGGCAGGGAAAGCAGGGAAGGAAACTGAAACTCTGCCAAAGGCAGACAGCAAACAGGTAGAAAAATCAGGAATTAATCTTGTGGCTGGAGAAGCCTCTTTCTAGAGGGCAACATCTCTGCAGTGCTGTTGAGCAGAGAAACGCTGGTAGAAGGGACAGAACACAATGAGTAATATCCCAAAACATTATCTGGGTGCAACCCTTGCAGGCTGCCAGCAGTACAAACAGCCAGCCTGTTTCATTCACGGATTATTTGTATTTGTTGTACAATAGGGCCCCAGGAGATCCCCTCATAGGCACAGCAAAACAAGAAATAAAGAGCTTAAGCTGTGAGAATATAACAATCTAAAGCACCAGGATATAAAAGCAGCCTGGGATGCTCCACACTCCGTGTTTCCAGGAACAGCAGCTGTTACTCCACTCCAGTCATGAGGAGAACATGGGAGGAAGAGGAGTTAATGTGAGGACAACCCTTGGGATGGGTGGGAGTGACGAGTGTGAGTCTGGTTCATCTCTGTGTGCACAGACCTGGCCTGGCAGGGAGGGGCAGCTCCGGGAGCCCCAAAAAGGCAGGTCAGTGGGGTGGGTCCAGCTCAGCCTCCTGTTCCCGAAACTCCTGAGGGCAAAGGGAGGCAGAACAAGCCAGGGAACCCCAGTCTTTTCCCTTTAGGCAATTTCTGCTAAAACCCTTCCAGGTTGCCCCAAGAAGCACTGCAGCCCTTCAGTGCTGGGACAGGGCACTGGGAAACACAGACAGAAGGTGAGGGGAGGATACTGAGGATAAAGAATCCTTCCACTGGGTCATCTGAGATCCTGGTCTCTCTCAGCACACCTGGGAATGGGCACAGCACTGAGGCTGCCAGAGCTCCAGGAGCATTTGGATACCACTGCCAAGGATGCACAGGCTGGGATTGTTGGGGGTCTGTGCAGGGCCAGGGCTTGGACTGATGATCCCTGTGGGTCCTTCCAGCTCAGGACATTCTGTGATTCCATGAAAAACACCAAACCTTCTGTCTCAGGGTGTCTCGTGCCCCAGTCCCACACCCAATCCCAACTCTGAGGCCAGAGCTCAGAGTTGGGATTGGGATCACCCAGACACGGACATGGCTCCTTCCCTCCGAAGGCTCAGCTGAACCCCCAGAGCAGTCTCCAGGCTGCCGCACCCCTGCCCCCTCCAGCAGCTCCTGCTGGCACACACCAGGGCCAGCCTGGAGAACAATGGGACAACTCCCATGGGACAGTGGCCCTGTGCCCCGCCCAGAGCGGGGGGGGCAGCGCTGACACCTGTGCCTGTCCCAGGGCAGTGACATTATCCCTGGAGAGCATCCTGACGTCCTTCTGGGCCTGCCACACGCACAAATGGACCCGTGCTGCCTGGGCAGGCTTTGCTGGTGGCTCAGCCTCAAAGGCACAGCCCTGGCCAAGCCTCAGCCCCAGCCCTGGACACCTGAACAGAAGACTCAGTGTCACTTGGACAAAGTGCTCCCCTCCCACTCCAATAACCACAAGGGATTGGGGCTGCTTCCTTTTTATCATTTCTTTTTAATTCCCTCCTCCTCAACATTAATCTTTTCCTAGATCAAATATAATTATTCTTCATGAAACAGCCCAGGTCTAAGCCCAGGAGGAAGAGGGAACACATCATGTGCAAAGAGCAGGATGCTGGAGGGACACGGGCTTGGCTGGGGCAGGGGAGCATCTCCCTTCTCCAAGAGGGGCAGGAGAAGCATCTCCAAGACCCTCACCTTGGATCCTGTCACCTGAACTCGCTCTTTTGCTCAAGCAGAGCAACAATATCCCCCTGTTTGGAAGTAAATAGAATTACACCCAGATCTTTGTTTCAGCTGCTGGCTTAGGCTCAGATATCCTGAAGACTTACACACATTTCTTAGGTACAGATACAGTTATTTTACTGCAATTTCATCCACAGACTCCTCCACAGAAATCCCTATTTTTGCAGCTAACGAGTCTCAACATTGTGAACAGAAACACAGCACAGCTGGATGGAAAAAGCACTCTCCGGGGGGGGGGTTGGGGGGGGAGGAAATGATGGTGCAAACTCCAAACAGAACCTGCCCTTTGTTTCACACAACTTCACACCCCTTTGCCAGCACTAGATGAGGAGCAGGAACCACTTCAAAGGCAGCTCCTTTCATCAGGATTTTCTTCCTCTCTTCAAGGAAAGGCTCCACTTGCAAACTCCCTTCATGACACATTCTCAGAGCTTCTGAGCTGGCAGGGCCGGCTCTGATCGCGGTACAAACCAGCCTAAAAGCAGGCGGTGAGTGCAGCCCCGAGCGCGGCGGGAGCAGCCCCTGCCCAGCGCCGGGAGCGGCTCCGGGGCTGAGCCTGTTCCCCTGCTCAGGTTATGCAACGGCTTCCTGAGCGAGCAAGTGCGGAATAAAGATATTAAAGCAATTTTCACACTTGGAAATGACTTGTCACAGGGATGTGGATCGGGAAAAAAAGCCCCTGCAGCCAAAATCTCTTCCCCACAGTCGATAAGGAGCTGCTTTATGCAGAAACCTCATCAGGGAGGAAAGATCCAAAACACAGCCTAAGGAAATCTCAGATTCCAACACCCCCCAGATTCCACAGCTTTCCAAAGCGTCCCAGTTCAGCCCAGAGACGGAGCCCCTCTAAGAGGACTGGAGACCACTCCTGCCTCTCCCAAATCCAGCTCTGCTGAGCCCCCAGGCTCCCAGGAGCTCTGCAGATCACAGAATCCTGGCATGGTTGGGTTGGGGGAACGTTAATGAGCATCTCATTCTACCCCTGCCATGGGCAGGGACACCTTCCACTGTCCCAGGCTGCTCCAAGCCCCATCTAGCCTGGCCTTGGGCACTGCCAGGGATCCAGGGGCAGCCACAGCTTCTCTGGGCACCCTGTGCCAGGGCCTCCCCACCCTCACAGGGAACAATTCCTTCCCAATCTCCCATCCATCCCTGCCCTCTGGCAGTGGGAAGCCATTCCCTGTGTCCTGTTCCTCCATCCCTTGTCCCCAGTCCCTCTCCAGCTCTTCTGGAGCCCTTTTAGGCTCTGGAAGGGGCTCTGAGCTCTCTCTGGAGCCTTCTCTTCTCCAGGTGAGCACCCCCAGCTCTCCCAGCCCCGCTCCAGAGGGGCTCCAGCCCTGGGAGCAGCTTCGGGGCCTTCTCTGGACTTGCTGTAGGACCCATCACACTCCAGAGCATCACCAGGAAGACTCCGTGTCCTTGGAATAATACAGATGAATCCATTCTTCTGGCAACCCAGAGCAACCAAGAGCCTCCCCTCCCGATACACACTGCTCGCTGCACTGGGCCCCTCCACCCCCGTTGGGTGCCACCCTCCTGTGACAGTCACACCCCACACCGGCCCATCATGTGACAGTCACACCCCACACTGCCACACCGGCCCATCGTGTGACACTCATACCGCCCATCTGTTCCCGCTGGTGCCACCCTCCTGTGACAGTCACACAGCGGGGCCCCAGGGCCCAGGCAGGGCTCAGCTCAGCACATCTGCACAGCACAGGAGCAGCTTTTCCCTTCACAGCTGAACTCAGCTCAGAAGTTCTCAGCTCCCTTTCTTCAGGCTAATGATCATTACAGCAAACTCCGAATAGGCTCTGCTGCGTAGGAACCCACTGAAAACACTGAACGTTGTTCCAGCACCTGCTATTAATACCCAGGTGAGAGCAAGTGCAGCCTTTGTCTCCGGTGGTAAAAAGGTGCTCATTAGCATCAGCTAATTAACACATTAACTCTGCTGTGAAACCCCAGCAAAGCTCCGAGCACGGATTTCAGTGCTTGAGAAGTGAGTGCTCAACCCTAGGCTCCACCAGATTCTTGGGCTTCACCCAGGATCTTCCAGTTGTCCCCACATCATCCCCAGGACGGGGACAAAGCCACCCTTGCCACCACCACCCTCTTGCTGGACCCTGCACAACATTTAACCTCATATTAAGGACCTTCTTTACCTCCTGTCTGGGTGCGGGGAAAAGCAAAACCAAATTAGTAATTCTCAAGTACTTGGGGATGTGGGTTTTCCATGAATCTGGAGTTTCTGGAGGTTCAAAACTTGGACATGGATCACTGGGCCCTGTGTTTTCCTGCCTGCAGTAACCCCAAAGTTACTCTGAGCTTAACTGGAATTGAGGCATTTCTGATTTTGAGAGTCAGCCTTGAGTTTTCAGTCACACTACACTTCCAAAAGTGAGGTTTTCTTTGGATTTGGATAAACCAAGTTTTACTGTGTAAGACCATCAGAAAATAATTTGTTGTTACATGGGTATAACAAAAATGTCAAATATGGGTATCTAAACTGAGGCTCAGAAATGACCCAAGATTTGTGTTTTCAGGCATGTCTAAGCACAAAAATATCTCTTTAAGTGCTCAGTTTTTCTCAGCTGCGATTTAAGAACTTCCCTCAAAGCTTATGGAGTGGGTGGTACCTCTGCCCCGCAAGGTGGAATGAGATGGTCTTTAAAGTCTTTCCAACCCAACCCATTCCACAATTCCGTGATTTGAGTGCTAATGCCAAAGAAACTGGGACGTTTCTAAAAAATAATTCCAAACTTATTAAAAAAACAAACATAAACCCCAACCAAAACACAACCCTGGCACTACTTTTTCATGCAAAAACCATTCCTGCCCCTTGTGAGGGAATCAGCCAAAAAACTAATTAGGGAATCAGGAAAAATACAATTACAAGGTGATGTCCACATGATGAGGGACTGGTCCTGCATCTTGTCTTAAACCTGGAGCCCACGGCAGTCCTTTAAAGCAGTTTTTAATTCTTTCAGCTTTAATATAAATGTGTAAGAACCAAAATTGTCTCTCTGAAGTATAATTACAATGAGGAGCCAAGCCTGATCTCCATATGAAATTGGTAATTCTTCTAAGGCCTTGAAGATAAGGTGAAAAGTGTCCCGAATAATAATTAGGAAAACAGCAAAGTTGGACTTTTGGTCTGCATCAGGTTTTTTATCACTCAACACCACTGCCCTGGTGTCCCACCAAACCCTTTGGATTGCCCAGCTCTGAAACCCTGCCTGGAAATAACAAGAAAATCCTGCAGTGAGATGAACACATCGGCGCTGATTCCCAAGCTGGAAAAGCCCCTCAGCCTCTGCACAGCCCTGCTGATGTGCGAAGCACAGGAATGAGGGATTAGGCCTGGAAACCAAGGGGAAAAAAACCACCAAATTTCACTCCCCTCCACACTCACTCTTTCTGTACTTGCTGGTAATCTACTTTATTGCTTCACACTTCAGCAGAAATTAATCAGATTATTGAAAAATCTCTAGAAATAAAACAAAGTACAGCAACAGCTTTGTTTTGAGAGCTGAAAACGTTGGTTTTGAATAACTCCAGAACCATGACTGTTCCTTATCCATTTTCCATGGACTCGGTTTTAACACACCCTTGGAAATCAGCACCAACAACCTTACGGCAATTATTTCTTTCTTTTCCATATTTCCCGTGCAGTTTCAAGGAATCATGTAAAATTTATACCCAGGGAAAAAGAAGCCCAATGCAATGGGACTTAAAATAGAACAGCATGAAAACAGATCCTATCAAATCAGCAGCAAAACCCACTTCCAGCTTTTTGTTACACAGGCTGCTGATGGTTCTTTTCCCGGGAAAGGGTGGATGTTTAACTCCAAACAGGCAGGAAAAGCAGCAGCAGGAGCCTGGGGAGCTCCCCCAGCCCTGTGCCACAGGGACAGCACAGCCAGGCTCCAGCCTGGGCAGGAGGAACTCCTGCCACAAAAACCCCTCCCAGCAGCAGGAAGGCTCCAGCAGGTTCCTGCCCAAGTCCCTGTGGCTTTCAAAAGGCTCAAAGCAGCAGCTTGACAGGGACTGCTCCTGTGATCTCCCAGGACAGGTGGGATCAGGGCCTTTTCTGCCAGGCGGTGTCCCTGAGTCAGTGCTGCGGCAGCAGCACGGACCTGCCAGGCACATCCCGAGGGACAGGGACCTGCCAGGCACATCCCCTTGGCACATCCCGAGGGACAGGACCTTGTCCTGCCCCAGCTGCTGCTCTGCCTCATGCCAGGAGCTCAGCCAGCCCTGCCCTCGGCTCCAACCCATCCATCCCTCCCCTCAGAGGCTCCGGACAATCCCTGGCTCCCTCCCTCTGACCACAGCAATGGTTTCTCCTCTGCTGCCCCTGGGACAGGCCCTGCATGCAAGGGCACAGGAGGGGGGACACAGAGGAGGGGTTGGGGGGAAAAGCCCTCCAAGGTTGAATCCAGCCCTTCCCCCAGTACTGCTGAGGCCACCACTGACCGTGTCCCCAAGTGCCACATCCTCACATCTGTTCAGTACATGGTCGTGTCTGGTCAGGTGTGGGAAAGAAGAGGCTTCAGAGAGGGAAGAGCTGAAGGCGAAGTCTGGGACTTCCCACAGCCTCCTCTCCTTCCACATTCCCCAAAATGTCCCAGAGGCTGCTCCACAGTCACATCCTGATGCTCCATGACCTGATGGCTCAGGCTTGGCTGCTTGGCCAAGATGAGAGAGGCTGTGGAGGTTCTGGAGAGGCACCATGGCAAAGCTGTCACCTCATAGTGACAAACCTGTCCCCTCAGGGCACACTCAGACCCCAGCAGTGCAGGGAAGGCATGAGAAGGACAATATTAAAGAATAAACCACAGACAAGGAGGGGAGTTCCAAAGGAGGAGCGTGTCCAGGGCAGGGAATGGAGCTGGGAAGGGTCTGGAGCTCCAGGAGAGGCTGAGGGAGCTGGGAAAGGGGCTCAGCCTGGAGAAAAGGAGGCTCAGGGGGGCCCTTGTGGCTCTGCACAACTCCCTGACAGGAGGGGGCAGCCGGGGGGGGCGGGCTCTGCTCCCAGGGCACAGGGACAGGAGGAGAGGGAACGGCCTCAGGCTGGGCCAGGGGAGGCTCAGGTTGGATATTGGGGAAAATTCCTTCACTGGAAGAGTGGTCAGGCACTGGCACAGCTGCCCAGGGAGGTTTGGAATGCCCATCCCTGGAGGTGTTCAAAACACGTGTGGAAGTGGGGACGGGTCCGTAGTGGCCTGGGCAGTGCTGGGGGAATGGTTGGGCTCAGTACCCTGGAGGCTTTTCCAGCCTCAGTGATTGTGTGGCAAGAAGCAGTTGGCCTCAAACAACAACATGTCAGGATCTTAACACACAGACTGGAGAACTTGCAGAAAAAGCCTGAGAGAAGCATTTACACGTGCAAAAAGGAAATGAGGGAGAAAAGCGGCTCTAAGAGAGCAGCTCAAACTCAGCCCCACTTCAGCCTAAGGCTGTGGCCGAGGCATGGACCGAACATTGCCAGAGTTCCTGGCATGCAGGAGCCCAGCCTGCCCCACGGCACTGCCAGCTGCTCAGGGGTTTTAAGCCATCCCAGTTATTTATACATCCAGCCAAAGACTTGGATGCTTCCTCACAGATCTCTGTAGTTGGAAATCTCAGCCAGGAAAACAACTTCCCACTGAGATTTCCCAGGGCTCTGAAAGACTGCTCCTCAAAATCACTGTGTTTTGCTCAGTAATGGGGGACACAGGAAAGGAGAATAAAATGTATTTTTAATAACCCTGTAATACTGAGGGTTTGAGGGAGTAACTGCAGGATCAGCCTGAACGAGAAAAGGTTTTGGGGCGACCCATTTGTGGCCTCCCATCATCTGAAGGATTCCACAGGAAAGATGGAGAGGGACTTTGGACAAGGCCCTGGAGTGCCAGGACAGGGGGAGTGGCTTCCCACTGCCAGAGGGCAGGGATAGATGGGATAGTGGGAAGGAATTGTTCCTGTGAGGGTGGCTCAGCACAGGAGCTCGGCCACAGCCTGGGAAGGGGTGACTGTATTTATGGGAATAAAGTGACACTCGTTATCCTGGGAAATAACAAACCAGCAATGCAACTTCCAGTGATGAAAGAGATTAAGCTGCCATAAAAACATAATTACCTCGTTAAAAAACACTCTTGCAGGCTGTGAAGCAAATGATTTATATTTTTCTTCTGGGTTTTGTCCAAATCATCTAAAAATGGATCTGAAAGCCCCACCAGGATTGCTGAAAATTCTGCCTAGTTCACTTCACAAGGAGCAATGTAAACAAGGAGTCTGACATAAATTTCTCTTATTGATTAAGCAATCCTTGCAAGCCCAGTGCTCTTGTAAAGCCTTAATTCAAGAATTGGGCTCTAAAAGAACAAACATTATGGGCTTTCAATGTTTTAAGTGCCCATTCTGGTAAATAGTTGAGTTTGAGCAGGGGCTGAGAGAATTCCTGCAGGTGCTTGAGCAGAGCAGGGGAATGAAAAAAAATCCCAACAAAATATTTATTCAAGTCCTGAGTGTCTGTGGATTCACAGTGCAAAGTGTACTTCACCTGAGGAGCCTGAAATTCCACCACCTCAGATTAAAGCACTCCTTTAGCGAGCCAGTGTCCATGAAATGCCTTCAGATCCTGCTGCTTCCACAGCAAGCCGGACTCAGAGAGCCCCGAGGGAGCTCAGACTCCCCAGGATTGTTAAGCAAATTCCAACCCAGAGCCAGAAGGACGTAAAAGCAATGATGCAAACACACACACTTGTACAGCTCTGTAAACACTTGTTTTCTATTATGTGTATTTATTACGGATCATCAGCTCTCCAGTTCCAGGGCTCATCACCCCCAAACACTCCAGACCTGCTGGCTTTAGCACTAAGCTGGGTTTAGCACCAAGCACTTTCAGACATCATTTGCACTGCATCTCATTTGGTTCTTGCACCAAACAGATTTTGTCCCCCTTGTCCTGTCACCCTCTGCCTGTGTAAAAGTCCCTCTCCCTCCTTTCAGAAGCCCCCTTTAGGCTCTGGAAGGGGCTCTGAGGTCTCCCTAGTGCCTTCCCTTCTCTAGGTGAACACCTTCAGCTCTCCCAGCCTGGCTCCAGCCCTTGGAGCATCTCCATGGCCTCCCCTAGACCTGCTTCAACAGGTCCACATCTTCCCTGGTGAATGCTATGAATTACCACATTATAATCAGAATGATATGAATTTCTAGGAATTCAATGAAAGGTGCCCCAGCAGCTTTGCAGCTTCAGAGGGGACTCTGAATTCTTGTGCTGGAGTTCCTGCATTTCTCCCACTGCCAAATCCAACAGCAGCTTCATCCAAGAAGAACACACAGGACTTGGCTCTCAGGTGCACAGCCTGCAACTCAGCCACCTCCAGAGGGGTCACTGGAGCAGCCATGGAAACCACAGATGAGCCACATGGTCTGGGAGGTCACAGCCAGCATTCCAGCCACCAGCATGTGGCCAGAGTCACCAACACCCAACAGCCACCCCCATGGACTGGTGAGGGAGGACAGGAACAGGGCCAATGGAACAAGGGAAGCAGCACTCCTTGGCATGAGCCTGGTTATTGCCCAAAGTCACCCTGAGAAGGGAAGTTCGGGGTCTCTGTGACTCAAGGAAGCTGAACTGGGAGCTGAGGGAGAAGACGAGCAAGCACTGAAGGCACAGGCAGTCCCTGAGCTCTGCTGCCACGCTCCTGCTGCAGGATCCTGCCCCAAGGGTCCAAACCAGCCCAGTCAGGTCCACTCCCCTTGGAGCCAAGTGCACGGCTCTCACCTGGGGCAGGAGAACCTCGCCCAGCCCACCCCACTGGAGACGTGGCACTGAACAGCCCAGGGCACTCCATCCGTGTGTCCGTGTGTCTGTGTGTCCGTGTGTCCAAGTGTCTGTGTCCATGTGTCCCTGTGTCTGCATGTCTGTGTGTCCGTGTGTGTGTCTCCATGTTTGTGTGTCCGTGTGTCTATGTCCATGTGTCCGTATGTCCATGTGTCCGCATGTCTGTGTGTCCATGTGTCTGTGTCACCATGTATGTGTCCATGTGTCCGTGTGTCCATGCGTCCATGTCGTGTGTCCGTGTATCCATGTCCATGTGTCCGTGTCCATGTGTCCACGTCCATGTGTCTGTGTGTTCATGTGTCCATGTGCCCGTGTCCATGTGCCAATGTCCATGTGTCCGTGTGTCTGTGTCCATGTGTCTGTGTGTCCATGTCCGTGTGTCTGTGTGTCCATGTGTCNCAAACCAGCAATGCAACTTCCAGTGATGAAAGAGATTAAGCTGCCATAAAAACATAATTACCTCGTTAAAAAACACTCTTGCAGGCTGTGAAGCAAATGATTTATATTTTTCTTCTGGGTTTTGTCCAAATCATCTAAAAATGGATCTGAAAGCCCCACCAGGATTGCTGAAAATTCTGCCTAGTTCACTTCACAAGGAGCAATGTAAACAAGGAGTCTGACATAAATTTCTCTTATTGATTAAGCAATCCTTGCAAGCCCAGTGCTCTTGTAAAGCCTTAATTCAAGAATTGGGCTCTAAAAGAACAAACATTATGGGCTTTCAATGTTTTAAGTGCCCATTCTGGTAAATAGTTGAGTTTGAGCAGGGGCTGAGAGAATTCCTGCAGGTGCTTGAGCAGAGCAGGGGAATGAAAAAAAATCCCAACAAAATATTTATTCAAGTCCTGAGTGTCTGTGGATTCACAGTGCAAAGTGTACTTCACCTGAGGAGCCTGAAATTCCACCACCTCAGATTAAAGCACTCCTTTAGCGAGCCAGTGTCCATGAAATGCCTTCAGATCCTGCTGCTTCCACAGCAAGCCGGACTCAGAGAGCCCCGAGGGAGCTCAGACTCCCCAGGATTGTTAAGCAAATTCCAACCCAGAGCCAGAAGGACGTAAAAGCAATGATGCAAACACACACACTTGTACAGCTCTGTAAACACTTGTTTTCTATTATGTGTATTTATTACGGATCATCAGCTCTCCAGTTCCAGGGCTCATCACCCCCAAACACTCCAGACCTGCTGGCTTTAGCACTAAGCTGGGTTTAGCACCAAGCACTTTCAGACATCATTTGCACTGCATCTCATTTGGTTCTTGCACCAAACAGATTTTGTCCCCCTTGTCCTGTCACCCTCTGCCTGTGTAAAAGTCCCTCTCCCTCCTTTCAGAAGCCCCCTTTAGGCTCTGGAAGGGGCTCTGAGGTCTCCCTAGTGCCTTCCCTTCTCTAGGTGAACACCTTCAGCTCTCCCAGCCTGGCTCCAGCCCTTGGAGCATCTCCATGGCCTCCCCTAGACCTGCTTCAACAGGTCCACATCTTCCCTGGTGAATGCTATGAATTACCACATTATAATCAGAATGATATGAATTTCTAGGAATTCAATGAAAGGTGCCCCAGCAGCTTTGCAGCTTCAGAGGGGACTCTGAATTCTTGTGCTGGAGTTCCTGCATTTCTCCCACTGCCAAATCCAACAGCAGCTTCATCCAAGAAGAACACACAGGACTTGGCTCTCAGGTGCACAGCCTGCAACTCAGCCACCTCCAGAGGGGTCACTGGAGCAGCCATGGAAACCACAGATGAGCCACATGGTCTGGGAGGTCACAGCCAGCATTCCAGCCACCAGCATGTGGCCAGAGTCACCAACACCCAACAGCCACCCCCATGGACTGGTGAGGGAGGACAGGAACAGGGCCAATGGAACAAGGGAAGCAGCACTCCTTGGCATGAGCCTGGTTATTGCCCAAAGTCACCCTGAGAAGGGAAGTTCGGGGTCTCTGTGACTCAAGGAAGCTGAACTGGGAGCTGAGGGAGAAGACGAGCAAGCACTGAAGGCACAGGCAGTCCCTGAGCTCTGCTGCCACGCTCCTGCTGCAGGATCCTGCCCCAAGGGTCCAAACCAGCCCAGTCAGGTCCACTCCCCTTGGAGCCAAGTGCACGGCTCTCACCTGGGGCAGGAGACCCTCGCCCAGCCCCCCCCACTGGAGACGTGGCACTGAACAGCCCAGGGCACTCCATCCGTGTGTCCGTGTGTCTGTGTGTCCGTGTGTCCAAGTGTCTGTGTCCATGTGTCCCTGTGTCTGCATGTCTGTGTGTCCGTGTGTGTGTCTCCATGTTTGTGTGTCCGTGTGTCTATGTCCATGTGTCCGTATGTCCATGTGTCCGCATGTCTGTGTGTCCATGTGTCTGTGTCACCATGTATGTGTCCATGTGTCCGTGTGTCCATGCGTCCATGTCGTGTGTCCGTGTATCCATGTCCATGTGTCCGTGTCCATGTGTCCACGTCCATGTGTCTGTGTGTTCATGTGTCCATGTGCCCGTGTCCATGTGCCAATGTCCATGTGTCCGTGTGTCTGTGTCCATGTGTCTGTGTGTCCATGTCCGTGTGTCTGTGTGTCCATGTGTCCATGTGTCCGCATGTCTGTGTGTCCATGTGTCTGTGTCTCCATGTTTGTGTGTCCGTGTGTCCATGTGTCCATGTGTCTGCGTGTCCATGTCCATGTGTCTGTGTCCCTGTGTGTCCATGTGTCTGTGTGTCCATGTCCGTGTGTTCATGTGTCCGTGTGTCCATGTCCATGTGTCTGTGTGTTCATGTCCATGTGTCCATGTCCGTGTGTCCATGTGTCCATGTCCATGTGTCCATGTCTGTGTGTCCATGTGTCCGTATGTCCATGTCTGTGTGTCCATGTGTCCGTGTGCCTGTGTGTCCGTGTGTCCGTGTGTCCATGTGTCCGTGTGTCCATGTCCGTGTGTCTGTGTGTCCGTGTGTCACTCCAGTCAGTGCAAGCCTGGATCCCACACTCCAGCTGTCCACCCAAGCACACTCGCACACACCTCTCAGGAAAGGCTTTCTCGCCCCTCCACAGCAGTGTCTCCCTGACTTTGCCTTTCCCAAACCCAGTATGTTCCCACCATCACCACATTCCCAGAAGATCCCTCTCCTTGCTTTAGTCTCAGTTATGCACTCCCCATCCCAGATGAGCACACACATCACTGCTGCAGATGCTTTGTCAACTTGTCTCTCCTGAAATGTCAAATGCAAGGATCCAAATGAATGGATTCAATGAACCCAATAAATGCTTCTCACCTGACTCCTTGTGCGAGAGCCGCTGGTAATCGGTCAGTGAGGAGAGAAACCCAGAGTTAATGCATTTAGCAACTGGAATATTGTGCACTGCTCTGCACAGGCCCAACCTGTGCCATTCAGCCCCATTACCTCAGCTCTATGGGTTGAAATAAAACTTTGGTTCAAAGCCAAGTGCAGCCCCAAGTTTCCTTTGTTGCCACAAGCAGAATTTTAAGGTTGTTCTTTCCTTCTGGAGAGTTCCCATGAACACACACAGGCTCTGCATCCTCAGGGTGCCTGTACATGAAAACTGCTCTAGTTCACAATCAGAGAAGGAAAATATGACCAATGTCCCCGAGCCTACGGAGGCTGCTGGGGGACCTGGGCATTCTGGCTCCCAGAGCCAAGCCCTGGGAAGGGAACAGCCCTTGGCTGGTGCTTGGGTAAGGAATAACCTGGAAGGGGGAACAGAGACTGGTTTGAACCAAGCTCCCTGAAAGCCAAGGCTGGCATCTCTCAGGTAGTTTCTAGAAGAGCTCAAGGCAAAGGAAAGATGCTGTTTGACAGAGGGTAAGAACTGCAAATGTTCCCGAAACGTTCAGCAGCAGAAAAGCTGGGCAGGCTGGATGATGTCTGCTGGCTAAGGAGGGAAGGGAGGATCGCAGCTGGAAGGGCAGGAAGAGCAGGGCCCCGTCACTCCCATTTCCCAAGGCCACAGGAAGGGGCAGGGGTGCCCTGTCCCAACCCCGAGGTGGCACTGGGCACCCTCTGCAGCCACAGCCCCAGGCCTGGCTGCCCCAAAGCCAAGCAGGAATGAGAGGAGGGACCTCACCCGGGGTCAGGGACTGAGAGAACACAGATTTCACCTTCACGTGTGCCTTGGGCTCTGGGGCGGCCACAGAACCTCCCCTTCCCCCAGCCTCACTCTGCCTTCCCACAGGACAGCAGCAGTAGGGAACAACACAGCCCTTGGACTGGAGCTGTGTGATGAACACTCCCCCTTCTCCTGCCTGCAAGCAAACTAGGAGAGGCTCGAGCAGACAGAGAAATGAGATTTCCCTCCCTCAGCAGCCAAGCATCTGCTGAAGCCTCGTTTGGATTGCTGTGAGGACACTGAAGGACAGGATGGATTTCAGAGACAATAACTCCATATTAACATCATACCTGTGTCACACTTCCCAGACTGCACTGCCAAAGGCTTTCACCACAAGTCTCATTAGCAATCCCATTAAAACAAGCACACAGCTGGTGAGAGCACTTACTGTGCAGAAGAGTCAAATTCCTCTAAATTTATAGTGGCAAAATTGATTACTGATTCTAACATCTGTTGCAGATTTTGCATTTAAATTCTCCTTAAAAAGTCCCTCAGCTCAGAAACATGAGACATGGCTCCCCTCCCCCAGGAGCCACATAAATCATCTCCCTGCAAATCAAATGTGTCTTTTATAAAAACAATTGTTCCTGTCATATATTACGTAATAATAAGCACTAAAATCTGCTGACGATGTAATTCAATGCATTTATGCTGTTTGTAATCACACAAAGACAAGGGTAACTTGGAAGAGAGGAGAACGTTGGGAAAAACAAAAAGACTCAGGTAAATAGCAGATGCAAGCCTGGGCATGTTTAAATATCAAACTGGTCTCTTCATCACCCAGAAATGTAACAGGAGCTACCTGTGAGCAGTGTGAAAATGCAGACCTGGAGACAGCAAGGGGAGATGTTTCTATATCCTGTGCCTTCCCCCGCATAAACTACCCCTAGCACCTGCCAGCAAGCAATATGCAGTCACTAAACCCAAGCACTGCCAGTGTGTGATATTCCAGCACAGGCAGAGAGAACAAACTCCCTTCTTGATCTTTTTTTAATAAAAGAAAAAACCCAGGCATCTCCTCCACCTCTCCCAGCAAGCCCTGACCCTGCTTCTCCAGGAAATCATAATCCCCTTGAAGCAGCAAAAGAGTGAGGGCAAGGTTAGATCCCAGATCTGCAGCACGTGTCCTGTGTGATGTCCAAAGGCACAGTCTGAGCTCCTGGCAGTGCCAATGAGCTGCTTCCTTTGCTCTATGACCCTCCTGAAGGACAGGAAGGAAAAGGTTCTGCTCCATCACCAGTTCCTGCAGTGCCACACCATCCCATTAACCTGCAGGGCTCATTCCTGCTCTGTGCATGGAATCTGTTTGAGAACGTTGGCACCTGGCCCCTGCAGGTCCGAGCAGCTCAGCTCTGCCTGGCTCGGGCAGCACAGCGAGTCCTGCCAGGCCAGCCTGGCCATGGGACAGGATTTAGCACAGGGAAGTCAAAGAGGTACAGACAGAGGGGGTGACACCACACCAAGGCTGGAAGGACGTTCCTCAGAGCACGAGTGACAGCAAGGACCTTCAGCCCAGAGCTCAGCAAGCCCATGGACACCCATGGACCAGCAGCCACTTGTTCAAGAGCTGTTTTACTCTCCCCAGGTGGGAAGAGCATTCCCTGCAGGTCAGGGAGAGGTTCTGCCCCTCTGCCCAGCCTGGGAGGCACCTCTGGGGTGCCGTGTCCAGCTCTGGCTCCTCAGCACAGCAGGGCCAGGAGCTCCTGGAGCGGGGCCAGCGCAAGCTGTGGGGATGAGGAGGGCCTGGAGCATCTCCCTGCCCAGGGAAGGCTGAGGGAGCTGGGGCTGCTCAGCCTCGAGAGGAGCCCCAGCTGAGAGGGGCCCTCAGCCCTGGGTGTCCCTGTGTGCAGGGAGGGGCAGAGCAGGGCCCAGGCTCTGCTCCGGGGCCCAGCAGTGGCACCAGAGGGACGGGCAGGGACTGAGCCCAGCAATTCCCTGCCCAGGAGGCACAACTTCTGCCCTGGGCAGTGCCCAGCCCTGAACAGGCTGCCCAGGGAGGGGCTGGAGTCTCCCTCCCCGGGGATATTCCAGAGCCACATGGACACAGTGCTGTGCCCTGTGCTCTGGGATGGCCCTGCCTGGGCAGGGAGGTGGCACCAGGGACCCTCTGGTCCCTTCCAGCCTGGCCCAGTCTGGGATTCTGTGAAGGCAAGGGATGTGAACCATGAACAGGACACGTGCTGCTCTGTCCATCACCATCTTTTCTCCAGTTACTTTCCCAGTGTTTCAGTAGAAATCCATAAGTGCTTCTGCCACTCTGGGTCACTGCATCCCCATTCCATTTCTCAGCAGCTCAGCAGGGGATTCCCATTTGTCCCAGCCAACATCTCTATTGCCTGGGAAAGCACTCAGTGATTTATGGACAACAACCAGGACAAATTTCCAAAGTTCCTCAGCCTGCAGAACATGGTCCAGTCACCCTGAGGGAAACAAAGCCCAAACCAACACCAGAGGATCCCAAATCTGACTGGGGAGGGGGAATGAGAGCTCACAGACCATCGGTTGTTTTCTTGCTGAGCACATCTGGTTAAAGGCATTTTGGAAAATAATCATCAACTTGATTCTAAAACCTCCAGGGATGGAAAATCTCCTCCTTCCCTCCTGAGCTGGACCCTCATCAACCCATTCCTCACTCAGATATGGATTAGGAAGCAGCAGTGGCTGGAAGAAACATCTTTCAGCAGAGATTCTCATCCTGACGATGAGACCAGGATTCACATCCTCAGCCTGCTCCAAGTACTTGTCTATCAAGCCAAGTCACCTCTCAGTCACTGTCACAAACTCAAGGCTGTCAGAGGATGAGGCTCCAAAAAGGGCACAGTCAAATTTCACGTTGATGTCTTTCTTTTCCCTCTCCATTTAATTTCAGGGGTAGAGGACTCAAGAAACAAAGGGAGTCTTTGGGAGTCCACTTGCTGCTTAACATGAACTCCTCTCTCAAAAAGTGCTTCTCAGCACAGAAAATTTAACATGAAGATCATTTCAATGAGAGCAGCTCTAGAAAGGATCAAACTGGCTCCAAGTAGCAGTGGACAAAGGACGGGTTCATGTTGTTTGCTGCAGAGAGAAACAGCACAAAAGCTTTTTATCTTTCATTCCTGAGCTTCCTTTGAAAATGGATGTAGCAACTAATCCCCAACACGTTGGATAAGGCTGTCAGATCATCCTGGGAACAATTTGTTTTAAATTCACTCCTTTACTGAGGCTCAAGAACTTTGTGCAGAAGTTCAGTTAAAAGCATGAAATTCATTATCAGCATAACTGGGCCAAGGCCAGGCTGAATGTGGCCTGGAGCAGCCTGGGCTGGTGGAAAGTGTCCCTGGGGGTTGGAATGGGGTGGGTTTAAGGTCCCTTCCAACCCCAACCATTCCAGGATTCCGAGGTTCTGCAACCACCTCACTGAGGCAAGAGGTTTGCAGCCCATCTTCGCCTGGACCCTCCCATATTTAACAAGACCTGGACTTTGGTTGGGGGAAAACAAACAGCCAAGTCAAACATCCTCTCTCCTTTCTCACTTAAAATCATGTTCTTTCCTCTTCCTTTCTCCCACTTCTCAGTCTGGATTATCCAAGCAGAGGATTACTTTGCCAGCACCCACTCCTGCAGCACCAGACAGGGAGTAGGGAGAAAACAGCACTTGCCAAACCCCACGAGGGTGAGCACAGCAGTACAACTCATATTTCTATAAACTCTCTTTGCCCACTTTTATTTTCCAATGTGCCCAGCCCAAAGCTGCCCATGACTGATCAGCAGTGACTCAGATGAGCTGCAGTGCCAGCCTCGGGAGGGCTGAATCAGTCTGGAAGGTTTGTCAGGCACTGTGAAAATCTGGGACTTGTATTTGTTTCCAGATAAATTAACATCGCCTTCCCAACACAATGCAGCAGCATTCCACACCCAGCCTGGAAAAGGGCCTGTATTTCTCAGGAATTCACAGCAGCTTTAGCTGCACCACCTCCTGCATTCCACAGTCCCACAGAACAACTCCTGGAGATCCACGCAAGGCAGTGGGAGGGGACAGAAAGGTGCTGCTACCCAGGACCACTCTACGGTTTTGGGTACCAGAACCCTGGGTTTGATCAGTGCAGGGATCGTCCCCTGTGCTGGCCCTGCTGGGGCACCTCCAGTCCTGGGGGCAGCTCTGGGCCCCTCAGGACAAGACAGACCCTGAGGGGCTGGAGCGTGTCCAGGGAAGGGAATGGAGCTGGGAAGGGGCTGGAGCCCCAGGAGCGGCTGACGGAGCTGGGAAAGGGGCTCAGCCTGGAGAAAAGGAGGCTCAGGGGGGCCCTTGTGGCTCTGCACAACTCCCTGACAGGAGGGGGCAGCCGGGGGGGTCAGGCTCTGCTCCCAGGGAACAAGGGACAAAGGGAAATGGCCTCAAGCTGTGCCAGGGAATATTTAGGCTGGATATTGGGGAAATTTCTTCATGGAAAGGGTGGTCAGGCCTTGGAACTGTCCAGGGAGGTTTGGAGTCCCCATCCCTGGAGGTGCCCAAGGAAGGTCTGGACATGGCACTCAGTGCTCTGGGCTGGGGACAAGGTGGGGATGGGGCACAGGGTGGACTCGATGGTCTGGGAGGCCTTTTCCAGCCTCAGGGATTCTGGGATTAAGAGGAAAAACCACCAAACAGCAGCTTCCCGAAGAGTTCCTGGTGTCCCCACGTGCGATGCAGCCTCGTGCAGCTGAGCAGGGCTGGCAGAGCAGGGTTTCACCAACTGGAACAGCCACTAATTGGCTCTTGTGTTATCAGTGTTTCAAGGACCCTTCAAAGTGCAGTTGCTTGGAGGAGAAAATGCACCTGCTATTGGAGCTGCTTTCTCCTCTCCTCTTCACCTTGACCAGGGTATTTTTAGCTGTATGGACAGACTTGCCAATACTTTCACCTTCAATTGTTTGCAAGGAAACTTCTGACAACTCTTGGTAATGAACACCCAGGGTCAAGAGAGGCAGCAGGAAATAAGTGATGGGCAAAAGCAACTTCCCAAAGGGCTTTTTCAGTATTTTGTGCCTTTGGTATTTTAGCTCCCCTTCTTCCCACAGATCCCCCTGCTCACAGAAAACTTAGTTTGCACTTGATTTCAATACCCTCAGAGTCTGGCCGGAGATTTTGCTTAAGAGCAGCTGTACTCCACACACAAAGCACCTGATCACGCTGCCTGTGTGCCTCTGCAGCAGCAAGTGCCACTCAATTCCTCTGAGTCTCACAGATCTGCTCATCTAAGCTCATTTGGCAGAGAATGGTCCAACACTGTCATCTGAGAAGGCAGAAAAACTCATTATTCAAACAAAACCTCATTATTCAAAGGCAACAGTCTCTCTTGGCTGTTCATCCCAGCAGGTAACGCGTCAGCATCTGCCAGATCAGTAAACATAGCCCTGGCTTCTGTCAGAGCACAGGAGCAGGAACAAGAGAGGCAGACATGCTTGTGAGGCACTACTCTTATCCACTCGTGCTGCTGGGCCCAGAGTACTTCATTAATTACTACAAAACTCACCTGTTACACTGAGCCTGAGCTGACAGCACCCCAAGGGCCCTCAGGTCACTGCTCAGCTGAGTCACTCAGTGCAAAGGGCCCCTTGCTGCTGTGCTCAGTTGGGTCAATCTTCCAGAAGAAAGCAGATTTCTCTGGAGCAGGAGGGTGACAGAACTCCCAGACTCCAGTACACACATTTTAATGTTATGTGCTGCCGTTTCAAGGGAGCCTCTGAGAACCAGAGCAAAGGGACACGGGATTTGTAACTCTTCCCTGAATTTCCAGCTGTCCTTCAGCAGCCTGTTTTCAGTGTAACCCCTTTGTTAGAAAATCTATTATATCTCTTCATCTCTCACAGCACCTTATATTCACAGCATTTACTGTCCCATTTGACACAAATTCTGCTCTGGAAAACCACTCAGACCTGCTGCACTTCACACACCTGAACACCCAAACCATGGAAATACCCTCCCAACACTCCCAGAACCCAGTCCACGGTCCACCTCAAAGCCTCTCAAGTCTTCTACTTCTACGGAATGTAGAAGCAGCTCAGGTGAGAAGGAAGAAAAAAAAGTGTGTTGAGTCGGCAAAGCACAGAAAGGAGGAAAAAGCTGTTTAAAAGTCCATTCTTAAGTGGGTACCTTTTCAGCCAAGGCCTTTAAGCTGTCCAGAAACCTCTGCCAGAAGTCCTTGAAGAGGGGTCTGTCAATCCTCCTGAGGCTCTCCTGGGTGCTGGCATCCACACTGACATAGAGCTGGGTCACAGGCTCCAGTCTCCTGGGAAGGGAAAAGGTAATTGCTGCTGTCAGAAATCTGCTGCTCGGGCTTGTGTCCTCCTACAAAAGCAGGAACAGGAACTGGACAGTATTTCCAGGGAAAACCATCAAAGCCCAGTGGTTCATGTCTGCCAAGTGAACATCACCAACAGCAAGGTGTTTAACCTCAACAAACAACACCCCAAGGCTGAGAATCCACACCCCCAGCCCTTGGCTGACAATTTAATTGTCATTTCCTCCCTGGACCAGGACAGGTTTCACTCCAGTGGAGCTGTAACACACTGGGAAAGGTTTCCCAAAGGAAGGGGTTCACGTGAGGCACGGACAGGTTCTGCAATCCACAAAGCTCTGCCCTTTCTCCAAGATCTATTGGCCCATGGGAAAACAATCCCACTCAACAGAAATGGACATCAGAAGGAATTTCTCCATGGAAAGGGTGGTCAGGCCTTGGCAGGGGCTGCCCAGGGAGGTTTGGTGTCCCCATCCCTGGAGGTGCCCAAGGAAGGCCTGGACATGGCACTCAGTGCTCTGGGCTGGGGACAAGGTGGGGATGGGGCACAGCTGGGACTGGATGATCCTGGAGGGCTTTTCCAGCCTCAGGGATTCTGTGACTCTAAATTCAGCCATAATTCAACCAGTTCCTACTGCTGGACATGCTGAACTCCCCTGACCTGCAGCTGGATCATCAATGACATTTTCGAAGGGATCTCAAAGCCATTTAGAAATAAACCCACACACAAACCCCACCATGTTCTCCCTCCCCTGCCAAGGCTCTCATTTCACAGAAATCCTGGAGCTGAGCCTTTCTGATCACAAGTGCTGGTCACAGCATCTGGGAGCCCAACACTGGGAACTTCTGGAAAGGTCAAACCTCCTGTGCTGTGGGCAGAGCCTGGGCTGAGTCTGATCCCTTCCATAAATGCCAGGGGAATAAAGGAGAAGCAGCAACACCAGAGTCCATCAGCAAAAGGATCAAAGGGATTAGGAACAACCTAGAAAGGAGCTCTCTTAGGATCTCCTTTTCCTGAGGTTGGAAAAGTTCTTCAAGGTCACCAAGTGCAGCCTGTGCCCGATCCCTATCTTGTCCCCAGCCCAGGGCACTGAGGGCCACGTCCTCGGACACCTCCAGTGGTGGGGACACTCCCAGGATGGACACAAAGCCTTTCCACTGACAGAAGTGACCAAAGCCGTGAGTGTAACACACCCACCCCTCGTGGCACCTCCCACCCCGGGGGCTGCAGGATGAAAAAAACACATCCCAATTCACCACAGAGCCCTCAGCATTTGGGGACAGCATTTTGGGAGTGTTTTGTGTGAAGTCTGTAATGAGCAGGCACCAGTCCCAGCTTCATTTGGTTCTCTAGAGAAGATGAGAAGAAATCAGAAGCTATTGTTCAGCTGCCAAACAGAGCTACCTAAAAATACACCGAGCCCTGCCCGCCCCAACAGTGACAGAGGGACAAGAACTGGACAGAATGAGGCTGAGCAGAGCTCTCTATGTCCAGAAAAATTCACTAAATGTGGACATTCAACCAACCACCTAAACACATTCTCTCTGTGTGTATTTAGACAGCAAAATGAAATAACTCAGAACAAACTGAGCATTTCAGGTTAAAATCTCAGTTTTGTAAACAAGTTTGTCTGGACTGGCAGCCCAAAGCCACAGACTCCAAAATGGCCATATGTTCTGGGCCTAAGTAGATTGAAGTGCTCAGTTTCAAGGAATACTGAGCCAAACTCTTTCTTGACTCAGTGCTGTCTTTGCTTAATTAAAAGGGGCTCCAGTGAAGATGGAGCAGGTGCTTTTCAAAAGAGAGGCTGAGAAAAATCATCTCTTCTCAAACCTAAGGACAGGCAGGAGCCAGACTCACTGTTAGCATGGAGAAAATGGAGGCATTAGAATTGATCCCAGGCAGGGATTTCAGCCCCAAGCAGGAATGGTCCACAGGGCTCTGCATAGTTGGGAATGGAGCCAGGATGAGTTGGGGCACATTCTGCCAAGGGGGAACAAGGAGAAGGGCAGCCATGGGTGCAGTGAGAACAGGACACAGACTGGTGTTCCTGGGACAGCTCCAGGGCAGACCTAACAGCAAATCCAGCTGTATGGCACCTGGAGGGATGTTGGGTGGGAATTTCTGAGCTAGCTCAGACACCTGAGGTGAAATCCAGGAAACCAAATCCATGGCATTTACACACGGACATGGGCAGAAATCCTGAGCTGAAATCTTCAGCTGAGCTGTGCCACTCAAACAACAAACTGACTTCAGGCCACCAACCTTGAGGTGGCTTCACCAGGCAGGCAGGACAGAGTCCACAAGGGACAGGAACAGCAACATCAAAAATGAGCATTTCTTGTGAGCATTAATAATCATCTGCTCATTACTGTTATTATTACTGCTCATAAATGCAAACCCACACATGAGGGTTGCTCACAGCCAGGATCAGAGACAGGAGCCAGGTAAGGGTTCAGTAGGAGTTCCCCTGGTGTAAAACCTCCTCAGTTCATTGTGAGCCTGGGGCAGGTGAAGCTGCAGCCCACAGAGAGGAGGAGGAGAGGAAGGCGCAGGGGGCACCAGCTGAAGCCCCTGTCCTGAATCCAGCAACACCCCAGGCCACGCTGCCCTCTCCCAGGGGTGGGAGGGACCTCAAAGCCCATCCTGCCATGGGCAGGGACATCTTCCACCATCCCAGGCTGCTCCAAGCCCCAGTGTCCAGCCTGGCCTTGGACACTGCCAGGGATCCAGGGGCAGCCACAGCTTATCTGGGCACCCTGTGCCAGGGCCTCCCCACCCTCCCAGGGAACAATGCCTTCCCAATATCCCATCCATCCCTGTTCTCTGGGAGCCATTCCCTGTGTCCTGTCCCTCCAGCCCTTGTCCCAAGTCCCTCTCAGCTCTCTTGCACCCTGCCTATTTCAGGAGAAACTTTTCGACTACAGCTCCTCTGCTGACAGCACAGAAGTGAGCTGGGTGCCTACTTCAGTTCCCATATTAAGCAAATCATCTGCTTTGATGAGCCAAAGATCAGTTGCAATTTTTAAGACAGCAAGACTAGCATTTTATCCCTTTCTTTTTTGTTTCTTTTAAAAAAGATTCAGCAGATCCGAAAAGTGCAGCTTCAAAATAGAGTGTGTGCTCTCTTTTTAACCTGCTATATTTAGGAAAGAGTAATTCTATCTATCAGGCACATAATACATGACTTAAAGTAACTTGATTACACAATTATTCAATCATTTGGAATGCCTTTGTAGTGTATAATTATTCACTCCCAAATTGCCTGTGCTCCCCCCGCAGTGCCAGATTCAGACCACGAGGAGTGCAAAGGAAGCTCTCCCAGGATCTGACACAGAGCAGAGAGCTGGGATGAGCTGGGGGACACACCAAGGTCCCCTGCAGACAGCTCCCACAGCTCCAGGGCTGGAGCTCCTGTCAGGAACTGCTGGAATTCTGAGGAGCCCCCAACCTCCCTGGAGCTGCATTCCCCACGTGCTGCACTTCCTTGCTACACTGCCTCAGACTTTGGTAACAGCAGCCTGGATGATCCCCACAAAAGGGGATTCTTTACATTTGTAAAGACTCTGAAAGAGTTCATTAAAATGTTTGGAAGAATTCACTCAAGTCCCTCTGGGGGAGGTTACACAGATCCCACTTTGCTGATGAACATGTGCTTGTCACCTCTCCTTATCCTGCTGGAGGTGCTGGGCTGGACAGAGCCTTGGCTTGAGCCTTTACAGCTGCTCCTCTGGAGTCAGAACAAAGACCAGCCCCAGAAGGCAATCTCTGAGCTCAGAGCCCTGCTCTGGCTGGCAGAAGGACACCAGTTATCCCTGTCCCCAGGCACAAACTGAAGGTCTCTCACTGCTCCCCTCCTGTCACACCTCCACAGCTGCCACGTTCTATCCTCTCCACTTCCAGAAGTAATCACAGTTTGTCAAGAGATACAGAAAAGAAAATCAAACTGGGGGGAGAAAGAGATGAGAAGGAGCATGGGGAGACTGAGATTGAAATCAGATACTGAAGGGGGCTTTGTCACTGCCAGTGCTCATGCAGAGCTGACTGAGGGGCCACTAAATGGCATTAGGACACAGGTCAGCACTGCAATGTTTCAGCAGGAAGTTTAGGAGGAATTTCCTGCAGCATTTACCTGATCTCCTCGGGGAACTGAGCGTTGGTGACCAGGAAGGTGGAGATGCCGTGCTGGTGCAGGAGCCTGACGAAGCGGTTGATCTGGGGGTACATGATGGGCTCCCCCACCAGGGACAGGGCACAGTGCTTCACTGCCAGGGCCTCCTCCAGCCGAGCTGCCTTCACTCCTGACACACCTGCAGAGGGACAACAGCCTGGAATCAGCAGTGGCTGGGGCCCTGAGCAACCTGGTCTGGAGGACGGTGGCTCTGCCCGTGGCAGAGAACGAGAGGAGTTTTAAGGCCTCTTCCAATCCCAACCCTTCTGTGGTTCTGTAACCACTCCCCCTCCCAAACATCTGTATCCAAAACACACCCAGGCACAAGGAGGGCTGAGAAGAGCAGCGGGAGCACCCCTAAAGCAGAGGGGACACCAGGCCCCAGCCAGGGCCCAGAGAGCAGCACCTGGGGCTGGGTGTGCTCTGTGCACTGCTGAGAGCAATTTTCTGGGAACACTTGAGCCAAGCTTATACGTTTGAGCCAAGCTTTCCACTGCTGAGACCTCGGGATGCTACTGAATGCTGGGATACAAACACACAAGGCAGCCTAATGCCACTTCAAGCAGGTCTTAAAAAGGAACTCCAGGTCCTGGCTGTGCTGCCGTGGTCCCTGGGGGCTCTGGGAAGAGCAACTCCCGGGGGAGCCGAGCACAGCAGGGGCTGAACCCAGACTGGAGACACAGAACATGCAGCTCCACAGAGGATGTGTTCAAAAGAAAACCCAGCACATGGCACGGTCCTGAACACCCAGAGACCCTTCAGAAGGAACACACGAGGCACTCAAATGTAGCATCCATGTGAAAACAGCACCTGAGCCACATTCCTGATGCCCATGGCAGGGAGGGGGCGGTGGATGCTCCTCCAGCCCACCCACACCTGACCAGGTGCTCAGGACCCCGGATGAAATCAGCTGCCGCCAAACAAGCTTTTGTTCCAAATCTGTCACTTTGCATTTTCCTGACGTGCCTTGATGTACTCGAATCCTATCTGAAGCTTTAGATTGGGGGCTGGTCTGTTTTAAAGATAAAAAACAAAGCCTGGAGTGTGAATCCAGGTCCTCAGCCCCCCTCCTGTTGCCTTGACGCTGCAGTACAGAAAATTACAGCTCTGCTGCAAAGCCCAGATAAAAGAGGTGTTTGTGGATATTGCTCCAGCCTCACGTAGCAAAGCTGGTTTGGAATCAGAGCAGGGCTCAGTGCATTTTAAAGCAGCTAGGCTGAGTCCCGGGAAGTGACAGAACTAATGGTTATTCCATAGAAACCTGACAGCACTAAATGAGCGCTTTATTGGAGAAGAAAGCAGCATCTCGAGCACATGCTGAGATTAAAGGACTAACTTTCATATTCCTAAAACTACTGCAGGTCAGTTTTTGAATTAATTAATTTCTCTTTCTCAGAACCTTGCATCTGGACTCTCACAGTTATCCTGCCAGCTTCATAAGCTGACAGAACAAAATCCCAACATCCCCTAAAGTCTGAGTGGAACTTTCCCCAAACAGCTGACACCAGACCTGGCACACCCACCCCTAGGAGGGAGTGGTTTTGTACACAACCATTGGAGCACACAAATCAGCAGCCAGGCAGGGATAAACTGCCCAGGGTTAGTGCCTTCCAGGAGGGCACAGCCTCTCCTGAATCCCTACAGCTCTGCTCCTGCCATCAGCTCCCAGCAGAGCACATCTCCCTGGAAAAACTGATTCCAGCTGCTCTCCTGATGCTCCAGTTAACTTGGGAAAGGACAGCAGCACCTGGCACAGCAGCCTGGAGGGGCTGGGGGCTGACTCTGGTCCCTTGTAAGGATCTGAGCAGCACCACAAGGGCCTGGGAGGGATGAGGGACCTGCTCTATCCATGCTTATCCGTGGGCACTCCAAGGATTTCCTAGGACAGGCCATGCATTTCTCTTTGTTTTTTTCCCTGTGTTATCAGCCTCCCACTGTCCCATTCCTGAATTATGTTTCCATCCTGCATGTGCCCTTTGCAAGGGCACAGAGATTTACAAGTCACTCCCCAGAAAAATGTATCCATCAAATGAACTTCCCACCCTCGCTCCCTATCAGCAAGGTCTCTCCCTCATCTATTCCAAGAGAGAATTACAGGGATTTAACAGCTGTGCTCTGCAACTCCAGTACAAACTATGGCAACACTAAAGCAGGAGATGATTTATCATCACCCACAGGCACCCAGAGTGTACAGGGCTGTCCTGCAGGATATCCTAAAGGATGAAGGGACACAAGAATTCTGTTCCTTTGAAGGAAATCTCCTTTTTACTGAATGGGTTGAATGAATAAAGCAGCAGATGAGGTCACCAGTTTCTCTGGCCCGTGGAGATGGGTGTGTGGATGTATCTGCCTGCAAAGCTGTGGGGTGGGACTGCAAAGAGCAGCACCAGTTTATTCAAATGGCTCACAGTGGCACCTGAGCAGCACCCCCAGGCCCTCCAGCCCTGAGGACCCCCTAGCTAAGGCATTTCCCATGTTTTCATTCCCCAGAAGCCCAAACAGTCTGTTCTACATCAGGGGCCAGTGTTTGAATACCTCTGCCCTGCTGGGATCCCTCTGGAGTCCCTGTGGGTGCCCAGCCAATGCTGCAGGGTCACAGACACCTTAATGCTGGGAAACACCCTGAGATGGAGTCCAACCATTCCCCCAGCTCTGCCAAGGCCACCACTGCCCCAGGTCCCCAGGTACCACATCCACACGAATTTTGAACATTTCCAGAGATGGGGACTCCACCCCTGCCCAGGGCTGCTGTGCCAGGGCTGGACAGTCCTTCCAGTGAAGGAGTTTCCCCAATGTCCAACCTGAGCCTCCCCTGGCCCAGCCTGAGGCCGTTCCCTCTCCTCCTGTCCCTGTGCCCTGGGAGCAGAGCCCGACCCCCCCGGCTGCCCCCTCCTGTCAGGGAGTTGTGCAGAGCCACAAGGGCCCCCCTGAGCCTCCTTTTCTCCAGGCTGAGCCCCTTTCCCAGCTCCCTCAGCCGCTCCTGGGGCTCCAGACCCTTCCCAGCTCCATTCCCTGCCCTGGACACGCTCCAGCAGGTTGCTGTCTTCCTTGGAGGTGCCCAGGACTGCCCCAGGACTGGAGGTGCCCAGGACTGCCCCAGGACTGGAGGTGCCCCAGCAGGGCCAGCACAGGGGACAGAGACCAGCCACAGCCTGTCCTCATTCCCTCCCCACAGCAGCCTGGGCCACTCCACTGCTCCAGCAGGTGGTTCCAGGTTGCTTTGTGGCTTTTTTCTCAAAAATCAATGCCAACAAGCCCCCATCTCTCTGGCTGGGCTGGCTGGAGGAGCCAGGCCTGTTCCTGCCCGAGGAGCTCCAGCCCTGGCACTGCCTGCTGGGGACTCTGGTCCTGCCAGAGCCGAGTCTTTCCCTGTCCCTGGCTCTGTTCAATCACTGCTCCTGCTCAGTTTGCCTTTCACTGCTTCCACTCTAACAATATTTCCCCACACACCTCAGGGCAAAACGATGTAAAGTTCACTAAATGGAACAGGAGCTCCTGGGCTTTTCTTACCGATTTTTCTTCTCCTTAATAAACCTTTGACTCACAGCACCCAGGACAGGAATGTTGCTATCTATCACCCTGGAAAAGTAAACCAGCTTTTCTTTTCCCACTTTGCAGCACAATTCTAGTCCAGAGCTTTTTTTTTACCTCCTTTCACAGTTCCAGGTCAAGGGTAACTGTGCTCAGGATGCACAGACATATTTCAAGTCATATTTATGAATTTAGCAGAAAACAAGCTCCAAAAAGAGAGAATTGGGATGTCCTGAGAGGTCTCCTGACACTTCAGCAGTATTTCAGATACTGAAAAGTCTATCCATAATCATTCCCTCCTCAGCCTGTTTGGGGAAGACAGCAGGGTAAGGGAAGGAGAGGTTCTTCCTTATCCCGGGGTGACAATGGCTTTACTCCAGAGACTTGAAAGCCTTCAGGACAGGGGGGTCCCCACCTGTGCAGGCCCCACCCTGGCTGAACAAGCTCCTTTTGAGGTGTAACTTGACCCTCCCAAACAGAAACCCAGGCTGTTGTCCCTTGTTCTGGGGACAGGTGGGACTCCCAGCACAGACCCAGCTGTGGTTATGGATCTCCTGCGGAACCTCCCAGTGCTCAGAATCACAGAAGAACTGAGGCTGGGAAAAACCTCCAGGATCATCGAGTCCAACCATTCCCCCAGCACTGCTCAGGCCATCACTGCCCCAGGTCCCCAGGTGCCACATCCACACGAATTTTGAACATTTCCAGGGATGGGGACTCCACCCCTGCCCAGGGCAGCTGTGCCAGGGTCTGACCACCCTTTTCAGGAAGAAAGGTTCCCAGTAGCCACCCTGAGCCTCCCCTGGCCCAGCCTGAGGCCGTTCCCTCTCCTCCTGTCCCTGTGCCCTGGGAGCACAGCCCGACCCCCCCAGCTGCCCCCTCCTGTCAGGGAGTTGTGCAGAGCCACAAGGGCCCCCCTGAGCCTCCTTTTCTCCAGGCTGAGCCCCTTTCCCAGCTCCCTCAGCCGCTCCTGGGGCTCCAGACCCTTCCATACATCCATTGGCTCCACAATGGTGTTTCTCAGCTGCCCCTGAGGTAAAGCCCTGCCTTGGGTGTGCCTGGCAGCCTTCCCAAATTCCCCTGCAAAGCTGCTGAGGGTGTTTCAGCAGCACCATCCCCCGGGGCAGGTGATGTTTGACACAGTTCCAGAGAAACCCGGGGCTCAGGAGTGAGCCTTCCACTGCTCCGAAGGTGCCAAGGGATCCAAACCAGCCACTGAGGAGAATGAGGCTCATGGGACCCTAACCTGAGCTATTTTTCCATCCATTATCCAACTGCAGAGACCGAGACAGAGCAGCTTTGCTCTGCTGGCAGAAGGGGTTTGTGCCTGTCACATCCTGGATCCATCGAGTTCTCTGTGAGCACAGCCAACCTAAACAATCAGGTTCCCAAAACGACAGCCAAGGCCAGGGCTCATCTCACACGTTTTATGGCTGTGCCATTCCATTCCTGCTGCTCACAGGATCCTGGAGCTGTCCTGCCAAGCTGGCCAGCCCTCCCAGCACACACAGCTGACCTTGGCACAGCAACCAGATCATCACATTTGGGAAATAAAACCTCCCAGTCTTCTCTGCAGTTATAGACACAGAATGAACAAATATCCAACTCACAGGGAATTTCTGTGGGGAGCAAAGGGCAGTGCTTTCCAGAGGTGCTGTGTAACTGCAGCGTCAGTCACAGCCACAGGTACTGAATAATTACCGAAAATCAAAATCCTCTGGTTGTTCTGTTTCATTATTAATGAGACAAACACAACCCAGAAGTTCCAGGGCTAACTCAAAGCTGGGTATTAAAGCTGGCAGTGTATTTCCTATCAGGAAGAGGCTGATTGCTTTTGCTTCCTACTGCCCTCACTCTTCCAGAGGAGCCAGGATTGCTCATCATCCAAGCTGGCTTTAACCACTCTGGAAGGCTCTGTGCACAGCCAGGGAAAGGATTTGACAACTACCAGGATGCTCCAGAGGCAACTCCACTCTACTCCCTCCAGGCAGCAGCACATACTCAGAGGCTGAGACTCATTTCAATGTGCCACAGCCGTTTCCCCTCCCCCATCTTCCTGATATCCTGAACTTCAGGCCTCCTTCCCAAAGCACCAGAACATTCTCACCTGTGTTTTGAAGATGCCACTGCTGGTTTTCCTCTAAGAGCATCAGGGATGGGGAGAGAGGAGAAGTTACCTTTGAACTGCCTGATCATGTTCTGGTGGTTCTCAACGGCCTCCTGCAGGATCAGCTCAGGCTGGTCCATCTTCCAGCGCCACTCGGTGCCCACGGGGTTTGTGTGGTGTCTGAGGGAAGAGGGGACAGTCACTCACTGTCACTTGGAAGCCACCTGGAGGACTCACCTGCCATCTGGGGCGTTGGCATCAACAGTATTCAAAGCAACAAAAAATTCCCAGCAACCTCCTGCTGCTGTCCCAACTTCCAGACGTCACCTTTGAACACCACTCTCTCCCCCTCTCCCTCCAGGCTCTGGTCTCCCAGAAGGAAGAATGGACCTTGTGGATGATATTAAACTTCATACACCTATTTTGAAGCACAGGTGAAAGATTTCTAAGCTAAAATAATGTCTGCAAAAACCTGTGTAAAGAAAGGGAAACTGGTTCTGCCTCCTCTTCTGACCACAGCTGCACAAAGCTCTGGAGAAGGGAGGTCCCACGCTGTTTTCAGTTCCATTTCAAAGGTACCAAGCACCACCCCAAAGACAGGATTTGTTTCTACCCCGATCTTTCTGTGGTGCTCTACCAGGACAGAGGAGTGCAGGCTCCTCCAAACTCCCTGAAGAGAGCAGGAAGCCTGCACTGTACCAGGGGTGCATTCCTGGTGGATCTGGGTCATCTCCCAGGTTTCAATCCCCTGCAGCAAAGCAGATTGCAGGGGAAAAATCACAGATCTTCCACCTGAGGAACAGCTGCGTCACACTGGGTTGAGAAGCCAACCCTGCCTGGAAAGGATCACTGTCCCCACATTTTGTTTTCCTGGAAAACAGCAAAAGCCAACCCAGGTAAATCCACCCAAGCACCTGGAAGATCTATGGAGTTTCTCCCCATTTCTTACATTACCAGCATGAGAGGATCATCCAGCCCTTAAATATCATCTTAAGGAAGCTGATGAAATTCTGTGATTTCACCTCTTTGTTCTCTCTCCATCTTTTCTTGCTTCATCCCAAAACATGCTACAAAAGTCCCTTCACTTTTTTCTCCCACTCCCACTGCAGCCCACAGAACAATTCATTAAGAGCAGCACATTGTGCAGGGTCTTTCACAAAAGTTCCTGGATTAACACAGCTCTGGACAGGAAAACAAGGCCAAGCAAAACACACTCCTGACACTCAGCTTTCCAGCCAGGTGACCTCTGCTTCCTGCACCCCTCTCCATCAACCCTGGCAGTCAGGCCTAGGGACAGCTGGGAGGTGACAGCTGCATTCAGCCTCCCAGCTACAGGGGATTACGACAAGACTCCCAGCATTTAACCGAGGGAGAAAGGGCAGGGAAACCCTTCTCAGGATGAAGGGGCTGGTCCAGTCCTTACTGGAGACAAGCAAAGGGCTCCCACTGACCTCTGGATAAGGGGGGATGGATTCACACCAGAAGAGAGTAGGTTTGAGTTGCATAGCAGGAAAAAATTCCTCCCTGTGAGGGTGGGGAGGCCCTGGCACAGGGTGCCCAGAGAAGCTGTGGCTGCCCCTGGATCCCTGGCAGTGCCCAAGGCCAGGCTGGCAATTGGGGCTTGGAGCAGCCTGGGACAGTGGAAGGTGTCCCTGTCCACGGCAGGGGGTTGATCTTGATGACCTTTAAGTTCCCTTCCAACCCAGATCAGTCTGGGATTCCGGAATTCTCCAAGTGAGGAACACCTGCATCTGCACCCTCTGACATTGCTAAAACACAAACTCCAAACCCAGGCTCAATAAAATCAGCCTTTTGGCCCAAACATTTATCCATCCACTTCAAGAGCAAAGACTCAAACACTTCTCTCAAACTTTACCACCTCAAGGATCCTTTAAACCAAAACGATTCTTTGAATTTCCCCTTTATTTCCCCATCTGGCAACACGGAAAGTTTTCTGAATGTCAGCTATAAAAGGCATTTATAAAACTCTTACACGTTTAACTGCAAAACTTGTACCTTGTATATTTAATAGGGCCAGCTGGCAGGAAATCAATAAGCTCTGGGTGCACCCTGGACAGCTATTAGTGTCCAACAGGCCCTACATTTTTAACACATCCAACTGTTTATAAACACACCAGGTCAATTCTACAGAGCTGCTTATTTGGCAAAAAGGAGGTTCTGTGCTAACAGGAGGATAAAGAAGTAATGCCTTGGCCTCAGGAGATTGTTCCCCAGCACAGACAGAATTCCAGTGTCACCTTCACATTCCCCCCAGGCTCTGCGACCTCCCATCATCCCTCACTGGCTACTCCAGTCTAGAGCAGGAAATTGTGTTGGAGATTTCTTCCTTCCCAGGATAACACAAGTAAAATGAAATCTCACCCAAACCCACACAGAGCAGAAAACATTGATTTTAGTAGAGATTCCAGGTGGGACACAGCTTTGGTTTGCCCCTTCAGAGACACCTCAGTGCCACAGCCTCCATGGAACACGATGGGAAGCTGCTGCTGGCTCCCTGCAATCTCCCCTGGCCGCCCAGCCTGCCTCCCACCTGGCCTCCCCTGCAGTCTGAGCAGACCCCTGATCCACCAGGACTTTGGGACAGCATTCCCAGTGTCCCTGTAGGCCCTGAGAGCCCTCTGAGGGTGCAGCTTCCCAGGGGCTGTGATCTGTCTCCCCAGTCACCTGGGGACTATTTTAATAAAGCAGCTTTTGCTTTATACATTCTGCACATGGAAGCTCTGAGGGCAGCTGCAGCTCAGGTAAAAAACATCATTCACTGCAGTGATGGACTGACCCAGGGTGATACCTGGTGGGGAAGAGCTGGTGGCAGTGACATGAGAGGACAGAGCACATCATTCTCAGGGAGGGCAGGAGCAGAATAAAAATAAGAAGAGTTCAAGAAGGAGGCTCAGTGAACCCTGAGAGCCAGCAGGGGAGATCCCAGAGGAGAAGAGTTTAAGGGAAAAGGAGTTCAGGAGAACTGGCAGTTCTGGAAGACCTATTAAGGCAGAAATGCAAACTGCAGCAATAAAAAGCAAAGACAACAAAATCAATCTGCTCCTCTGCAGCCTCGTGAGCCTCCAGCTGCAAACAAAAGGAGGAGCACAAAAACACAGGGGCATCAGCAGAAAGGGGAAGCTAAAACATCAGACATGACCAGGAAAGGACACACAAAAGTCCTGAGGATTTTCCCTGGAATGATGGGAGGAGGAAGAAGGAGACCACGAAACAGGCTTGGCCCATGCACAAGCCAACCATATTTAATGTTCTTGCTGGTACAATCTGAAACCTGGCTGTACCTTTTCTTCTGCACCTCCTGAGAGCAACAGGAGCCCAGACTGGGCTGGGAAGAGACCGGGACTGAGATATTGACTCTGAAATGTTCTCCCTAGAATGGGTAAAGCCACCCTAAAGCAGGCTGGAAAATTGGCTGATAGGATCAGAGGGTGCCAGGGCTGGCTTAGACTGGACATCAAGGGACATTTCTTCATGGAAAGAGTGGTCACAGGGCAGTGGTGGAGAGATTTAAGAGCCCTGTGGATGTGGCACTTGAGGACAGTCTGATGGCTTTGGCAGTGCTGGGGGAATCAAGGGTCTTAGAGGGTTTTTCCAACCAAAGAATTCTGTGATTCTCTTCCAATTCATGCTTTGAAACATTAAAGATGGAGGATGCCCCACACTGAAAAACTCCATCCCAACTCAGAGATGCTCCCTTTTTTAACAGTAGTCTCCTGAAAAGCGGGCAGATGCTCAGTGTCATGTGCTTGTGTCTACCCATCCCATCCCATTCCGTCCCGTCCCGTCCCATCCCGTCCCGTCCCGTCCCATCCCGTCCCGTCCCGTCCCATCCCGTCCCGTCCCGTCCC
>VZTJ01001205.1:1737026-1790635 GCA_013397795.1 Orthonyx spaldingii
CCCCCCCCCCCCCCACACCCACACACCAGGGGAGTTAAAACCTCATGTGGGACCAAACTGTGGGCATGCACGCACACACACACACCCACACCCACACCACGAGAGGTAAAAACGCATCTGGGACCAAACTGAGGACAGGGAAATACACACACACACCAGGAGAGTTAAAACTCCCCACTTGGAGCCAAACTGAGGGCACAGCCATGGATCTGCTCCCCTCAGCCACCTGTGAGTTCAGTTCCAAGCCCAGCAATGCCCCGGAGCTGGCTGAGGGACACCAGTGCCACCTGCCCCGAGAAATTCCCAGCTCACTATAAAATGTGACTCTTTACACACACCCTTGCAGCCAAACTGCATTTAGGAGGTGAAACTCATCCCTGTTAGAGGAGAAAAAACTTTAAAAACTCATTCCCTTCCCTCACAGACTCCAGCAGAACACTGTGCACTCCTGGCGCTTTCCAGACTCAGCCCATGAAAGGCAGGTGAAGCCTCTTGAGCTGCAGGAAGTGTTCCTGGAAAAGCTCACTCAGGAGTGACAAGGATCCATTTCAAGGCTGTCCTACTGAACACTCCATTCTTTTCATTTATCTGGCAGAGTATTTCTTCCAGCACTAAATTAAATAAATGCCCTGACCTTATAAACCCTCACTCCCAGCCAGCAGTGGCTCCAGTAGGATGCTGCACTTCCCTTCCCAGCACAGCTTTCCCAACAGGATTCAACTCCTATTTATCATGCAGGCTGCCTGCAGAAAAGGCTGTCTTTCATTAGCTCAGTCAAATAATAATAAATGAGACAGAAACTTTACTACTCTCAAGAGAAAATCTGAAATACAACACGGCAGCTTTTACTCTGCCTTCCTCTTCCTGGAGAGTCCTGGTGATCCACCAGAAAAGAGCAGCAGGGGAAAATCTACAGGTAATCCCTAACTGGTTGTACAGGTGGAAGATTAAATGACGTGGAAAATGCTGTTTATTCTACCCATTCTTCAAATGACACAGGCTTCAGAAGATTCACAAATTCCAGGAGAGCAAGTTATATTTGGCTTTTCCTAAGGCAAATAAACAGACTCTTCCTAAAATGTACAGGGTTTCTGCTTTTTTCTGAAATTTGACAGAACCCAATCTTTTCCATCTGAGATATCCCCATGAAACTCGACTTAATACCCATCCTGCCAGCCCCGCTCCTGCCTTCCACTCATACAAATCTCCACAAAGGCTCCTGAAGACTCTCACACACCGGTGTGAACCTGAGGCAAAGCCACTGCCTGGAACCAATTTCAGCTCAATTTATTAGAAGACTTTACATTCAATTCCTGCTTAAGCTAAAAATAGTGTGGGCCCATCTAAGCACACAGAGCTGCTATTTATTTTGTCAAATGGCTTTACAGTGCTGCATTAAAGTCTGGGTCTTTCATAAAAATAGGCTCTCTGGCTTTCTCAGTCACAACACTGAATTTTGGCAAGTTTTTCTTCAAACATTTCGTGATCATGTCTGACACTAAAAATGATAGAAGAGAGAAATGGTTGTAAGAGTGACCAGCAGAGCAGCAGTGGGATCAGTGCCTCCCACACGCACTCCTGACAGCCCAGGGGGGCTCTTCATGCTGCTCAGGAGAACAATGCTCTTGATGAAACAGCTCACTGGCACCAGGCACTGCAATGAAAACTCTCTGCAGCCCACCCTGGGGATGGCATCCTAACAGCTCTTTCAAAAATAAACAAAGTTAATCATGCAGCAAAGGAGAGCTCAGAGAGCAAGGGCTGATCACTGCCACAGGACAAGAACTGGAGATGTGTGGCATGTTAATGAGGGGCTGATTCCACAGGTTCCCAGCCAGGGATGCTGAAGGGTGCAGGATGTTGCATCATGGTGGGGGAAGGGTCTGGAGCCCCAGGAGCGGCTGAGGGAGCTGGGAAAGGGGCTCAGCCTGGAGAAAAGGAGGCTCAGGGGGGCCCTTGTGGCTCTGCACAACTCCCTGACAGGAGGGGGCAGCCGGGGGGGTCGGGCTGTGCTCCCAGGGCACAGGGACAGGAGGAGAGGGAACGGCCTCAGGCTGGGCCGGGGGAGGGGCAGGGTGGACATCAGCAGGAATTCCTTCGCTGAAGGGATGGTCAGCTCCTGGCACAGCTGCCCAGGGCAGTGGACAGTCCCCATCCCTGGAAGGGTGTAACAGCCCCGTGGATGTGGCACTTGGGGGCAGGGGTCAGTGGTGGCCATGGCAGTGCTGGGGGAAGGGCTGGACTCAGTGATCTCAGAGCTCTTCCCCAGCCTCAGTGATTCTGTGATTCTTTGATCAATGCTGCTCCCCACATGTGCAACATTAGCAACATTAAATGCACGACTCTCAACTTGTGAGCTCCAGAGGGACCTGCCAAGGACAGCTGAAACCACACCCACCCCGAAGAGCTGCACTTTGTTCTCCAGCACTCTGTGCCTCTGCTGGGAATGCTTCTAAGTCTGGAAAAGCCACTGAGTTTCAGAGGCTCCGTGGCACAAGTGCAGGGCTGGGCAAAGGCCATGTCACACAGGTCCTGCTCACACACACACACAGAAGTCCTGGCTCACACACACAGGTGAGCTCACACACACACACAGGTGCTGCACACACACACACACACACACACACAGGTGAGCTCACACACACACACAGGCGCTGCACACACACACACACAGGTGAGCTCACACACACACACAGGTGCTGCACACACACACACACACACACACACACACAGGTGAGCTCACACACACACACAGGTGCTGCTCACACACATTTGTAACATGCTCACAGAGCCATTTGTAACAGTTACATCAAGAACAACCCCCGTGGAAATCTGACCTGATAAATGCCGAGAACCAGGGGAGCCCTGACTGCCACAACCCAGCCCACACAGGGGTCCAAACAGCCCCATGTGCCTGCTCAGCTGTGACAATGGCTGTGTCAGCCCTGTGCCACACCCGCAATCCAGGGATACAACCTTCCCACTTTTCCCTGCCGGGGATTTCAGTAGGCAGGAAAAAGCAGAAAAGGAAGTACCCAGCTCTGCCACAACTCTATTCGCACTCTTTGCAGAGGGATTTTAACAGCTGGAAATGCAAGATTACAGCTGGAAAGATGGAATTTGAGTTTGTGCAAAAAATACCACATTTTTAAATATTTCATCAGGAAATTGGAATACCTGAGTAAATCTCTAGCTTTGTTTTAATTTATGAAATGAGAAAGGGAAACAGAGCATACCTTTGTCCATCGGCAGAGTTTCACCCCAGAATGGCTCCCAATGAGTTTATAACCTGAAAACAGAGCAAAAAAAATCAAACTATTGAGTTTAGCCTGCAAGAATTGATCCACTAAACATCCCAGCTGGTACCCAGAATGATTAACACCATGAACACTCAATGCTGCTCTTCCCCACTGGTGCCAAGGTGACACCACCAACAATGGCAGTGCCACCCCAGGGACTTCAGCCAACTGGAAGTTGTTTCTTTTCGTGGGACATTTATTTCTATTGCTGAGTCTGGTTTGAATCAGGGTGCCCAGGAGACTCCTGCATGGACAGGCCAGTCTACCCCAGGCTGTGGGACAGCTCCCAGACCCCAAGAAACAGGACAAGGAACCAGAAGCATCTCCCTGGCCCTAAGCCATAACCCCAGTACAGCCTCAGGATCCCTGTCCCAGCCTGGAGGACGGGAGCTGGTTCCCAGTGCAGCTGGGAGGGCACAGGATGGGGACACAAACAGGGCTCAGCCTGAGCCCCACCTGAGCTCCAGCAGCTCCACCCCACTGGTTCTGGGGCAGCCACGGTGAGGCAGCTGCTCCTCCACACCCAAAGGAAGGCTGAGCTCAGATCATCTCCCTGTTCCCTGCCAAGATCAACACAATTCCATTTCAATGGGTCCAGGAGGATTAATTGCACAATCTTCATTAAGCATGAAGTGCTATTATTACCCACACTGCTGGAGCGGGGTTATATTCCTCTTTGAGAAAAGTGCTTAGAGGCCAATATGTCTGAAGGATTAGAAGTCCCTTCCAAATCAGCATAAAAATAAGAGGGATTTGAGATGCCTCACTGTGCCCCTCACAGCAGCATTCATACGTCACCGGCCTGGCTGTCCCCAAACTCAGCTCCTCTCAGCTGCCTGCTGCAGGCTGCTGCTATTAGCACTTTCAAGGGAAGGAAAAATATCAAATTTTAGCTATCAAGTCTTCTTCCTGCCAACCAGTATGAACTTAACAGGGGGAAAGCCTTCAGCTCAGCGAACTGGCCTTCAGTTCCCCACGGAGCAGCAGCAGAAGCGCCCTGCCCTGCTCGTCTGTCCCTGAGCAGCTCGGGCACAGCCAGGTCCCAGGGACAGCAACTGCATCTCAAAGTCCCCACACCTGCAAGGACACCGAGCCAGCCAGGAACTACAGGAACAGCAGATGCCACAGCAGCTGCAGCAGGCAGAAATTAAAGTGTGCAGACAGACAGGGCTAACAGGGAATCAAACAATGCTCTGTTCCTGCCACTCAAACCCAGCAGGGACCGGCCCAGGCCCCCCTGCTCGCTCCACTTGATGGTGTTTGATCCATCTCCTCACACTGCAATACACAGGCACAGTGACCTCTGGTGCAGGAAGCCAGACAGGGACTTGGGACAAAGGATGGAGGGACAGGACGCAGGGATGGATGGGATATTGGGAAGGAATTGTTCCCTGGGAGGGTGGGCAGGCCCTGGCACAGGGTGTCCAGAGAAGCTGTGGCTGCCCCTGGATCCCTGGCAGTGCCCAAGGCCAGGCTGGACACTGGGTCTTGGATCAGCCTGGGACAGTGGAAGGTGTCCCTGCCCATGCAAGGGGTGGCACTGGATGGGCTCCCAGCCCCAACCATTCTGGGATTCTGTGACAGCCCTTCTAAGGCAGTCCCCAAAGCCACACGCAGTCTTGGGGACACCTTTACCTCAGACTGGCTGAGACCCAGAAGATCCTGGTGCAGGTTCAGGGGCACAGCCACACACACACAGTTGGACGTGGCTGGAACCCAGCATCTCCCAGGCTTGGCTCTGTCCTGCCTCTTTCTGCAGCTTTTCTTTGCCAACAGCTTGTCCAGCAAGGTCTAATCTCAGCTCCCTGCCCTCCTAAAATGTGTGTCCTTACAGGATCTGTGATGAGAGCTGAAAAGGTGCTGCATTCCCCCTCCCCCTAACACAGCTGTCCAATACTCTGCTGCTGTCACCCAGCACAGCCCAAGACTTATTTATCCCATTTTTCCAAACCCAGCACCAGCATTCATACAAGATTATTCTCTCCCAGATCACTTGTCAGTAACAGCAATGTGGCTGCTTTCAAGTGGGTTTTGGAGAAAAATTCCCTTGGAAAAAGGACATGCTCACGCAGATCTGCTACTGAGTTGTTGGAGGGAAGAGAGAAAGCAGCTAAAGTGAACAAGGTGCCAAGCTCCAGAGCTCCAGCATTTTCTCTTAAGTTCGTTAAATCAACTTCCACCATGTGGAGCACCCACAGCTTTCTTTAAAGGCCACGAAAATTGTACACATTCAACATCAAATCAGTCTGATAAACTCCAGCCAGCCTTGGGGATGGGAAGGGGGTTACTCATCTCTGTCACTGCCAGGAGTCCCAGCTGTGGTGACAGGAGGGACCAGCAGAGATGTGCAGAACTCCTAAAGCCTGTGTCCACAGAACTGGGGTCCTGCACCCTGTGGGGAACTGGGGGAAGGTGTGGCCGCCCAGCACTGGGTGCTGGCCATGCTATGCTTCTGACACTTGGCAATGAGATAAAATACCAGAGACCAAGCTTGGACACTTTTTCCACTCCTGCCCCAGGTGAGTACAGACTCCACAATACTGCAAAGCCTTTCTTCAGACTGGCTGCACTGCTGGGAAGGAGGCAGCAGAGCAGTTTGGGCTAAAAGAAAGGACAAAAGGTTAAGCAAGAAACTGGGAGTGTCCCAGGCTCACAGAACTGGTCTGTCTGGGAAACTCCTGTGAGATCATCGAGTCCAACCATTCCCCAGCACTGCCCCATGCTCCAAGTGCCACATCCACAGGGCTGTTAAAACCCTCCAGGAATGGGGACTGTGCACTGCCCTGGGCAGCTGCGCCAGGAGCTGACCATCCCTTCAGCGCAGGAATTCCTGCTGATGTCCACCCTGCCCCTCCCCTGGCCCAGCCTGAGGCCGTTCCCTCTCCTCCTGTCCCTGTGCCCTGGGAGCAGAGCCCGACCCCCCCGGCTGCCCCCTCCTGTCAGGGAGTTGTGCAGAGCCACAAGGGCCCCCCTGAGCCTCCTTTTCTCCAGGCTGAGCCCCTTTCCCAGCTCCCTCAGCTGCTCCTGGGGCTCCAGACCCTTCCCAGCTCCGTTCCCTTCCCTGGACACGCTCCAACCCCTCAGCATCCTCTCTGTAGTGAGGGCCCAAATTGGACCCCAGAATTGGAGGTGTGACCTCAGCAGGGCCAGCACAGGGGGACTGGCATGTCCTTCCGCAAAGTTGCAAACCAAACATGTGAAAAACTGTGATCAAAGGCAGCCTGAGGGTCTTCAGCCCTGTTCCCACACTGCAGCTCCTGCTGAGCCTCCCTTCTGGAAGCTCAGGCCAGCTCCACTCTGCCATCAGCTTTGCCACAACGTCCCTGTGGCTCTGTCAAGGCAAATGGTGCTTGAATCCAATCCTCCTGATGGCCCCGAGTCTGGGGCTGTGGATGCCAGGACTCCCTGTGAACATATTCCCGCCTGTGCTCTGAAGGGCTGACTCGTGAGCAATAACTCTAAGTGGATATTTGGATACAGCACCTTCCAAACCATCCAGTGTTTTGATGGAGCTGCTGCTCCCAACCCTGTGCACCTTCAGACACCGAAGTTGAACAAACCAATCTATTTATTATTTCTACAGTCTAATGTGCAAAGGATTCCTTCAATTATAAGCAGGCTCACAGTAATCAGCTCAGTTCTGACTAAGGACAAGCATATCTCATCTGAAGGCTGGGTATTAGTTGATCCTGCTCTAGATGATAAATTTTAGATGACCTAGAAGCTTGCCAAACTTCACTGAAATTAAGTGTCACTTTTATAGACATGAATTAAGCTTTTAAACAACCTTTGGGGTGAAATGAGTGTTACCAGGCAGTAACACCAGGCTGAGAAACATGTGGTGATTGCTCACCCTGACAGGCCAACTGGAGTTTAATAGAGCACAGAGGGACCCAGAACTGGAGAGATGGCCAAAGTCACAGCTTCTGATTGCTCCAGAGGCTGGGGCAAAACTGTGCTCAGCTCTTTGGAACCACAACACAGCATTTCCACTCCATCCTGGAGATAAGAGTTTAAAAGTCCTTTTTCTGAAAATCCAAGAACTCATGGAGGGACCCAGCTGAGCTCTCAGCACTGAGCCAGGACACTGCTGTCTGTGTTCCCATGGCACATCCCAGGACATCCAGGTGCTCTGGGTGTAGTTTGCCAGTTTACCAGTGCAAGACACACATCCAATCTTCCCAAGCTCCTGAATGTGGATGAATTATGTCCACAACTGAGCAATTCTGTTCTTTTTGAGAGCAGAGCAGATCAGCTGAATTTCTACAGGCACAACTGTCCCTTTCAGGAGCTGTGTCACACCACCTGCACCCTCTGAACAACTCCCCTAAGGGCCAGGCTGAGGAACCTTCGAGGATTGCTGACTACCCCCAGGTGGCAAAATGTCCAGAACAAAACCCACAGACACCGAATCCCTGAGGCTGGAAAGGACCTCTAGGACCATCCAGTCCACCCTTGTGATCACCCCATCCCCACTTTGTCCCCACCTCAGAGCTCTGAGTGCCACGTCCAGACCTTCCTTGGACACCTCCAGGGATGGGGACTCCAAACTGCCCTGAGCAGTCCCTACCAAAGTCTAATCATCCTTTCTATGAAAAAAACCTTCCCAATATCCCCCTGCCCCTCCCCTGGCCCAGCCTGAGGCCGTTCCCTCTCCTCCTGTCCCTGTGCCCTGGGAGCAGAGCCCGACCCCCCCGGCTGCCCCCTCCTGTCAGGGAGTTGTGCAGAGCCACAAGGGCCCCCCTGAGCCTCCTTTTCTCCAGGCTGAGCCCCTTTCCCAGCTCCCTCAGCCGCTCCTGGGGCTCCAGCCCCTTCCCAGCTCCATTCCCTTCCCTGGACACGCTCCAGCCCCTCAGGGTCTTTCTTGGAGTGAGGGGCCCAGAACTGCCCCCAGGACTGGAGGTGCCCCAGCAGTGCCAGCACAGGGGACAATTCCTGCCTGGTTGACACCTCTCAGTTCAGATCTCTGCACCACCAAAAGTCTGCTTTGACCCAAGACTTTGAAATCCCAAAGCAAAAGATTCAATTCTGGAAGAATTTAATTCAGTGGTTGAAAAAGCTCCAAGAACCCTAAGGAAAAGACCCAGGCACCCTTCTGCAGGAGTGCAGGCACCGGGAGCTTGGGAAAGCCACTCTGAGGCCACATGGAGCCTCCCCAACACTGATGGCTTCCACAGGGCTGCTCTGACAGGGGCAAAGTACAGCTGACACCTCTGGGGCTATCTGAGACAGGGATTGAGGCTAGAGCTGCAACTCAGGGCAGTCTCACACTGGCAGAAGGTTTACAGAGAAAAAATTCCCAATTTCCTGCAGTTCTGAAGGAGTGCAATCTAACAGGGCCTGAGCTGAAGGTCGGTGACACAGCAGGGTTCAAACCCACCACCTTTAAGGACCATTTTCTGCACTGAAACACAACTGCTGTGCTTCAGTCATCACCTGAAAGACAAAGAACACTTGGAAATAATAATAATAATTATTATTATTATTATTCTCACCAAGAAACGCCATTGGTGAGGTACCTGTTCAGGGTATATTTATATTTTATACAAATCTAGAAAGAGGGGGACTCTGGGAAGTGGAATTTTTCAGATTGCCCAAACATGACAAGAGAAGCCTCCAGGTTCATACCTAGAACTGCTCAATCTTGAAGAAATTCTTGCCAGGTCCACCAAGACCTATTTTACATTCTCTGTTTGAAAAAAGGCTCTTAAAAAGTACAAAAGACTCATGATTTGGGAAGGATTTCTGCCAGAGCAGAGTGAGGGCAGGAGCAGGGACTGCAGGACTGTCCCCTGTAAGCACAAACCCTGTCCCTCCCAAAGGGGTGGGACGTTTGGCCTCTCAGCTGCCTCAGATCCATCTCATTGCACACAAAATTAACATCTTGAACACTTTCAAGACACAGTAAAAGCCTCCTGGGGGCAGTGAAAGGGATCCAGCTGCTGCATAGGCAACCCAGAGCCAGGAAAATGAGACTGGCAAAGTTCAGGGGTGGGAATGCCAGGAGCTAAAACAAATTCCAGCCTCAACAGCTGATCATAAAAGACCTAAAGAATCCTTAAAACCTGGCTTTTCTCTTCGACCCAGACCCTTTGTCTCTTTTAATCCAAGAGCACCTTTCCCTCTGAAGCACAGGAATAAAAACCTCCCATACCCAAAGGCACCATTTCCTGTCAATTTATGCCTTTCACAGAAACAGCCTCAGAGACCTCTGACACTTTCTCCTGCAACAACAGAATAAAAGCAGCAGAAGGGCCTTCTGCATCTGCCCCTTTGGCCAAAAGCACCACCAAGCCACAGCATTCCCTGGCAGAGTGTTTGCCATGAGTGTGTCCCACTGGGGACCTCCCGGAGTGTCAGCCAAGCCTGGCAGACCATGGGCATTGCCAGCGGGGCAGCTCATCCCAAAACATCCATCCCACAAATGCCTGCAGGTTCCTGAGACCTCCTTTGACCCGAGGAGAGCTGGAGGAAAGGTGTTCAGCCTCAGCCCAAGCAGCTTCACCAACTCCTACACCGGCTTTGGCATCCCAGGGGGAAAACAGCCCCTGCCCCTCTCCCAAACAGGGATCATGGAATGGTTTGGGTTGGCAGAGACCTCAAAGATCAACCAGTCCAACTGGTGATTCAGCCATTCCCATGGGGACTGGCTTCCCAGTGCCAGAGGGCAGGGATGGATGGGAGATTGGGAAGGCATTGTTCCCCGTGAGGGTGGGGAGGCCCTGGCACAGGGTGCCCAGAGAAGCTGTGGCTGCCCCTAGATCCCTGGCAGTGCCCAAGGCCAGGCTGGACACTGGGGCTTGGATCAGCCTGGGACAGTGGAAGGTGTCCCTGCCCATGGCAGGAGTGGCACTGGATGGGATTAAAGACCCCTTCCAACCAAAACCAGTCTAGGATTCTGTGATTCTTTATTCACAGGAAAATTCAAGAAATCTGCAAGAACTTGGCTTTTTTAAGAGCTGTACCTCAGTGTCAGCTTTGGCTGAAGTCTGGAATGGAAGGTACCACCTGCACAATCCTCCTCGACCACCCAGACCAAACGCAAAAAGGTAACACACAGAACTACAGATTGCTCTGAGCTGGATCTCTTTTCTGTTTTGTTTTCCTGAGACACTTTTCAGTCATTCAGGGCACATTCCCTTCTCCACATTTCCATTTGTCTGAACTGTCCCCTTGTGTGGGGCGAGTGTCACGTTACAAACAAAGGACAGCAAATTTTATCCTTGCCTGAACATATCCTGTACTTTGTTCCAGCTGAGACTTAATTTCAAAGCTCAGTACTCTCCAAAGCCCTGCCAAAACCTAAAACAAACAAACAAAAAAGGATGCACTTCAAATATAAATGTGTTTATTTTTATTTTCCTCTACTATACATGGGGTTATTCTACCAGCTCTGGTAACACAGGAGAGAAGAATCAGCCCCCCAAAGCTGATTTTCCTCATCTCCTCTGCTCCTGATCAGGTGCCACAGCTGTGCCAGCACATCAGGACTGCAGTCAGCTCTCCACCAGCTCCTGGCAGCTCTCACACAGTGGGACTTGAGCATCTTCTGCTGCCTGGACTCCCTCCTTTCACCTGCTTGTTTGTCCTTTATTTACAGACATTTCCTAAGGAATTGATTGAGTCTGGGAGGCTTCTCTGTGTCTGGTTTGCTCACTGTATTTATTCTGCTCACCAAGAACAATTTGTTAGCTAGCAAAGTAATTTTTAATCTCCCCACGGCTGGTATTTGATTTCTGTGGCACATTTTGCAGCAGTGTCACCAATCCCGGAGCCAGCTGTGGGCTGCTAGTGCCACCTGCAGTTAAGCAGCTCCTCCCAAAGTCTGCCAGATCCCAAACCCTGGAGCACAGAGCCTGCAAAGCACCCGGCCAGCAGCACCAGGCTCTGTGAAACGGCTTTGGATCCCATTTCCACATGCTGGACACTCCAAAGGCTCAGCACAGCGAGCCAGGCTCAGCTGGGCACAGGAGCTGCAGGCACTGGGAACCTCAGCCCAGAAAGGGCCAGCAAAAGCCACCAAATGCTTTTAAAAACCTCAGCTCCAGGTTGGTGAGCACTTGAAAAGCCCTAGCCTTCAGTATTTTTCTGAAGTCAGCCTCTAGCCTGCCCTTCCCCACTGCAAAGCACAGGCCAAAGCACAGCTTTAGCTCCAGCCCAAAGTCAGAGCACGATAATTTAAGTGGCTGCTGAAGCAGCCCAGACTATTCCAGATAAGAGTAGTCTCTTAATGCACCACTTGTCTTTGGAGACAAGGAAAACAGAGGTATCCTAGGCTCCCTGGGGCTAAATTGTAGCCTCCCTTAACCAGTAAGGACAGAACCAACTGGACTGCAGCAAAACTGTCCTTGTGGGACAGAATAATTCATCCAGTGTCAGTGGGGCCAGCCTTTGGCATCATTAACCCGTTCCCACCATGCTGCCAGGCAGGGAGAGCAGGGATTTGTTTGGTCCTGTTACAGCAAGAGAGAGCAAAGCAAAGAGCATGGCAGAAACACAGTGTGAGCAGCTTCAGGAATCATGGAATGGTTTGAAGGGACCTAAAGTCCATCCAGTGCCATCCCTGCCATGGCAGGGACACCTTCCACTCTCCCAGGCTGCTCCAAGCCCCAGTGTCCAACCTGGCCTTGGACGCTGCCAGGGATCCAGGGGCAGCCACAGCTTCTCTGGGCACCCTGTGCCAGGGCCTGCCCACCCCCACAGGGAACAATTCCTTCCCAACATGCCATCCATCCCTGCCCTCTGGCACTGGGAAGCCATTCCCTCTTGGAGCCTCTTCAGCAAACACTCAGCTCTTGGGGCTTTGGGTTCATTGCTCCTGTTCCATTCCTGCCCCTGAGGGAAGCTGAACAGCCCCTGTGCCATGACAGGGCTGAGGGAGGGGGCTGGCACTGAGACACTTCATGTCTGAGCTCCAGACAGCTCAGGCAGGCAGTGCAGGAACAATCCCTATCCCAGCATCCAGCAGGACGTGTCTGGCTTCAGTCAGACCATCAGCATCAATAAAACATTTGGCAAATCCAGGAGCAGCTGTGAGTAACAATGGCACCAACCCCAGCAGAGCACAAAGTCATGGGCAGCCACTGAGTCACCGAATATCCTGAGCTGGAAGGGACCCCCAGGATCATGCAGTCCAGCCCCTGGCCCTGCACAAACCCCCCAACAACCCCACCCTGGGCATCCCTGAGAGTTCCAGGAGCTCTGGCAGCCTCAGGGCCGGGACCATTCCCTGGGGAGCCTGGGCAGTGCCCAGCACCCTCTGGGGGAAGAACCTTTCCCAAAATCCAGCCTGACCCTGCCCTGGCACTCAGAAGGGGGTTTTGGTTTCTTTGTTTTGCAGAAAAAGAAAACCCCATTGTGTTTTTCTACTTTTATCCTTCCTATTGAATGAGCAGCTTGAGACTCCCTCTAAAGCTCACCAAGGCTTTAAAAGCACTCTCTGAGAAATCAGGAACACTGGAGAGGCTCATGAGTCCTTCACCCCGTACCAAATCCTCCTGGTACCCAGGCCAAGCAAAAGCAACTTTCAGTCCAGAAGGGATTGTGTCAAAAATCTACAAGCAACCCCAAAAAGCAAATGTGAAATTGGGCTGTATTCACTAAGCACCACAGGAAACGTGAACATGAAAAGTTTGTTTCTATTTTCAATTTATTTCATTCATTTCAGGCTACCTGAACACACAAAACAACTGAAGCATTACCAGGAGCACTGCAAACCCAACACACAAGCACTGCCAGGCTCTTCCCCGCTGCTCTGGGCACTCACCAAAGCCTCAGTGCTGTGGTGGTGTTTCAGGCAGGGCTGGGCACTGATGGAAGTGGGGTTGGAAATGTGTTGTCTCACAGCACGAGCCTGGCTGGGACTTCCAAAGGCAGCTCTTGCTGAGTTCCCACTATCGAGGTATCTGCAAGCAGGCAGCTCCAAGGGCTTTCACCTCTACACCCCAATGGGTAGGCTAAGTTTAGCCAAAACTCAATGCCAGGGCTAAAACAAAAACCTTTTGCCTAAGCACTATTCCCTTTACCTCCAGGAAGGTAAATCGCTTTGAAGGTGAACCCACAGTGAGCATGGTCTGAGGAGATGCTGCTCCAAGGAAAACCTCTGTTATGCAACTGCAATATCAAAGCACAGCTCCTTCCTGAACCATTAATACTCACTTTCCTTCTCTTGGGCTAATTATGCCCTCAGGGATACTCTTGAAAAGGCACTGAGCCTACACCCAAAGCAACCAGTTGGTTCAAAATAAATGAGACCATCTTTTGACTACACTGCTCTTGTTATTTTAGGGGGAATGATGCTGAGGGAAGAAGGGAATTGTTTTATTTTTGTAGCTACAAAAGCCTTCCTGGTGTGTTATTTACAGGAAAAAATGTTATATGACTAAAAAAATATACAGCTTCTCTTTTTCACAGCTGAGTGACCACTGAAGAATTTGGTGAGCAGCAGAGGAGGGAGAGCTGGGAGAGGCAGCTGTGGCTGTAAGGACACAACAGTTTAGAGTCTCTGAAAGTGTAGATTAATGTAAGCAGATCCCACCAGTGGCTCCAATAGTGGCACCAGCCTGAGCAGTGCAGGATGGGAGAAATATGGACCCACTTATCTGGATAATGAAGTCCTGTCCCTGGAGTATCACAAGGAAATCAGAGCTCTCTGGGGAGCCTTCTTTGTGTCAAAAAAATTACAGTAGGAAGGTGACCTCTCCTCCAGCACAGCTTTCATTTTCCAAATGGCCCTTTTGTGCAAAAGCACAGGTCCATTCACACCCCAAACCCAAACCAACAGGGACTGGTGAGACTGAGCCCAGGGAAGTGCTGCAGCCACCACACAGAGCACAGGGCCCTGTCCCACTCCCCTGCTTTGTTCAGTAGTAACCAGATAAATGAATAAATAAAAACAAAAGGCTGCCACCTTAAACACAAAAATTAAATATAAATAAAATACAGTCAAATACATTACAAATGAAAACAAAGTAACTGCCACCACAGCACAGCCCTCAGCACTGAGGCTGAACACATGGACTGATCCAAGGCCTGCACTGCTCCCAGCCAGCAGCAGCTCCCTGAGGAACATGAGGAGAAGGCAGAGTCTCTGCCACTCCTTGCTGAGCCCCTGCGTCATTCCTTCACGCCACCAGGTTAAAGAACGGCTCTTTGCTTTCCAGCTGTGCCAAGGCTGCTGCAAACCCAGTGACGGAAGCTGTCAGCCACGGGGTGGGCACAACACTCCAGGCACCTGCAAAGCCCAGGCTAAGGAGCAGCCGAGCCCTGGGAGCAGCAGTGCTGGGATGCTCAGCTGCTGGACTCACCCAGGACTCACCCAGGAGCCCAGAGCTCAGCTCTCAGTGACACATTCTGTGTTCTCAGCAGCTTTAGGAGAGACGCCCAGGGCAGTGAGGGAGTCCCCATCCCTGCAAGTGCTCAATAAACATCAGCATGTGGCACTTGAGGTCATGGTTTAGTGCTGAACATGGGGGTGCTGTTGGGTTGATGGTTGAACTTGATGATCTTAAAGACCTTTTCCAACCTTAACAATTCCATTGTAACACTGATTGAGCAAACAGACCAAGCACACTCCACCCTAAGAGAAAATAAATCAGACCAGACCCCCTTTAGTCTCCACTAAACAGCAAAAGGAAGCTCCCATCAGCCTTCTCCTGGCTTTGGCACTCCCAGCTGAGGCTCCTGAACTGCAGGGCTCAGTCTGGCTCTCCTCATGCTGGTCCTTTGTTTTAAAAAAGGACATGAAATCCACTCCAACTGCTCTCATTGGAGAGCTGCTGATCTAAACATCTAGTGGATGGTTAAAACTAGTTTGAACTACCTCCTTTTCTGGAAACAGAGTTTCAGCAACAAATCAGAGTCTGAAACTGAAATAAAAGCAAGGGACTAAGATGCAAAACAGATGCAAAGCTGATCTTTAAATACTCCCTGAAAAACCTACACTGTGGGAGCTTGAGAGTGTGGGACCATCGGCACCTCTCTGGAGCTGCCCCAGCAGACACAGCAAACCCTGGGAGCTGCAGGCACTGCATGAGGAGCTGTCCAGGAGCCAGCACAGTGTCCTGGGGCCAAGAGGGCCACTGGGATCCTGGGGGCAGCGGGAAGAGCATTCCCTGCAGGTCATTCCTGCCCCTCTGCTCAGCCCAGGTGAGGCACCTCTGCAGGGCTGTGTCCAGTTCTGGGCTCCACAGTTCAAGCAAGACCAGGAGCTACTGGAGAGGGTCCAGGGGAGGCCACAAGGATGATTTGGGGTCTGGAGCATCTCTCTGGTGAGGAGACACTGTGGGAGCAGGGCCTGGTCAATCTGGAGAAGCGAAGGCTGTGAGGGGATCCCATCAAAACATAAAACATCCCCAGGGGTGTCAGAGGATGGTGCCAGACTCTGTTCCGTGGTCTCCAGGACAGACGAGGAGCAATGGCCATGAACTAAACCACAACAAATTCCACCTCCACATGAGGGAGAACCTCTTCCCACAGAGGGTGGCAGAGCTCTGGAACAGCTGCCCAGGGCCAGCCCGGAGTGTCCCTCTGTGGCCACATCCCAAACCCAGCTGGACACGGTCCTGTGCCACCTGCCCTGGGGGCCCTGCCTCGCTGGGGCCAGACTGGGTGATCGGCAGAGGGCCCCTCCAGCCCCAGCTATTCCTGTGTCCTGTTTGTGGTTCAGGCCTGCCCAGGGCAGCCCCTTCCACACACAGAGCCCCTCTGTCACTGCTCTGCTCAAAGCCAGCACCCAGATTCTGAGCTGTGCCCCCTCTGAGCTGGCCTCGCCAGAGCCTCACCTTGTTTTGTGAGCGCATCCCTCAGCGCCGGGGTGATCATTTCTCTCCTCTCAGCCTCCTCCTTCCTCCCCATTCCAGCAGCTCCTTCCTGCAGCCCCTGCGCTCTCTGTTTGGAGACAGGGAATTACAGCCAGTCAGATCCAGGCATCTCTTCAAACACTGGGCACAGCCACACACCTGCTGAAGCTGAGCCGAGGCGATTGCCCACACAGCAATTCCTGTTTCCATATAATCCTGCATTTCAGCCCTCTGACCATCACTAACTTGGGACAGTAAACTGGAAAAGAAAAACCCCACAGCACACTAGATTTGTCTCACTGACACAGCAATAAAATTCCCAAGGATATTTTAATGACCAGGGTGTGAAATCTCCTCCAAGAGTGACTCCAGGTTTTAAGCCCAAGTGTTTCAGGAGTGCACAGAAACCTCCCAATAACCAAACCAGTGTGTGCCTGGAGTGACACTGGCCTGGGAGAGCTCAGGGGAGACCCCCAGGAGTTCATGGAGCACCAGTCCCCTGAGGCAGCAGCCACCGGCACCACCAAAACTCAGCCATACCCGAGGCCTGCAGGAACAGGTTGCTCCCCTGCCCCACAGGCAGCTCCAGCAGCAGCCCGCGGCAGTCTGGCTCCCAGCTGCCTCCCACACACAGCCAAGCCCTGTGCAGGAGTGACAGAGATGGGGATAAAGCCACGAGCAGGAGGAGCAAACCCCGGCACGTAACAAGTGCCAGGGTGACTCCCCTGCTGTGTAAGTGTCACTGCTGAGACTTTATGGGTATTTATTGTTTCATGTCTGCACAAAGAAGCACCAAAGTGGAAATAATTACTTGGATATTTCACACAACTTGTAATCTGTCAGTCCTTTATGGCTTTTATTAAAGGAGTTATGGATAAACAACAAACAAAAACCAGCAGAGGACATTCTGTCTTGACAAAACTGAGGCTATTTCACATCCAAGCCTCTTCCGTGCCAAAGCCATGGAAAAGTTAATGGAAATGCTTCCAGTTTGAGTCTCCCCACAAACTGTCAGCATCACTAGGGAAACCAGAGCTCCTGACTTGCCAAACTGCTCTTCACAAACAGGCAGAGGAATCTGGCTGCTCCTGCATGTAAACAGACTGCTTCTGTACCTGAGCAGCACTTCAGAAAATAAAAGGTGCCTCCAAAGAAAAATAAGTTTAAATATTAAAATACACACACACAGAGGTTCAAGGACGAAACAGAGCTCCTAATAAACACCTGAGAAGGAAATAGGAGAGTAAAACATTTAGGGACAGGTTATTACCTTCCCTATTCATTTTGGATACAAGTCTGCTCACAGTCTCAGGGATGTTGTTCAGAAATGTGTTTTTCAACAGCTAGTACCACAACATGGTCCTTTCTGAAGGAGAAAGCTGTATCTATCCTCTACTTCCTTCCACTCAGCTTCCTGAGCTTTTAGGCAGGACTTCATTGCTTTCTGTAACACATCAAAACTCCCCTGGAAGGCTACATCTAATAATTAATTGACATTTAGTGGTTTAAAAGCTCATTTCTTGAGCCTTGATCTTAATTTATCAGCAAGACTCTTCAACAGTAAAATATTAATATTGCTGGGAAAGCTCCATGCATAAGGAAGGAAGGAGATAATAGATGAAATCTTCATCTTCCAGGTGTTAAATAAAGAGCTGGTCCTACCACAAGGCACCACTTAACCCAGACCCAGGCCCCAGGCAAGGCCCTGCCTCAGCACAGACTGAGACCTGGCTAGAGGCAGGTGGCCCTGCCCGTGGCAGGGGAGTGGAGCTGGAGGAGCTTTAGGGTCCCTTCCCACCCAAATCCCTCCCTGATCCCGTGATTTGTGAGCTCCTCGAAGCCCTAAGCAGGACTGAAACGTGGACACCTCCTGTTCTCTGCCTCTCAGGCCAGGTCAGTCCTTCCAGAAGAACTAAACCTCCATGATGGAGCACATCCTAATACTAAACATGCAGCCATGGATTTAATTACAAACAAGACATCCCATCCAAGAGAGCCTTCAAACACGAAGTCCTTCTGCATGGAGAGCATTTGCACTTCTACCTCCCTGTCACTGCAGTGCCTGAAAAAAGCACCTGAAAAGAACAAAATCCCAATTCCTTCCTGGCAGTGTGGAGTTACAGAATGTAGGTAGCAGAGCAGCAGGGCTTGAAAGCCAGAGTGACCTTCTGTCTTCGGTCTACAAGAAACCCTGGGACCCATGAAAAACATCCTGGTCACAGGGCAAGTGGAAAGAGAATACGTTGTGGATTTGTGAACTGCTGGACCTGTCAGAAGGGAAAAATACCATTTGTTACCTTAAAAAGTATTGTTTACCTGTTGCCATAAAAAGTAATGCTGTAAAACAGAACGGGTGATTGGAGCACACTGTGGTGTAGAGTGATTTCCTGTTTGTGTGATGCTATATAAAGGTTTATTTACTGCATAATAAACCTCATCTTACATGCCACCATCTTGTGAAGTCCATACCTCCGTAACCACCACGTGGCAGGGCAGAAATACAGTTCAGTGACCATTGCCCCTGACAGAGAGGATCATCACTTCCCCTGCCCACATCCTGGTGTGAGAGCCTGTAAACAAAACAACGCTTTGCTTTCCCCTGCCCTGCAACTCCTGCCATGTTCCTCTGGCAGGGGATTGGCTTCACCTATTCCTGGTGGGAAATGGAATTCACTGCACAGGGATTTTTACTTATTTGCTTAATAAACTTTTCAGATCTGTTATTTAGGGCTGGAGAGGAGAGAACAAAGTTAACTTTGCACAGAGCAAACGTCTCCAGTTGTGGTGATTTAGCAGAAAGCCCTGCAGTAAATCCACGGAAAATCACTGTCTTTCCACAACAAATCAAGCAAGCAGCGACAAGAGCCAGTTTTTCAGGCCCTTGAAATACTTCACTGCCAAGAACTGGAGATGCAGCTCACAAAGGAGCCCAGAGATGAGGAAAACCTCTGGATACACCGTGATTCCTTGGAAGGCTCAGCACAGCTCCAGTGCAGGCTGGAGGGGTCTGGTTCTGAACAAAGGCAGCTGAAGCTCAGGTATGAGCCCCTGCTCTGCACACAGAGCACACAACAGGCAGAGGCAGCACGTTCCCAAGGCAAGGAGAACACAACTTCCATAGATCAGGAGCCCCTGAGACAAGCGAGGGCCACAGCATTCCCTGCCCCTGGACAAATCACGGTGCCAGTGATCCAAAGGGCTTCCTCCAAATCTGCCCTCCATACTCAGCCACAGCCACCCCAAAGCTGACCAACAGGATGTGCCTCTTGTCCTGCTCTCCGAAGTGCTCTCTCCGGGATGTCCAGGTGCCCGACAGCTCCCCGTGTTTCTCACTTTATCCATCAAACACTCTTCAAACTGATCATGCAGGGGGGAGAAAAACAAAAAAGGCACTGAAACTCCACACAAAGGCTGAGAGAGCTGGGACTGTGCAGCCTGGGGAAGTGAAGGTTGTGTGGAGACCTCACAACACCTCCCAGGGTCTGGGGGGGCCACAGGGAAGGCAGAGAGGGACCCTGCATCAGGAACTGCAGGGACAGGACAAGGAATATCAGGTTCAAACTGAAAGAGGGGAAATTCAGGTTAGATATTAAGGAGAAATCCTTCCCTGTGAGGGTGGGGAGGCCCTGGCACAGGGTGCCCAGAGAAGCTGTGGCTGCCCCTGGATCCCTGGCAGCGTCCAAGGCCAGGTTGGACACTGGGGCTTGGAGCAGCCTGGGACAGTGGAAGGTGTCCCTGCCCGTGGAACAAGATGAGCTTTAAGATCCCTTCGAACCCAAACCATTCTATGATTCCCTAAATTAATTTAGCACTTTTTGCCTCATGGCTCTATTTACTGATGTGCCATAGCAGGGGGAAAAAAGCTTTTAGAGAAAAGCTTTTATTCTCAGAAAAAAATTATACTAAATTATGACTCAACTTCTTTCATGCTTAACCTCCCAGGGATCAGAGAAAAGGGAACCCCTGGCCTTGCCATGATTTACAGCCTCCTCCATCTGCAGGCTCCAGGATCTTTTCCCAAAGGCAAGGCACAAGCATTAAGCAAACAGGAACACACCGGGGCTGGAGCCAGCACTAACACAACAGCACTGAGGGAAGCGCTGGCCAGGCTGTCAGGAAAAGCTGCCTGGCAGCAAGAAGGATTAGCAACACCTCCCCAGGGGCTGGGAAATGAACTATCAAAGTTCATGAATTACATGAAGGGAGAGTTAAAGTTCAGAGCTCTGGAAGCAATGCTCCAGGGGCAACAGGACAGCCAGCAATGCTGACAGCTCCTCCCCTCGCTCAGCCTCAGCTGGCAGGGCACAGCTGGCAGGAACCACGAGGGGACTGGGGAAGTTGATGGGACACCAGGCTGCCCGCAGGAATGGCACTCCATTCCTTACAGAACAACCTACCTGGAAGGCCTAAACACATGGAAAAGACACCTCTGAACACAAGCAGAGGAGCACTGTGGGGACTGTCCTGCTGCAGGAACAGACTGTGGCTGTCACAATCCAGCTGTGACAGGCAGGGACAGAGCTGCAATTTGCTCAGCCCAGGGATGAACACCCTGTCAATCCCACAGCACCCCGGCCCTCACTGCTGTCAGTCACCAGCAGAGCTGGCCTGCAGCTCCTGCAGCACAGAAGGGAACTGGGAGCTGGGAGTGAGCGAGCTGTGAACCAGCAAACAGCCCAACAGACAGAAACCTTATTAAAAACATCTGCCAGAGCCTACATAATCACAGGCTACACACCCACCCCAGCACTGCCCAGTGAAGCACAAAGAGCTGAGAGCAGCACAGCTGAGATGGGAACGGGGCAATGGAGCACCTGGCCATGACTGAAACATCAGCTGGCTGGGGCAGAAGGGAAAATTGGGGCAGGTGCTCTCAAAAAGTGGCCCTAAAGTCACAGAATCCTGGAATGGATTGGATTGGCAGGCACCTTAAAGCCCATCCGGGACCACCTCTGCCATGGCAGGGACACCTTCCACTGTCCCAGGCTGCTCCAAGCCCTGTCCAGCCTGGCCTTGGGCACTGCCAGGGATGCAGGGGCAGCCACAGCTTCTCTGGGCACCCTGTGCCAGGGCCTCCCCACTCTCACAGGAACAATCCCTTCCCAATATCCCATCTATCCCTGCCCTCTGGCACTGCAAAGCCATTCCCCCTTGTCCTGGCACTCCATCCTTTATAAATAGTGTCTCTCCATCTTTCTTGTAGGCTCCTGTCAAAATAGGGACTTTCCCTGAGAAGTTCTGACTAATTAAAAAAAAACAAAAACAAAAACAAAAAACCCACCAATTTTAGAAACAAGACTTCTCTCTCCTGAAGTAGAAACCCCTGTGAATTTTGAATAAGGAGGTGAAATCCCCATCTCCCTCCCTGTGATGCAGGATAACAGAAGGTCCCTGGTGTTATCCTGAGGCAGCAGCTCCCAGCTCCCATCTAAACAAAGGAAAACAGACCTGCAGCTCCATTCTCACAGAGGGAATTTTCCATTTCCTTTTATCTGAAGTCAGTGCTGAGATTTTTGGACATTTACAGCAGCATTTGAAATCCCAAACTCCTGCAGACAAGCAGTGACAGGAGCTTATGCTGCCATCCAAGTGAATCAGCCTGAAAGGGCACTGTGCATCTTGCGTGAAATGCAGAGGCAAAAATGATCCACCAACATCATTTTCTTGTAGGTTCAACATCAGCCCAAGTCCTCAAGGACAAAAAACTTCCCAGGGCACAACTTTCCAGTCTCTCTGCAAGGCTGCAGAGAGGTTCCAGTGCCGCCCTGAGCTCCAGCAGCACTGCTCTGCTCCAGGGCAGCTTTTACAAGGTGCTGCTGAAGCACAGCTCCAATCCCAACGCTGCTGATGGACCCTGCCAGAGCTTGTTTGATTTGGGAGACTGCCTCAGACAAGCCAGGAAGACTGATTTTCAAAGGAACCAAAGGAGTCAAAACTAACAATGTGTCTGTGTCCACCCAAAAGTGACTGCTTATACCTGAAAACTGAGCCACATTTTCACATTTTATTTCTTTCTTCTGTGCTACAAAAATCCCAACTGAAACCCAGGTAACACAGTTTAACAAGTGTCCCAAATGCCCAAACTCAAGCCAGTAAGATTTTCCATTCAGTCTCTTCTGTTCTCTCACACCCAGAGCAGGCAGCACACATCCCTCCACACTCTTGCCATCTTTTGCAGATTCTTTTTTAAATGGCTCTGTAAAGACTTCTCCACTCCATTTCTTTCTTTTCCTTGGAGTTCAGGACTCCAGTGAAAGAACACTTCATTTCAACAGCAATTTTTCAAGTGGTCAGAAACCACAGATTCCTGGAATGGTTTGGGTTGGAAGGGACCTTAAAGCCCATCCAGGACCACCCCTGCCATGGGCAGGGACACCTCCCACTGTCCCAGGCTGCTCCAAGCCCCGTCCAACCTCGCCTTGGGCACTGCCAGGGATCCAGGGGCAGCCACAGCTTCTCTGGGCACCCTGTGCCAGGGCCTCCCCACCCTCACAGCCAGGAATTCCTTCCCAATAACCCATCCATCCCTGCCCTCTGGCAGTGGGAAGTCATTCCCTGTGTCCTGTCCCTCCATCCCTTGTCCCCAGTCCCTCTCCAGCTCTCCTGGAGCCCCTTCAGGCCCTGCAAGGGGCTCTGAGCTCTCCCTGGAGCTTCTCCTCTCCAGGTGAGCACCCCCAGCTCTCCCAGCCTGGCTCCAGAGCAGAGGGGCTCTGCTGCATTGATTTGTAGAATTTGGGGAATTCTGCTCAACTCTGTAATTAGACAGGCAGGAAACTTAAAAAATGCTCAGCAGAAAAAAACCATCTGAGAAACAGAACACAAAGTTGGTGAGAAATGGTGAGCAGGAGGGCTGGGCTGCTGCAGGGTCAGTCTTGACCATCTCCACCAAAGGATGTGGTGAGAAAAGGCTGCAAATAAGCACTCAGAGCTCTCAAATGCCTTTACCCAGAAAGCCATTGCCACACCACATGTCAGAGACTGAACATCCAGCCAGAGGTTACATCAAAGTTATTTTTGGGGTTTTTTTCCTTTTTACCACTCACAAGCCTTACTCAGAAAAAGCCTCAAGATCTCCTGTAATTCTGTTTAGCAATTGTAATCCTTTCCATTAGCCAAGGTTCAGAGAAAAAAGATTTGAACCCAGGAAAGGAGAAGGGCGAAGTGTCCCTGTGGCCACTGCTGCTGTTAATGATAGAATTAGTCCCCAAGACGTTAGATCATATTTCTTAAAGCTCATTTTAAAACGTAGGCTCACACTGAATTCTGAGCCAGAGTAGCACAGGTCGAAACAGGTCGAAATCTGGCCCAGAAACAGCTGTTGCAGATAAGGGCACATTTTTCATAAGGGAATCCTTCACCCATTAAACGCTGGAGTTTTTGGAGCTGTCCACATCAGTTTTAACTGACAGCTAACACATCCAAATTTTGTTCCTTTTGGGTAAAATATCACTGACTATTCCTTCTTACTTTAAAAAGTTTCTACCTGTAGCAGAAAGTTGCACAAGACCCTTCGTCTGTAAACCTTAGGCCTGAAATACCTCATTGCCCACTGCCCCATTCCAACCAAACTCAGCTTCCTTAAGAGCTTCTTTGCCCAGCCCCTGCAAGGTTTGGGCTCCCAGAGCAGCCCCAGACTCCAAGGGCTCCTAGGAAATGTTGGAAGGGGTGCAATTTCCAGTGGCTAACACAGGGTGACTTTCAGGGAACAGTGCCAGAGGGCACAGGAAAGCTCCCTGCAGCATATGGATCCAGAGAAACACAAACTCACTGAACACACTCTGGGGTAGGTGCTGCTTCCTGGGAACTCTTAGTGTGTTCCAATTACCCCCTCTCTCTTTACATTGCAAATGAGCCTGTCAGCATCACTACACTTCTTGTTTTAGAAAACATGAGCATTAATCTCAGAACTGTGTCAACAAAATATGCTCATTTGATTGTTTCCAAACCCATCAAAACAAGGAATCAGGATACTATTACTGCTATCACTCATGCCTGAAGTTCATAAATATGAAGGTTAATAAAGTCATTCCATTCCCTGGGAATGAGTGTGGATGGATCTGTCCTTTCAGCTGATCTCCCAGCTGGGGGAGACAATCCACACTAAGAACTGGTGTCCCTGTGATTAATGGCACCTTGCAGGCCACAAACACCCACCAGGGTTCACCTTCCCTGATGATTAATCCACATCAGGGGAGGAGCTCTGCAGGACAGGCAGTGTGCCACAACTGCAAAACTCCGAGTCCACCTAGTGCTTAAATCCATTAAAAACTATCAGCACATACAATGAGATTTGGTAAACTCTCATTGATGTGGAATTTGCTGTTGGGTCAGCTACCAGTTAATATATTTGATTATGTTACCCATACAGACCCAACTTTGTGTCAATTCGGGCTCAGACTCAGTGTGCAGAAGGCACCATCAGCATGAGTTGTGTAACCTCACACTCAGCCGCGCTTTAAAAACCCCTCTCTTCTCTAACTCAGTCTGTAATAGCTATAACTCAACCAGGCACAGAGGTTCTGGCATTCTCCTGGAACTCCTGGATCCATCTGCCTGCTCCAAGTGGCTGCAAGAATCCAGTACCTGCTTCAAGCCCTTCGACAATACTTTACAAAGTGTCAAAGAGTGCAGATTATGGGGGGGAAAGCTGCAAAACAAAACTCAGTCTTGATTTCCATCAAGTCAGACAACAAAAGACAGATGAAAAATTACATTAAGATCACCTGCAGAGATGTGAGCAAGCATTTATTAGATCCACTCACCTCCACAGCCTCACTCTGCCATCCCAGAAAAGGCAGGACAACAAGGAATTCTGACTACCTGTGCCTGCACAGCTGTCTTACCTGCTGGCGAATCTCACAAGAGGCAATTCATGCGGAAGAGATGAAAGCTGGACCCAAAACCATTTCAAATTAACTATAATGCACAAGGCAGAACCTGCTGTTCCACCTCCCATAGGCAGAGGGGTGAACACCCAACACTGACACCCACAGAACTCATGCTGGAAAGTGTCAGGCACATTCCAAATCCAAGGAACTCTGGGAGGAAGAACTGTCTGTGATATAACTGTGAAGACACACCAGTTTCTGTCAGACTTGCTCAGCTGTATGTGACTAGCTCAAATCCCAAAGCCAGAGCCCTTGGCTGTGTGGGCAACAGTCCCTGCAGGACAACAGGTCACCTCAGGGTGAAACAACAGTGTCACACTCACTTTACACACTCAGAATTCCACGAGAGGGAAAATGGCTAAAATGGCCAAAGGGAGAACGATTCACCTGGCACAGGAAACCTCTCAGTGCACGGACTCAGAGCCTAGAAAGGGGCTGGGATTTCAAAAGAGGTGCACTTGTGCACACTCAGAGTGAACTCTGAGGCCCAACACTTGCCCTATCAGGATTTAACCATTTGCAGGAGGGCAGTGTTCAGCTCTCAGAGCAGAACAACTCTGCCAGCTCCTCCGAGGAAAAGGCTCAAAGGATCAACACCTGCAGGTTCCAGCTCCAGGTGAGTGTCTATGCTCAGACAGGAGCTGCCCCTCTGATTGGGGTGGCACTTGGGTCACAGCCACAGAACTGATCTGCACAGAGACACAAGTTACTGCAGAACTCAAGTACCTCCAACAGCCAGGCCTCTCCTTGCTCCAGCAGAGCAACAGGAAGGCTGAGCAGAAAGCAGTTTGGATCCTGCCTCAGCCAAAGGCACAGACTGCAGTGAACTTTCCCTGCCCATGTATAAACCCACATCACGCTGACTTCAGCACCGACTCCTTCCAGTGAACAGCAGGAAGTATTTTATTGCTGTGCTCACTTTTTATTTGTAAACTGGACTATGATATGTGGTTTTCCTGGATTACACTGCTCCTCGATCATGATGTTGCTGTATTCTGTCGGTCAGTGAAAGCTTAGTGCCCAATTCCTCACAGAACCGCTGGCTGTCAGCAGCTGCCCCGGCAGGGCTGCAGCACACGCGGTTCCCTTTTGGCCGCTGACCTCTAGTGGTGAGCGCAGGAGAGAGGAGACAGGAACAGTGCTCTCCATAAGGACTGCGCTCTTTTCTCCCTCCCAAGGGGCGCCAAAAGGTCCCCGATCCTTCCCTGACACGCTGCAGTGCACAGCCCCACCCCGGGACAGGGCCCTCCCACAGCAGCCGGCCTGGCCCCCATCACTGGGGCGCCTCTCCTCACAGAGCTGGTGACAAACCAGCGTCTGATTTACCTCCTTCCCCTCCCTCAGGGGAGGAACAGAGATCCCCGTGCTCCACTTGTGAGCTCCTGCCCTCCAAGCACACATTATCCTGTGAGCCTGGCTTCAGGCGGCCCAGCAGTGCCACCTCAGCTCAGAGCACTGAGGACACTGTTGTATTTTCATAGTCACAGAGCAGTTTGGATGGGCAGGGACCTCAGAGATCAGCTCATTCCACATCCCCTCCACAGGCAGTCCCCTTCACTGTCCCAGGCTGCTCCAAGCCCCATCCAACCTGGCCTTGGGCACTGCTTCCCTGGGAACCTGTGCCAGGGCCCCCTTTTGAGAAAGAGCTGTGAGAAGCCCATGGTGCAGAGGCACCCAGGGTAAGGAAGGTGTAACCACAGAGAGGTCAGTTTGGGGAGAAGGGCATGGACAGCAGCTCAAGGGTGCAGCACAAAGGTCACTGAGAGGGAAGAGGGGCAGCAGAGGGGCTCAGAGCACATCACAGGCCCCCTTCTCCACCCTGACCCACACCTGCTCAGCCAGCAAAGAGTGGGGACACAGCAAGGCCCAGCCGTGCAGCTATTCCCTGTTCCTGTGTGTGTGCAAACCACCTGCAAACCCAGGTGAGTGGGACACATCCCAGCTGCAGACTGAGCACAGGAAAGAGACACCAAGAGAACCACTGAGAACAGAGCCAGCAGCAGCCTGGCATGGGGCAGGAGCTGGGGCTGTGTGACAGGCGCAGTGTGTGCAGCACAGCACCTCCCCCTGGGGCAGCAGGGAGCGAGGCAGAGGTGCTCTGGCAGCTGGGTGTTCCTGCAGCAGCTGCAGCTTTGCCCCCTGCCCTCACACTCCTGCAGTTCAGTAAGAACCCACAGGAACAGGACCTGTGTTTAGGCACTGCACTGGGAATCTCAGTGGCAGAGATTCACAGCCAGATCCAGTGCCAGCTCTGCAAGGAAATCTTCCCTCACACTGGAAATCACAGATGACCGCTGCAGCATTTGCTGGGTGAGCAAGTCTGAGCCAGTCTGTGACTATACCCAACACACCTCCAAAGATGTTCTTTTTTGGGACAGGTTCTTCAATAGCTCATATTTTAGTCTCCTCTAATCAAACCCTACAGATTCAAATCCAGCCAGTAACATTTTAATCAATCCAGCTGCTCAGAGACCAAGACCTGACCATCCCATACCCCCTCTAACAGCAGTACCTTTGCTTTCTTCACGTGGCCCATGATATTGCCAAGATCTTCCACATCGATGACAGATTCTGTGCCTCCAGCTTCCTCCTCACTACTGGTTTCAAACTCCTCTGCCTGTGGCAGAGAGCAGAGAAAAAAAAATAGGAATTTATCTCATTGTTAAACATAAGACTTTCACCGAAGCCAACCAGTGAAATGAGCTCTCCTCTTCAGCAAAGACCACTGAAAATAAGGAATAGCCTACCAAAAACATGTAGGATGAAGATGGAACCCTGAACCCCTTTAAACCCTCCAAATGCCTTGCTGACAGCAAGATTTATTCCTCCTGCCCCTGCAGCAGCCAGCACTCCCAAACCCAGCCAGAAGAAACACTTCCCTACAAAATTCAACCCAGCAATAACTTCTAACCCACAGTAAATGGCTCGAGGGAGGATTAAAGTGCCATAGCAGCTCTGGGTCTTGCACTGGAGAGCAGTACAGAGGATTTTTTAGTCAAAATCTGCAATCAATAAACACTCCAGAAGAGAGAAATGATTACAGGCAGACACACAAAGGACATGCAGGGCTTGCTCTGTGAACACTCCCCAGATGCCTTTAGAAAACCTTGGGATGCAGGCAGAACAGCTGAGCTTCACCAGGCTGAAGTGGAAGCAGGTTAATGACTTCACAGGGAACTAAACAGTCCCTCTGGCCTTGGGACAAAGCAAAGGTTCTGCTGAGAACCCAGACTGGCTCCCTGGAGCATCTGTCATCTCCCTCAGCCAAGAGCAAGACTCCCTCATCATACAAATGTCATCGAGCCTGGGTCCATCACTAACTCCTTGGTCCTCCTTTTGGATGGCTCATTCTACTTGTTATTGCCATGGGACCTCACCCCTCTTCTCCCCCTGCTCCAGAACAAGCACCAGGCTCCCAGAGCAGGCCTCTGGACTGCAGGAGAAAGGGGAGAAGTCAAATAGTGCTCCAAATAATATAAGGCCTCACAGATTTTGGCTGTACCTCAGTATTCTCATGTTCTGACGTCCCATATTCGTGATCTGAGCTCTCCTTGCTCTGCTTCCCTGAAGATTTGCACTTCCCTTTCTTGCACTTCCCACTGCAGGCCTTCTTCTCCCCTTTGCAGAGCGCCTGCAGTCGGGTGAGGAATTTGGCTTGCCAGGCCTCAAAGTCAGCCTCGATACTACCATGCCTGCTCTGGGCCACATTGCAGTCCCCCTCCGCTCGAGTCATGATCCTGCTGGCACTGAGCATCCACAGCCACCTGTCAATCCTCCTGCCAACCTAGGGCAAGAGGAAGAGGGAGAAAGGAAATGAAACCAAGGCCAAGTTCAAGCAGACAACCAGAAAAGCAAGGATCAGCCCTGGGAACAGTGCCAGTGAGCTGCATGGCACTGCAGGGGAGGGACCTGGGGAGTCCCTCTCAGGTGCTGACTCAGCACAGACACAGGGCAGCCTGAATATCACCACACCCCTCAGACTCTGTTGGAAAATCCCTCTGCCACCCCTGGTGTGAAGGGATGGGCTCTGGGCACAGACTGCTCTGTGTGGTGCTTGTTGGTCAGAATGGTCACAGGCGTAACGCACAGCCCCAGCTCTCAACACAACCTGGTGACAAGTGGTGCCATTTTTCTGTGTGAGATGAGACCAGTGACCAAGCAGAGATACTGTCACAGTTCACAGTTTTACCAGGGAATAAAGCTAAAACCCACATCAGAAAAAGAAGCCAAGTTTAAAAGCCAGCAAGAGCCAGAGTTGGCAGCGCTGTGCCCTCAGGTGATGGCAGAAAGCTTTCAAAGCTGGGAAATGAACTCAGTAAGGATTTACCAAACATGTTACCACACCTGACAGTGCCTGTGGGACTCATTTCCCATCTAAAACCCAACTGCTTCAAAGCCGAACTGTCCAGGTGCCAAGAAGGCCACTGGCACTGGCTTGTACCAGCAATGGTATGGCAACAGGACCAGGGCAGGGATTGTCCCTCTGCACTGGGCACTGCTGAGGCACCTCCAGTCCTGGGGCAGTTCTGGGCCCCTCACTCCAAGAAAGACCCTGAGGGGCTGGAGCGTGTCCAGGGAAGGGAACGGAGCTGGGAAGGGGCTGGAGCCCCAGGAGAGGCTGAGGGAGCTGGGAAAGGGGCTCAGCCTGGAGAAAAGGAGGCTCAGGGGGGCCCTTGTGGCTCTGCACAACTCCCTGACAGGAGGGGGCAGCCGGGGGGGTCGGGCTCTGCTCCCAGGGCACAGGGACAGGAGGAGAGGGAACGGCCTCAGGCTGGGCCGGGGGAAAGGCAAGTTGGACATCGGCAGGAACTTCCCCATGGAAAGGGTGGTCAGGCCTTGGCAGGGCCCAGGGAGGTTTGGAGTCCCCGTCCCTGGAGGTGTCCAAGGAAGGTCTGGACATTGCACTCAGAGCTCTGGGCTGGGGACAAGCTGGGGACGGGGCACAGGGTGGATTCAAGGATCTTGGAGGTTTTTTCCAAGCTCAGTGGTTCTGGGATTCTGCCCATGCCCTAAACCCAGTCCCTCAACCAGTCAGTTCAACAGCTGCAGTGCCCACACAGACCAGCAGCATCATTCAGATCTGAAGCATTTCATGCAGCTGAGGCTCTCAGAGGAGCAGAAGCCAAGCAAGGAGCTCAGGGAACACTCACTCTGTTGTAGTGATCCACGTAGGCCGAGTTTCCCAGCCCAAAGACGGCGTATCTCAGGCCCTGCAGGAAGCTTTTCCCAACGCGGAAGTCATTGGCTGCCTCCTCCAGCCACTTGCAGAACCAGGCTGCGCTCTCCGGGGGCTGCCCCTCGGTGTAGGTTGCCACCAGGAACACACAGATGTTCCTGCTACTTGTCTGGTCACACAAATAGGACAGGAGAGGGAAAAAAAAAAAATCACTGCATTTTCCAGAACTTTCTTTTCAAGCGAAGAGTTACAACACTCAGACAGCTGGGAGAAATCAAAAGACAAGGCTGTCTCCTGGTGGAGTGGGATGGTGCAGGTGACAACCCCAAGGGTGCTGAACAACCTGCAAAGCACCTTAAATTAGCAGAGAGAGTTCAAGCTGAACAGGGACACAGTAGCTGAGCAGAACTGGACATCCAGCCCAGCCAGCAGCTTCCTGACCAGACTCCTTCAGCACGAAAGTGCCCCATGGATAAATATTTCACACTCCTCAACCTCACATTTACAGGTTTGTTAGGGGCAGTATCAAGTGCTGACAATTCATACTGAAACCTTAAGGAATTTCCAGAACAAAGTTCCCACCAAACCATTTTGTTAGGATTAATTCAAACTCTCAAGCAGCAACTATCAATATTTACAGAAGAACAACCCATCAAGGATTACTCCACATAAATACATCTCACAAGGAGTTTCTAACTTAAAAGCCTCTAAAGGCTGCGGAAGCATCACCACCTTCCTATTCTGGTTCTGAACCTTGCCCAGGGCACCTGGTGCAGCCACTCTCACCCAGAGTTACAGAACTGGCTCATTCAGAGGCACTGTCACAGCAAAACATCCTACTGGTGCTTCAAAATTTTCAAAATTTAGGTATTTCCTGCTGAGGGCTGATGGGCTACACTTGCATATGTAGCAGGAAAGCAATTTTCAACACAAAGCTTCAGGGATTTACAGGATTACAGGAGCAAAACACAAGAGGCAAATAGCCCAGGAAAAACTTGTACTTGTTACTGATGTTTATGCCATACCCACCTCCTCTGATAAAGCATCTTCTGGATCGTAGTCTCCCATGTTAATGACTTCCACAGGCAAATTAAGGGAAGTAACAGTTTCAGCCAGAGCTTTGGCAAATCTCTGAACAAAGAAACATAGGAGGTTATCAATTATTTCAACCCACACAAGCCCTGCTGTGCTCAGCCACAAGACTTCTCCCAGCACAGGAAGAATAATGACACAGGGGAGCTGGACACTGGCACTGCAAATCCTCACAGTAAAACAAAAATGGAGTACAGTGGCTGAGAGTTACACCATTATAATGACTATCACTTCACAGTTGCACACAAAAAAGACATTTCTTCTTGAGAAAGCACCAAAACCAGCACTTCTCTCTAAGACCTGCTAGAAAATTAGAATTATGGTGCCAGAGTAAACTTACAGCTTCATAATCAATCTCTGCTGCATGCCTTGCTTAAAGGGAGGAGAAAAATTGTTATTTTTATTTAATTTTCACTTATCTTGCATGTAGGGCAATGATTGTAACAAGCTAACAAATGTGCTGATGAACTCCAGATCTGTACCCAGTGTGGTGTTTTAAGGCAAGCAACATTCTCAGATCCCAACAGTATTTCAAAGCAGTTTCACAGATGTGCAGTAAAAGTACAGATACCTTTGCTGTGCCAGTCTGAGAGCCATAGAAAATCTTCACTCCAGCAACATGGACCTCCTGTGCCTGAGGGGGGGCACACCCATTGCCCAGTTTGCCTGCTGTTCCCTCTGAGGAAGCGCTATTCCCACGGGATTTCTCATCCTATGAAACAAGAGCTGTGTCACACTCAGTCCCTTTTCCAAGGGATGTCAAACTAAGAGCATTTAAAATTAAAATCCTGGGGCCACTCTCAGCAACAGTCAAAGCCTTTTGGTTCCTCTCACACATAGACAGACACACCAGGACTTGTTTTCCTGGCCTAGGCCATGCTACAATACCCTCTTGTCTGGGAGGTAAGAGGATCCAGCTGAACCTCCCAGCTCCTGCAGCAGAGCTTCACACACCTGCACAGGAAGTTTTCAATTCCTGAACAACCTAACCCCTTTCCATCCTAAAACCAGCCCCATCCTGTCACTGGCATCATAAAAACATGGGCACAAGCTGAGGGGTTTACCCGGAGTGGCAGAGCAACCAAGGGGGACACATTCTCCCAGTGAGGAGTGTCCTGCTGAGCTCTGCAGTCAGAGCAATGAGGGCATTTAGTGACCCACAGACACACATCTAGTGGGCATTTAGTGACCCACAAACACAAATAATCCAGGCTGAGGAGCACAACCACATAACTGAACTGCATTTGGGATTTGCAGCACCCTCAGTGGGTGCCTTTACCCAGTAACTACTCACTTCCACCCAGGTTTTTGGGGTCTACTCAGACAAAAGTGCTGACAGGCTCAGTTACCTTCCTTTTGGTTCTGGTGGTGGTGAACTGAATGGCAATCCAAAGGCTGATCCCAAAAGCAACAGCAGAATAGATGTAAAATCTGTGCAGCCATATGGACACCAGGCAAGTATGGAAGTAGCTCCACGTATCCATTGAGGCATCTAAATCTGGAATGTCACAGATTCCTACAGTGTGAATATGAAATGAGCACACACAAAATAATCACACAGTACCCACAGTCTCACGTCATCAGCTATTGCCCAGGCTTTGCAGAAAACAGCTTTTGGCTAAAGACAAGGCACTAAAATTGAATCAAGAAGCCTTCACTTCCTCAGGTGTGTCAGCTGAGCTCCAAGCTAACATTCCCTACAGAGGTCAGGTCTGGGCTTGTCCTTGATAGGACAGCTCTGTTACAAGGAAAAGCAGAAAATATTTGTGCTATCCAAGTGCCTGGAAAGAAAAAGTCCTTGTGGAACATCCACTGGATCATACTGGCCTTAGTTTTACACAAACCCAACAAATGCAGCCCTCTGGAATGAGAAAGCTCCAGTCCCAAGGGGGAAATCACCTGCACAGAACCTTCTGCTGAACACAACCCTTGCTTACACACATTGGATGTCACACTGATTACAAACAGAGTTTCAAGGGCAGACTGAAACCTGGATTCAATTGAAAACACTTTCACAGAATTCTATGATGCAAGTGAAGTTTGATTTGGAACAACTGAGATGTTTCAGGTTGGTTCAGAACATTCAGAGCACAGCATGTCAGGGCACAGCCAGGTATGCACTTGCGTGGTGTCTGGGAATATCTATTTCATACAGAATATTCAGGCACTCCAAAAAGGCTGGTTTGTGATACTTATTGACTGAGGAACACAGCTGACACCCTCCCACTGTCATGGGCAGCTTGGATCTTGTTTATGCAGGTATCAGTTGAGAGCACAGAATCCAAGTATTTCCAAGGGGCTGGAAACTCATACTGGCTGTTACTCAAGTTACCAGATCAAAGGCTTCAGCGGATGCCCTCCAGCCTCCAGCAGCAACACTGAGACTCACAAAAGAGAAGAGCCAAGAGCATTTGCTCAGTGTTCCCAGTTTGGCCCAAACCAGCTATAGCGATTCCCTTAACCTCTATACAATTTCCTTAAATGCAAGAGATGTTACATATATTCACGAGAATTTTGGCTCCAAAACGCACACACACACACTCACTATTATCCCCCAACACAACTACACACCCCCTTATGGTTATCACCCCACAAACACACACACACACCCCACCCTCGTGGTTATTCCTCCCCTCACAGTTAATGCTCCTCTGCCCCCCCAAATGCCCCTCACGGTTATCACCCCACCTTCCCCTGCCTCTCACGGGTATTATCCCACCACCCTCACAATTATTAAACACCCCCTCCTCAGTCACTACCCCCCTACACCACTCACGGTTAACAAATACCCCCACGGTCATTACCCTCATCTCCCTCCACACCACCCTCACAGTTATAACCACACACACACAGTTATTACATCCCCCTTCACGTTTATCAGCCCATACACACTTATTATCCCACAAACACGGTTATTATATCCCCCCTTCACGGTTATCAGCCCATACACACTTATTATCCCACAAACACGGTTATTATATCCCCCCTTCACGGTTATCAGCCCATACACACTTATTATCCCACAAACACGGTTATTATATCCCCCCTTCACGGTTATCAGCCCATACACACTTATTATCCCACAAACACGGCTATTATATCCCCCCTCACGGTTGTTACCCCACGCACGCAGTTATTACACTTGTTAGCCCACAGACTCGGTTATTCTGTTCCCCCCATCACGGTTCTCGCTCTCTCTCTGGCCCACACACGGAGCCATTACCCCGTCCCCGCCCGGCTCCCCTCACACCGCCATGCGCCGCTCCCGCCCCTTCCGCCGGTTCACTGCCGGGCCGGGGCGGGGCGGAGCGGCGGCGCCATGTCCATCTTCACCCCCACCAACCAGATCCGCCTCACCAATGTGGCCGTGGTGCGGGCACGGCGCGCCGGAAAGCGCTTCGAGATCGCCTGTTACCGCAACAAGGTCATGGGCTGGCGCAGCGGAGCGTGAGTCCCCAGGGAGGCGGCGGGGAGGCGGCTCGGCCCGGCGTGGGGCCCGGGGAAGGGCCCGTGTGGGGACCTGCGTGTGAGGAGGCCGTGCCCGCGGACCCCGTGTGGGGACTGGGCAGTGGCGTGGGAGGGGAGCCCGTGTGGGGGCCGGGAAGGGCCCGTGTGGGGTGCGGGGTCGGCAGTGCCCGTGCGGGACCCGGCTGTGGGGCCAGGGATCGTGCGCGGTCCCCGGGTCTGACCCCGGGAGGAGGCGCGGGGCCGGGAACGGGAGCGCCCTGCCCGTGCCTGGGCAGTGACACCTCGGCAGTGGAAGGTTCCAGCTGTGCTGATTCAGCCCGGGGCGGCGGGAGCTGTTTCTCCTCGCTGAACACAACTGTGCTCCTGGCGTTGCTGCTTTGCTGGAGAGGGGCTTATGAACAAGGGATGGAGTGCCGGGACAAGGGGCAATGGTTTCAAGCTGACAGAGGACAGGGATAGATGGGGTATTGGGAAGGAATTGTTCCTATGAGGGTGGTGAGGCCCTGGCACACGGTGCCCAGAGAAGCTGTGACTGCCCTTGGGTCCCTGGCAGTGTCCAAGGCCAGGCTGGATGCCACTTGGGATAGTGGAAGGTGTCACTGCCCGTGGCAGGGGTGGCACCGGCTGGGCTTTAAGGTCCCTTCCAATCCAAACCATTCTGGGATTATTCTAAGTTTTCTACCCCTGTCTTAATCACTAGGGAGAAAGATCTTGATGAGGTCCTGCAGACACACACTGTGTTTGTCAATGTCTCCAAAGGCCAGGTGGCGAAGAAGGAAGATCTGATTCAAGCATTTGGGACAGATGACCAAACAGAAATCTGTAAGATGGTAGGTTTCACACACTTTGCTTTATAAAAGATATGAAAAGATTTAATCACACGTTTAGGTCAGTTTGTACTGAAGGGTGTTTGTAGAATGCTGGTATAGATGAAAGGGTTGTTCGTTAATAAATCGGTAAAAAGGAGCAGTAGCTCTGTTTTATAGTTTTAAATTTGGCATATGCATGTGGCTGAAAAGAGTTCTGTCTAACACACAACTTGTATGCACTGATGTCTCTGGATGCAGCCAGCACTGAAGAGTTCCTCACACAAGATAAGTTATTAAGGATGCAGAGAAAGGAAGTGGACAGTTGCTTAGTTTGGAGAGCTCACTTAAGTGTTAGTAACAGATCTAATTTCTTAGTCCTTATTGATGGGATATGAACTGTGGACTTGCTGTGGGTGATGAGATTTCAGTAAATCTCTTGAGTCAGCAGTGCCCTGGCAGCCAGGAGGGACATCCCTGTCCTCGGGTCACCAGGCCCAGCATCAGCAACTGAGACAAGAAGGGGATTGTCCTGCTCTGCTCTGGGCTGGGGCGGCCTCACCTCCAGTGCTGGGGCAGTTTTGGGTGCATCAATATAAGAAGGATCTAAAGCTGTCAGAGAGAGTCCAAGGAAAGCTGTGAAGAAGGTGAAGGAGGGGCCACATGAGCAGCAGCTGAGGGCACTTGGTCTGTTCAGCCCGAGGAGTCTGAGGTCAGACCTCATCAGGATCTGCAGCTCCTCCTGAGGGACAGCTCCGATCTCTGCTCCCTGTGACAGAGACAGGACCCAGGGAAGGGCTGGAGCTGGGCCAGGAAGGGTCAGGCTGGAGATCAGGGAAAGGCTCTTCCCCCAGAGGGTGCTGGGCACTGCCCAGGATCCCCAGAGAATGGTCCCAGCCTCGAGGCTGCCAGAGCTCCAGGAGCGTTTGGACAGTGCTGCCAGGGATGCACAGGGTGGGGTTGTTGGGGGTCTGTGCAGGGCCGGGGCTGGGCTGGATGATCCTTGGGTTTCCTTTCCAATTTAAAATACTCTGTGATTCTGTGAAATCTGTGCTTCTCTTGCTGCAGTTTAGTGTTTCTGTGATGAGTTTTTTTGTCTGAAGTCTTTCTAGTGCTGTCTGTTGTAATGATTCACATTATTAATTTGGTTATTGTTTGCTGCACTTCATGTCTAACCAAACCTTTCAAGCAATTGTCCAATTTAACAAAGTCACTCGACTTTTCACTCTTCAAATCCATGATGTTCATGAACTGATTTCTCTCTTTTCCAGATTTTGTCCAAAGGGGAGCTGCAGGTGTCAGACAAGGAGCGGCACACACAGCTGGAGCAGATGTTCAGGGACATCGCCACCATCGTGGCTGACAAGTGTGTGAACCCCGAGACAAAGAGGCCCTACACAGTGATCCTCATAGAACGAGCCATGAAGGACATCCACTACTCCGTCAAACCCAACAAGAGCACCAAGCAGCAGGTGAGGCTTCCTGCACTGTCAGCTCCTGCTCTGAGGTGCTGTCACCCAGTGTAATTCCCCAGGGCTCAGGCACAGAGGGATCAGCAAAGCCCCGAGGTCTGAGGCCCTCAGAGGGATTACTCAGCCATCTGGCAGCTGAGTGCTGGAGAGAAGCAGCTCCTGAAACTCAGGCAGTTTGTTTGCTAAGCATTCAGGGAAGGGAGAAAGAATGAAAGAAGGAGAAAAACCAACAGTGATACACCTAGAACAGAAATAAAAGGTTTATTATTTTTTCTAATATACCGTATCAGGTTTGCATCTGAGCCACGTGGGTTTGTGGTGTTTTGCAGTATAACTATTTAATTTTATTTCAGACAGTTTTTAAGTGTTCAAAGTGATCACAAACAACAAGAACTCTGCTTTTTCTTGTTAACCTGTCAAAAGAGCATGATAGCAACCTCCCTGCAGCAGTGGCAGTGACCAGCACTGAGGGATGGCTCTGAAGCTGAGGAAGATGCTTTGAGATTTGGATCTGGATGCTGAGTTTTAAGCAGGTGTGTAAATGCTCTTTTTCTTGTCCAACAGGCCCTGGAGGTGATCAGGCAGTTGAAGGAGACCATGCAGATTGAACGTGCTCACATGAGGCTGAGGTTTATCCTGCCAACAAAGGAGGGCAAGAAGCTGAAAGAGAAGCTCAAGCCACTGATTAAAGTTATTGAGAGTGAAGACTTCCAGGAACAGCTGGAAATTGTAAGCACAAAGCAGTCCCTGGGTTTGAGGTTTGATTTGAACTACACCTGTGTATTTTACTAGGAGATGAATTCTTAGATGGAAGTTGTTTAGGATCCCTGGTACACCTGCAGTTTTTCTGAATCAGAGCTGCAGTTGGGAAGTTGTAATTTCACACAATCCTAGTGATATGAGCATGGAAACAGCCTTTGGGATCCAGAGGTTGCTGCTCCAAGCTGAGGAGTGCACAGTGCAGTTCCTCTTGGCAGTGATGATCCTGCAACACTTATAAGTTTCTCTCATATGTGGAATGTTACTGTTATTTATTTGATGGCCTGGGTCTGGATTTTGAGAATGGTTAATTTATTTTTTTTTTAAATCAGTGTGTGGTAAAGCAAAATTTGGTATTTAAATCTTCATGGGAACAGATTAGAATCCAGCAATCCCAACTGGCAAAAACCATGTCTAGCATGGGGAACTGGAACTGCAGAGCTTTTGTGGAAAGATTGCTGCCAGATAGTGCCTGTCACCTCTGCAGAATTCCTTGTCAGTAACTAACCAGGATTGGTTTAGTGAAAGGGAACGTTGGGCTTTGGGTCGGGGCTGATGAGATTCAAACATTGTTGGTTGACTGATGAAATGTGGAACATTCCAGGTGTGCCTTATTGACCCAGGCTGCTTCAGGGAGATCGACGAGCTGATCCGCAGTGAGACCAAAGGGAGAGGATCCCTGGAAGTGCTCAGTCTGAAGGATGTGGAGGAAGGAGATGAAAAGCTTGAATAACAAAACCTTCCCGCAGCAGATCTGCTTCAACAACCTCCCCACAGTGACTGGTGTAGCCACTCTTCTGTTAGGCTTTCATGGTTTTTCCCAATCTCTTGCTGCCAAATATTTTCTGACACTAATCCTTTGGGATTTTTCCATGCAGTATGGGGTTGGGTTTTTTTATCATTTTACACTTGCTTGGTTTACAGATGTCTTTGCCTGTAAGAAGATTTTGTGTCAGGGTTGCACTAATAAGGACTGAGTTAGGGTGTGGTAGGAGGTTACTCTGGCTTTGCTGTAGTTTCAGGGTTGCTGTTGAAGAGTGTTTGAGTGATTTGGTGCCAGTTTGTACCTTCAGGTTGTCATTGTTGAGTGGGAGATTGCACTGGTCGCTGAGGAGTGGCTTTGTATGTGAAGAGAGGGCTCTTAAGAAAAGAGAGCTGCATTTTCACTTCAGAACAGGTGCAAAGTGTGGATCATGTCTGAAAATCAGTGTCTTGGCAGTGTGAAAACTGACTTAGGCTTCCATAAGTGGTTGCTTGATAATTAAAGTACTTCAGAGGACCATTCATAAAGAATTCCTTCACTGGCTATAACAGCACTTGCTGACTTAGAGATGATGTTCTCCACATAACTTACTTGTAGAATATATTTAGCTACATTAATAAAAACAAATGATCATCTATTTATATATTATAGATACAGAAAGAAATAAGATACTTATTTTTGTTAGTAGTAGAGGAGCTCTCCCTGGCTGTGGCAGTGCTTTTGTCGGCTGAGGGAGTAGCCTGTGCTTGGGAGCTGCTGCTTTCACATGATAAAATGAATCTCAAACAGGCAGTGGTGGCCTCTAGCCATGAGCTGGACAAGCTTTTGTTGAACAGTAATTCCCAGCAGGAATTGTTTGTGTGTGCCCCTTTGCTTTTTAGTGCAACAGAACAATTCTGGCAGCTGTCCTTTATCCTCTGTCGGTTTTTTGCTGCTCTCTAATCCATGCACGGAATTTCCAGCCAGCTCCTGAGGCATGGGATATAGTTCTTGCTAATTCTGTTAAATCTTGCTGCACCTGTGTTAAACAAATTATTTGAAGTTGAACCAGGGTATTTCAAAGAAAAGGGGAAGAGAGGACAACAACGGGGGAAGGAGATACTAAAAATACAAACTACCAGGCAAAGCAGATATGGTTCAGTGACTAAAAGCTAAATCAGCAGGAATTTGAGGAGCCTTTAATACGACATTCCTGTTCCCATGTAGATAGCAGGCAGCAGGTGAGAAGCTGTGGGCCAGGCAGGGATTGGATCTCTCCCAGGTGACCGTGGTTCTCTTTGGTTGCTATTGCCTTCCAGAGACTCCCCCTTTACATGACAGTTAAACAGAGCTGGGTTTGTACTCCTGACCTTTCCTCTACACCTTTAACTCTTGGATTTTCTGGAATTTCATCAGGGGGAGTAGAAATCAGCTGGAGGGAGGGGAGCTTTGACATGTGAGGTGGCTGCAGGGCTGGATCCTCAGTCCGGGCTGCCCCTTGGGAGTGGATTTCTGCAGCAGCCCATTTGTGTGCACCTGTGCAAGGCCAGGATCAATTCCTTCAGCAGTATTTGGGAGGATCTTCCTCTCTAGAGCCTGAGTTTTGCTGAGGATAGGTGAAACAGAGATTCTTGAACCACTTTATCCATTTCAAGATGCTTTTGTTTGTTCCCAAGGGTTTGAATGCTGCCTAGGAAATGCAGGGATGCAGTGACTGGGTTTGCCATGCAGACAGAGCTCTGTGCCCAGGCAGCTCCCTCTGGGTCCCACCTGGGCTGCTGCCTCCCCATGCCCCTCTCTCCATGCACACTTGGGGAAGCACTGAAGATTATCCTGTTGATATTTAGCTTGTCGCTGGCAATTAGCACTAACATGCAATTCATAAATATGCAAATGAGAGCTGAGCAAGAGCCTCAGAGGATATTGTGTCAGTAATACCTGATCTCACAATTCTTTAATTTCTTGGTTTGCTGTTTCTAATACCTTGAGCACAACAGGATGGCAGCAGGTTGAAGATCTGGAGTTGCAGAACCTTAATCTAAGATGATTCATGAGCTTGGTGCTAGGAAGGCAGTTTCTTTACAAAAGTCTTTTTCTGCAAATCCAAACATTAAGGATTTTCTCTGATAGAGGGAGCTTGGGTTTATTTATGGGCAAATAAATGTACATGCTGGTATTTCTTGTCATGTTTGTAGTTCAGCAGGAATGTATGGTGAGCATCAGGATAAAGCTCAGGATTGGTAACTGGTTTGTGTTTGCCCATTCCAACGGGAACATAACTCCCTGCACAACCATTTCCTGGCTGATTAACTGGAATTTCCAAATAGGTGGGCGTTTAAATAAACTGGCAGCTTCCAGGAGAGCACTGCTGGTGTGTTTGGGTGCACATGCACACGTGTTTTCCCTGAAATTGTCCTGTTCCTCATGAGGCTCAGAATGGTCCCCAACAAGGCAACTGCCACTGCCACAGCAAACGAAAGACGAAGCTGGAATGCTTCTCTGCCCCCCTCCAAGGGCTCACGAATCAGCGATTAACTGACCCGTTCCTGCAGCAGTGCTGGGGCGGGGCCGGTGGGCGGGGCAGCCGAGACGGTTCTGCGGTGGAACCCTGCGGGCACAACGCTGTGACCTTCTGGGGCAGCGGGGCCTGGCCGTGTGTCCCGCGGGGTCCTGGCCGTGTGTCCCGCGGGGGCCTGGGCACGGCGGCCCGAGGGATGGCGGCGCCCGGCAGCGCGCGGGGCCCCAAGGCCGACCTGAGCCGGCGCAGCCAGGAGCTGCGAGTGCTCGTGGCCCTGCAAGGTGCTGCCCTGGGCTGCCGGGGCAGGGGCTCACGGGCCCCCCGTCCCGCGGTGCCAGCGTTCCCTGATGTCCCCCAGAGCAGGGCAGGAGGATTTTCGCTCAGTCCTGCGAGGAAAAGCTCCGGCAGAACAGGGAGCTGGTCCCCAGCCTACAGGCGGCCTTGCAGGAGGATTCCAGTGACCTGGCTTTTGTCCTGAAGGTACCAGCAGGTCCCTCCTACTGCACCCGTGCCTGGTGCTGGCCCTGAACCCCCAGCTCCTCCTGGAGCTGGCAGCACAGACCAGCAGAAGGATCTGTCATTCCCAGGCTGACAGTGACCGTCTCTGTCCCTCCCCTGCCCACAGTACAACAAATTCCCCGTTAAGGATGCTTTTGGAGAGGGCCAGGAGCTCATTTCAGCCACTGAGAGCCTGGAGGTAACGGCACAGGCTGGGGGCAGGGCCTGCCTGCGGGGCCTGGGACTGTGAGGACACTGGGAAGAACAAGTACATGGCACAGGGGACACGGTGCGAGCACTAGGACAGCCCCACAGAGCTGCTGTGGAGAGACACGGGGTGTTCGTGTCTGGCCCGTGGGTCCCTTTCCACCATGGGACCCATCCATGTCCCAGCAGACCTCCTGGCTGCCCCACCTTGCGTGTCCCTGGCACTGCCCGGGTTCCTGCAGGGCCCAGTTGCATCCTTGGCAGAGAGACGCTGTCCCTGCCCTTCACTGCTTGTCCCAAGGTTGTGCCCTGGTTACAAACCCGTGGAGATCGAGGCGCTGGCCCCACGGAGCTGTCTTTGCCCAGGGGCCTCCTGCAGGGACAGAGCGGTGCTGCCGCTCTCTGACAGTGTCCCCATCTGGGCCCTGATCAATTTTATTGATCCCCAGCCCTGGTCCATGTTATGCAGAATCCCTAAGCACAGCCCAGCCCTGCCATCAGCATTTGCCCACCCCTGCCTTATCCCAGCCAGCCCCCAGAGCAAAGTTCTCCCAGATTCCATCCTGTCAAACCAGTGACAACATCCTGGAGCAGTGTCCCAGTGTCCCCAGCTCTACCTTGGGAGGAAGTTTTCTGGGCAGCACCCCCTTGTCCTGCAGCATCCAGCCTGAGAAATGCTCTCATGTCCATCGAGATGGTCCAAAAGAAGATCGAGGCCAAAGTCCATGAGCAGGTGAAGGTGTGTGACATGCTGCTGCACCAGCTGAAGCAGTGGGGCCAAGCCAGGGACGAGCGCCAGAGGCACCTGCAGGAGCTGCAGGATGCTGAAACGGATCCCAAGTGGCAAGAACCACAGCTGCAGGTACCCAGGAGCCCTTCCTGGTGTGCCAACACCCACGGGGGGCTTTAACCCAGCCCCTGCACGCCCAGCTGGGCACTGGACACAGCACACGGAGTCACTTCGTGTCTCCCCCCGCCCCATGTCCGACCCAGACCATTCGCCAGCTGGGCAATAACATTGAGAAGATGCTCTTGAAAATTCAAAGTGGAGAGATCGTGACCAACCTGTACCTGCAGCTACAGGAAATCCTGAGGAGGGTGAGTTCCTCCTCACTGTGCCATTATCTCACCTGCTCCCCCTGCGAAGGCATGAGGTGCCCGAGGGGCTGTGTCCCGGGGAGCTCCCTCCTGGTGCCCTCGGTGCCCTGTCACTGCACGGGGCTCAGTGGGTGACTGCTGGGGCTCCCTGTGTGCCAGGAGCTGGTGTACCTGCCTCGCTACCTGGACCTGCTGTGTGGGATGACTGTGATGTACCACGAGGAGCTCACGGCCCAGAGTAGCCTCAAAGCCAACAATGTCATCAAGGTGAGAGAACTGGAGCCCCTTCCCCCCTCCAGCCCACAGACAGCACCTCGTACCTGGGCCTGAGAGCCCTCCTTCAGCAAAGAGCAAAAGAGATGGAGCTCAGGTTGCCCACAGCACCCAGAGGCCTCCATAGGTCCTCCCTCTTGTCCCCTGGGGCTAGGGACAGCCTGTCCGAAGCACCAGCCCTGGCAAAGGCAGCGTGTCCCACACCCCAGCCCGCCTTGCCAAGCTTCCTTCACAGCCTGTTTGCATGGAGTGAGGTCGTTTTTGACACTGCCCATCCCAGTAGCTCATCCCGTAGCTCAAATCATAGATTCATGGAATGGTTTGGATTAGCAGGAATCTTAAACCACCCCCTGCCATGGGCAGGGACACCTTCCACTATCCCAGGCTGCTCCAAGCACCATCCAGCCTGGCCTTGGACACTTCCAGGGATGGGACAGCCACAGCTTCTCTGGGCACCCTGTGCCAGGGCCTCCCAACCATCAAAGGGAAGAATTTCTTCCTTATCTCAATCTAAACCAATACTTAAACCTAGTAATCAATCTGTAGAAAGCTCCAACTGACTTTGGCAGCAACTTTTCCCTTCCCTGTTATGTTCCAGAAACTCATGACTGAGGCAGGACCCCAGGTCCGTCTGGAGAAGCAGCTCAGGGACCAGTCCCTGGCTGAGCAGAGGAAGCACCTCGAGAGCCTCCGGCTCCAGGAGGAGAGCGAAAGGCAGCAGAGGCAGGTGAGCTGTGGGTCTGGGGGAGACAGGGCTGGGGGCAGGTGAGCTGGGGGCCTGGGGCAGGTGGGGCAGGGGGCAGGGGGTAGGCAGGACACTGGGCAGGGGCAGCCTGCAGTGCTGAGCCCCCAGGGGTGACAGTGACTGTCCTTGCAGCACGCTGTGTCCATGCTCTCTGCGGAGCAGGCCCTGAGCGCCTCGGACCTGCTGGTGGGTGAGTGCCTGGCAGGGGGCAGGGCAGGGGGATGTGGGCACAGCCACAGGCATCCTGCCCTGCTCCTTCCCTGCCACCCCAGGTGCTGACGTGGAGGCCACCATGGCCAGGATGGAGCGCGAGGCCTTTGTGACCGACAAGATGGAGAAGGTGAAGACTGCCCTGCAGTGCTCCTGCCTCTGGGTAAGGCAAAAACCCTCCCTGGTAAAACCTGGGGCTGCTGGAGCACTGGGGAGCTGCGACCTCTCTGCTCCCCCTGTTTCACTGTGGGTTATCTGCTCTCCTCTCCCTAGAGCCCCACAGAGCCCCTCTTGGCAGGAGCTGCCCTTCTCCATGAGCAGAGATTGCAGAGCTCCATGGTGCTGTCCCTCCCCGAGGCCCTGCTCCCCACAGGAGCACCTTGGGCTCAGTCCTTGTGTCTCCCCTGGCCAGGATATCCCCAGCAGCATCCAGGCCCAGAGAAAGTCCTTGGCGAACCTGCAGCAGCACATTGATGAGTTCAAGGAGAAGAAGAAGGTGCTGAAGAAGACACTGCAGGAGTTGCAGTCGAAGCAGGCTAACCTGAAGTTTAACCAGCCCGTCAGCACCACCAGGTGCTACTGGCCTTGCACAGTTGTGCCAACCAGGCCACCACCCTTGGGGGGACACGTCCCAACAGGCACCCTGACCTCCATCCCACTGCAGCCACCCACCCCTCCTGCACTGGGAGAGTTTCTGAGCTCCCAGCTCTGGTGCTGGCACAGCACCCGAAGCTCCCACTGGGGCTTCTTTCTCCTTGCCTGGCATGGGAAGTGCTGCCAGGGTTGGGGGAACCTGAACAGCTTTTGGAGCAGCTTTGGGGTGTCCCTGCACCCCTCTGCAGCTGTGTGATGTGAGTGTGGCTGGCTCCAGGCTGCAGGAGGACGAGCTGAGGGACAACCTGAAGCAGGAAGAGGCCCGGCTGGAGCAGATGCGAGCCCAGATGCTGAGGAACCAGAAGCGCCTGATCAAGTTCGAGAACATAATTGACAACCTGTTCTTCTGCCTGCAGGGCATCCTCATCCCCGGCCAGGAGGTACCAGGGGGCACTAGGGGAACAGGGCCGGGCAGGCAGGGTGGCACTGGGACACCTGGCACAGCCACCACTGCCACCAGGGGCTCACTGTCCCAAGGAGGTTCTCCTGTCTCCCCCAGGGTGACTCTGCTGCAGTGGTGGGGCTGGAGGAGAAGCTGCAGCAGTGTGAGCAGAAGCTGCAGTTACTGAAGGAGAGGGTGGCAGCCCGGCCTGAGGACAGCACCGATGAACACAGCGAGGTACGGAGGCTCCAGCCCTCTGTGCCCCTGGGGACACACACAGAGCCCTCATAGAGGGCCACCCAAGTCATCCTTCCTCACCAAGGCCACAGGGAAGAGCCACGGAGCAGCTCAGCCCCACATGGCACTGGGCACCCAAGGGGTACCTCAGGTGTGGCACCCTTGGGTTGTAACACCCACCTGCCCTCCAGCACTTAGCCTGGGGTGTCTTTCACAGACTGTTGCCAAGGTCAGGAACCTCCTGGAGGAAAGAACTGCAGGTGAAACACAGAACCTGAAGATTTCCTTCGAGGAGGAAGACACTGAGGAATATGGTAGGAGAGCACAGTGGGGACATGTCCCACAGTGACTGTCCCAGCCCCTGCCCCCTGGGATTTTGGGGAGTCCTTGTCTGTCTCCCACTGTCCCAGCAAACACCAACCCACAAATTGCTTCCAGGTCTTGAGGCCGACCTTGGTTGTTTCCAAGGCTTCAAGCATGGGTGGGGTTTTAGGTGGGGATGTGGGAGAACAAAGGCAGGTGGTGGGTGAGGAGCACCAAGCCACGGCAGGAACAAGGAGAGATGCTCTGGGGCAAGAGGGGACACCCTCATCTTCAAAATCACCTGGTTGTGAAGAATAATCAGTGCTTGGCTCTGCCTGTGGATGCTCCTGAAGGAGGCAAAGAGCTTTTGGCAGCTCACCCCCTTTATTTAGCAAAGCAGGAGCTGGGCCCACCACACTGTGGCTCCAGACCTTTATGGAGAGCCCCAGCAGTGTTAGAGCTGGGCCACAGTGGTGGCATTACCAGGTCCTGCAGGTCACCCTGGGATGCTGGGATGGAAAAGCCCATGAGGACTCTCCAGGATGCCACCAGCCCGACAAAATGTGCCAGCCCTCCCTGGGATGTGGGCACAGCAGAGGTGGCCCCCAGCTCCTCCCCAGCCCCTCCTCTCCACTCTCCCCTCCAGACACGCTGGATTTTGAGGATGAAGGCCATGACTACATCCCCAGCCGGGAGGACATCAAGAAGCAGGGGCTGCAGCTGACCAGAATGAACACCAAACGTCGCAAGAGGAAGTAGTGGTTTCTCCATGTGAGCTTTGGGGGCCCCAGGCCACCCCGTGTACCCTTTTCCCAGCAGGTTTAATAAAGCAGATCTTCATTCCTGCCAGTTCTGTGGCAAGGCTGGGAGGGATGGTCCTAGGTCACTTCTGTCACTCAGAACACGTTGGGGTTCATCCTGAAGAGTTCTGAGCTGGGTTAGGAGGTGGGGATGGGCTGGGTTGGGGACAGCTTCCCAGCTGCTGGGGCCAGGCTGCCTTTCTGCCCCCCAGTGCTGTGGGGCCAACACCTACCTGGGACCTCTGATGCCCCAGGGGCTGGAGCCTGTCCAAGGCAGTGATGGGGAAATGCGGGGAATGGCTGAGTCCTGTGGGGACCCCGGGGTCGGTGTCCTTGTGTCCGTGCATGGGAGGGAAGGGCAGAGCCTGCCCGGGAAAGAGACCCCCAAACCTGAGCTGAGCCCCCAGCCTGGAGCCTCTCCCCTCCCTGCTCCTGCACACGCGCTCTGCAGCTCCTGCCCTGACCTTGGAGCAAGCCCCGGGTGCCACCTGTGGGCTGCAGAAGGGGTCAGGATTGTCCCAGTGTGACCCAGGACAGCAGAGGCTGCTCAGGCTGCTCAGCCCTGCTGAGGGCACAGCCACCCAGCCCTGCAGCCACGCTGTCCTCCCTCCTCTAGCGCTGCAAACAGATGGTGCTCTTTCTCCAGGAACAGCTGCACCGAGGGGCTCTGCCTGCGGCCCTGGACAGAGCCCCAGGACAGTGGCACTGTGTCCCCTTCCCCAGGGAAGGGCCAGCACCAGAGCAGCCTTTCCCTGCCCGCTCTGCTCAGCCCCTGTGCTCGTGCTGACATCATCAATGGCATCATCACCCAGGGGAGGAACGGCTGCTTCTCCCAACACTCTCAGCACTGTTCCTGGTGGGTCTCATGAAATGGGCATTATCTCCACAAAATACAGCACAACTAGAATTCTTTCAGGGAAGCTCCAGAAATAACATCACGTGTCAGTGGAGGCATCTCATCGAGCTTCCCAGAATCCACAGCCACAGGTGGGCTCCTGTGCAAGTAAAGACCAGGCTGTAATTGCATATCCATCTGTTCCTGCCGTGTTCTCATGTGCCCACCACAGCCTTGCCACCCTCACAGGGAACAATTCCTTCCCAATACCCCATCTACCCCTGGGAAGCCATTCCCTGTGTCCTGTCCCTCCATCCCTTGTCCCCAGTACCTCTCCAGCTCTCCTGGAGCCCCTTTAGGCCCTGGAAGGGGCTCTGAGTTCTCCCTGGAGCTTCTCCTCTCCAGGTGAGCACCCCCAGCTCCCCCAGCCTCAGAAATGTGTCAAGCTCATGGCCTGGTCTTTCCACACTGGCTGTGGGGAACAGGGAAGCCACAAAAGGTGTGGAAGAGCTGGAGCTGGATGGAGACTCCAGCCTGTGGCCCATTTTCTGGCTGGAAGGTAATCAGGGATGTTTTAGCTGCCTTTACAGGAGGGGCAGAGCAACAGCAATGGGGTTTCACTTCTCTGACCACCTCCTGCCGTGAGCAGGGGATCCAAGGACTGCCTGCTGCATCAGGAGCATCCACTGGATGTGTTCTGACACCACGTCCCAAACCCTCGGCACAGCTGCCAGGAGAGGGGAAGGGCTGTCACCCCCAGGCAGCAGCTCCCGGGCACACGGACAGGGCTGGGCACAATCGGAGTGACTCCGGAAGAGATGGGAATGGGTGCAATGGGAATGACTGCTCCTGGCTCCCCTGGGTGTGTGAGAGATGGGAATGGGTACAATGGGAATGACTGCTCCTGGCTCCCCTGGATCCAGCAGAGATGGGAATGACTGCAATCAGAATGACTGCTCCTGGCTCCTGGCTCCCCTGGATCCGGGAATGGATGTGACAAGTGGAGAAAAGGTACAAGCAAGAGGGGGAAAGAACCAGAGGCAGTGCCTTGGTTTCTGGATTTGAAAAAATGGGAAAAGGTGGGGCTGCAGGGACTCTCCCATAGGGGAAAATATCATTAATTACATAAGGAACAAATGGATAAATAGGGAAGGGGAAAGGGAAACAACAGGACTGATGCCACTTGAGCTCTCATTAGGTGTCAGACATGGGTGACATAGCCCAGGGAAGGAGGTGAGAGATTTCCTTTTCTGCCCTAAGAAACCTTTATTCCCTTCCTCCAAGCTCGGCTGGAGCTCCAGCATGGATTGCTGCAACCAGTGCCAGCACTGGTGAGAAACCAAAAATAGGACATTGGGGAATTGCATGGAAGCATTTGCCATGTGGAAATATCAAACTCTGCCTTGGGAAGGCTGGGTTTGAGTGGGTTTGGGGCTTTTTATTTATAAAGGTGTGATGAAAATCACATGGAATGGCATGCAGGGAAGGGCAGGCACAGCTGGGGCTGTCGCTGGAGCATCGGTGCTGGGTTTTATCCTCTGGGAAAAGGAGAACTGGGTAAATCAGCCAGTCTGGGGCCAAAACCAGAGGCTCTGTTGGCTGTTCTGGGGAGGGAGAGGCAGCCAGGGAATCCTTCTTGGAGCTGCAATGGTGGGATGTGGGAGTTTATGTATCCCAGCCCTCGGGGTGAGAGCTGCTGCCAGCCAAGGAAGCACAAACATTTTCCATTCCCATGTTGATGATAAGAGCATTACGGGGGGAAGGAGGGTTGGCCTGGTGGGTAACAGGAATTGCCAGCACAGCCAGAGGTGGGTCTCAGCACCCAGGGCCAAGCAAGGGGGGCTGAGGCAGTGCTGGGATGGGAGGGAAGGTCCCCATGGAGGTGGGGTCCGTGCTCTGACCCTCAGCACGGACAGAAGCGGCTGCAGTGGAGCAATGGGTGGGGAGGCAGCTCCCACAAGACAGCTCTTCTCCATGGCAGAGACCTCAGAGTGTTTTGGTGGCCTCCTCTGGACCTGCTCTACCAGCTCCATGTCTGTGCTGGGATGAGCTGGGGGCAGCTCCAGAGGGGTCTCAGGAGAGCGGAGCAGAGGGGGAACATCCCCTCCCTCCCCTGCCGCTTTCTGGACTGCCAGCGCCCATGGCCAGGTCGTGTCCCATTTGGTACCCACTGGAATCCTCCAGTCCTCCTCCTCAGGGTCGTCTCCATCCCTCCATCCATCCATCCCCAGTCTGTGCTGGCCCTGGGTGTGGCACTGTCCCAGGTCGCTGTCCCTGCACTGGGCCGGGCTGGATCAGCCCAAGGGCTGCGTGGGGAGGACAGGGGCCCCGGGCGGGCAGGGGTGGGATGCTGGGTGCAGGACAGTGGGCTGCAGGAGGGGTAGCAGGTGCAGGTGGACGATGCCTACTGGGAGGCAGCTGGAGGTGCAGCCCATCCATCCCAGGTGCTCTGCCCACCCCTCCCACTGCTCACCCTGCCAGCTCCTAGGGGAGCCAAACTGGACCCAGGGCCGGGGGGTGTCTCCTGGCAGGGCTCCCCCACTGGGGGGGGCACAAGGGTGTCCGGGGCAGCACGGGGAGGGCAATTCCATCCCCTGGCTCAGGCTCTGCCTTCCCAGCTCCCATCCCAGCCCCACACCAGCAGCATTCAGCACCCTAAGGCACAGGAGAGGAGGAGATCCCCTCATCCTAGAGCTGGATCCCGAGGGGCTCTCCCACCGCACCCCAAGCTGGAGGTCCCTGTGGGCGCAGCACAAACACCCCAATATCCATTTCCAGCCTTTTCTAGGGGAACAGGAACTGGGATCAAGAGGCCAGAGGGTGGTCTGGCCACTACCAGCCTCAGAACATGGGTGCCCAGGGCTCTGGGATGCACAGGGATGTGGGATGCACAGGGCCACGGGGTGCCCCATTTGTGGAAGCCACACAGGGTTGCAGACAAGCCAGGTCAGCCGTATTTATTGAGAACGGTTGTGGAGGGATAAAAATATTTCCACTACTCTATAAGAATTTATAAACCTATACTCTCTGATCCGTTAATAAACACCTCTAGGACCATCGTGCCAGGGGAGGGGCTTCTGTAAGAAAATAGCGAGATTAAAAAAAGGAAAGCGCTAAATATTCCCTGTGGGGCCCTGCCCGGGGGGGCCCTGCCCACGGGGGCTGGAACGGGGACACAGGGGGCACAGCCTGGGTGCTGCCCTGGCACCCTGCAGCCCCCAGCCCCGAGCCCCGGCCGGGCACAGCCCCCCCAGCCACGGCCCCCCCGGGGGACCCCGGCTCAGGTGGCCCTGACGAGGACAGGACACATCCCCACACCAGGAGCTCCCAGTGCTCCCAGTCCTGCCTGCATCCTCACCGCCCCTGTGGGCTTTCCCGCACCCTGGAGGGGCTTTGGATCCATCTCCCCAGGGATCTGCGAGAGGCGGCCGGGGCTCACCTGGGGACACGCAGCGGGGCTTGGCTGGGAAGCAACACAGCTGGGGACATCCCTGGGGACACAGGGACACTGCACAGAGCCCTGCAGGGTGGGACATGGCTGGGGACATCCCAGGGGACACACAGACACTACACAGAGCCCTGCAGGGTGGTGACATGGCTGAGGACGTCCTTGGGGACACAGGGATGCAACACAGCTCTGTGGGAAAGCAACAGATGGGGACAGTCCAGGGGGGACAAGCTGCAGTGCTCTGTAGGGCAGCAACACCAACAGGGACATCACGGGGACCATGAGGACATCATGGGGACCACGGGGATCCACAGCAGTGCTTCGCTGGGAAGCGATGGGGAGGTCCTTGGAGAATACACAGGGCTGCTGTGCCAGGAAGCAGCAGGGACAGGGACGTCCTGGGCACACAGGAACATCCTGGGCACACGGGGACACCACAGACAAGCAAGTGGCAGCGGGGGCCGAGATTCCAGCCAGGGCCAGTGCTGTTGCCATGGGGTGAGAGGAGCCACGGGCACAGGACACTCGTTATTGCTTTGCAGGGCCAACATCGCGGGGGCTGGGGGTGCCCAGCCTCTCATTTGGGGTTCAAGGGATTTTCCCTGGGGACATTGATTTTCCCCAGTGCTCCCTGTGCCACAGCCCTGCTGTCACTCAGTGGGGACAGGGTGAGGACACAGGGCTGGACACTGACGAGCTTCAGTCCTCCTGTACTGGTGCTGGCATGGAGCAGGACAGTGGCTGCCCCTCCATCCCCTCTGTCCCCTGTGGTCCCCAGGAGCTGCTGTTCCTCCGTGCCAGCCCAGGCCAGGGGGAACGGTCCCGTCCCCCTCAGCGGGGCAGCTGGGGACCCTGGGGGACTGGCACCAGTGCCCCCCTTTCCTCTTCCCTTAAGCCAGGGCCAAGCTGAGTATAAAGGGTGTAAGCAGGGAGCCCAGGGTGACACGGGGACAAGGGACACACTGTGGGGACCAGGCTGCCCGGGGCCCTCCCCAGAGCTGTGGGGAAGCAGGGGAAGCCAAAGCTTGGGGGGCCAAGCGGTCCCCAGCGAGCGGGGGGAACGGGACAGGGGACCCCGGGCTGGGTGCCCTGTCCCTCGCTGTCCCCTCGTGTCCCCTGGCATCCCCGCGGGCGCTGGGCGGGTGGATAAGGCGATGCCGCAGCAGCTTAAGGTGGTAGGTGGGTGTCGGTACCGAGTCTGGCGGCGGGGCCGGCGGGTGGAGCGTGATGTAAACATTCCTGATCGGGGCCAGGAGGAGCAGGAGGAGGAGGAGGGAAGGGCTAGTGCGAGTCCTTCATCTGCTTCTGGATCTTCTGGAGCATCTCCTGCATCCGCCGCAGCTGGAAGGGAGCAGAGCTGCGATCGTGGGTGGTGCCAAGCCCCAAGCACCCAGCGCCCGTGTAAACGGGGCTCGGGCTGAGCACCCCGGACAAGCCAGGATCACCGAGAGCTGCGGAGGCGGGCGGGGGGAGCCCCTGGCCGCACCTCCAGACCTCGGCCGGGGCAGCCGCAGCCGCTAGGACGCTGCGGGAAGGGCGGCTCCCCACGGGCTGGGGGCTCAGCCTCCCAGCGCTCACCTCCTCATCCTTCTCCCGGATCAGCTTCTCCGTCTCCACGTCCGGCACCGGGGGGATCACGGGGATGGGGAAGTCTGTGCCGCTCTCCCTGGTCAGCTTGCTGCGGGCAGAGAGAGGGGTGAGGCTGCGGCCCCAGCCCCCGGGACGGTCCCCCGTGGATGCCCCAACCCCTGCGGGTGCCCAGCACCCCCGCACAGCCCCGGGGCCACCATCGGAGTGGCCTTTTCCAGGCCCGGGGGGTGTGAGCGGCTCCAGGCACCCCCCGAACCTCAGCACCCCCAACCTGCCACGCACCAGCCAAGGGGGGCCAAGGGACTTCCTCACACCGTCCCATTTTGGGAAGAATCCCACTGGGGTTGGGCTCTCCCGGGCCAGTATTTTCCTGCTGCTTTAAAACATCAAAACCTCGGCATCTCCCCTTTCTGCCTGGCCTCAGGACGGGCCCGCCAGGCACTCCAATGCCCTGCCAGCCCCAGGGATGCTCCACACCCCTTTTCCTGAGCCTTTGCCCCCATTCAAGCCCGTTCCTGCCGGAGAGAGCCGTGGGCATCGCCCAGAACCCGCGCCAGCGCGCAGGACGAGGGCCGGCCCCGCCGACGGCTTCTGCCGCGCTCGCGGCACCGGCAGGGAGCCGCTCTCCCAGCCGTCCCTGTGGATGCCACGTGCCGCCCCAGCGGGTGGGGACAAGACTGGGACACCAACAGCGCTGGCAGGGTCACGCTGCTGCCACGTGCCACCGCCACTACCACCGCCACCGCGGCCCCTCCGGGCACAGGGGGGATGGACAGCGGGACGTGGCACGGGCGGAACGGGCCATCCCTCCCTGCCCGCGGGGTGCCGGGGCTGGGCCAGGGCCAGGGACGGGGTCCGGCCGCCCTTGGAGCCGCCTGGGCAGGCGCTGCCCTTGTCTGGGCTCTGCCGAGGGGAGCACGCGGAGCTCCCGGCCGCCCTGGCCCCGACACCAGGCTGGAGCCGGGCACCGGCAGCGGGGTGAGCAGCAAAGGCTGTCAGCACCCCGAAACCGCACCCCCGGCCGGGCAGCACAGTGGGGCACCCTTCCCTCGGGCAGCCTTGGGGGGCTCGGTGCCACCAAAGAGGGACACGTCCCCCAGACCTGGGTGAGGCGGGGTGACACCAGCAGCACTCGGCGTCCTTTGTCACCCCAAGGGCGGCCTGTGTGGGATGGAGTGGTGGCCACAGGGCTGGAGTGGGTGGCCACAGGCCCGGCTCGCCCCGAGGGCGGCTGCCTGGCCCTTGCGTGGGCACAGAAGGACCAAGACAGCGTTGGGTACGAACAAGCACTTTATAGAGGGGCGGGGGG
>VZTJ01001205.1:1792971-1809550 GCA_013397795.1 Orthonyx spaldingii
CCCTACCCGTGGCCGAAGGGCGAGATGAAGTAGATGCAGCAGTGCACTCGGTTGTCCTGGATGTTTTTCCGGTTGAGGCCGCTTTCGTCACGGAAATACTGCTCGAACTGCTGGTCGATGTAGTCGGCCACCGGCTTCCAGCTGCAGGGACAGCGAGGTGACACCAAGTCCCCTGTGGGACCCCTGCTCTCTGTGGAACCCCAGCTCAGCACCTCCCATGGCTCAGCACCTAAGCCTGGAGAGCCGTGGGCATCTCACCCACCATGGCCTGTCCACCCTGGGGAGACCCCACGCCTGTGGCACTCACCATCCCACCCACCCTGGGAAGACCCCACCCCATGGCACTCACCATCCCACCCACCCCGGGGACAGTCCCCCCGTGGCACTCACCACTCGGTGTTGTTGACGGCATCCCCGAAGCCCGGCGTGTCCACGATGGTCAGGCGCAGCTTGACCCCCTTCTCCTCGATGTCCACCACATGCTTGGTGATCTCCACCGTCTGTGTGATGCGCTCTGTGGCGGAGAACACGTCACCAGGGGGGACAGCAGAGAGGGTGGAGGTGACCGGGAACATGCTGTGACCCCTGGGTGTCATCCCCCACTCCGGGGGCTGGGGTGGCCCGGCTGGACCAGCCCCAGCATGCGCCATGCTCCAGCCCAGGAGGGGATGCTCCAGGCCGTGGTCCCCATGTCCCCATGGATGTGCCCCCATCCCTCGGTGGCTGTGCCACTGCCACCCCAGGACCCCGGCTCAGGCAGCACGGGGGTCTGCTGGGGCTGGGCCTTGCTGCAGGAGCATTTCAGGCTCCCTGTAGGGGTACAGGGACCCCACAGCTCCAGATTGCACGTGCCCCGCCACCCCAGGAGCCTCCACCAGCCCTGCAGCCCCAAGGATGCTCCTGCTGCGTTGTGTGCTTTGGCTTTCACTCCAGGCAACGGAAAAAAATCAAACAAACCCTCAAACTCCTGGGGATTTGGGCAAGTTTGGACCATTTTAATTCAAAAACTGGCTGCAGCTGAACTGGCACTGTGTCCCAGGCCCTGACTGTCCCCAGCCTCCCAGAAATGCTGCAGCTCCAGCTGATCCCCAGCAAGCCAGGGCTTGTTTTCCTGGTGGGAATAAAGTCCCCGTGGGGGGGGTCCCCATCCTGTGCAGGGGGGTCCCCACTGCCTCAGGACTGTTCCCGGTGCCAGCAGGCAGTTGGCAACACAATCCTTGTGGCTTCAGAGGAGCCTGGCTGGGCAGGGAGAGAGGCTGCAGCCCCCAGGAGCATCCCTGGGCTCTGCCACTGCCCAGGGCCCCCAGGACACCCTGCTGGGCTATGACTGTCCCCTGACCTTCAGCGTTGAGCAGCTTGCGGTCCCTGTACATGTCCGTCAGGAAGAGGCTGTTGACCAGTGTGGACTTGCCCAGCCCGGATTCCCCTGGGAAAGCAGGACAGAGATGAGGGGGGGCAGGCAGGGTCCCCCCTCCCCAGTCCAGGGATCCAGAGTGGGGTCAACCCCCACCCCCGGGCCGGGGTCACCCCCTGTACCTGCCACCATGAGGGTGAAGTCGAAGCCCTTCTTCACCGACTTGCGATGCACCTGGTTGGGCAGCGTGGCAAAGCCCACGTATTCCTTGTCATCCTGCAGAGGGCAGAGGGACGTGGGACAGGGGACACCACCAGCCCATCTCCTACCCCACCCCATTCCTCCACCTGCAAAGGGATTCTCAGAGCTGAAGTTCCAGGGGAGGAGGCCATGCCTGTCCAAACCCTTTGTGTTCACAAGATGGGAACACGCTCTGTCCTGCAGCCCCTCTCCTCCCTCCTGCAGCCCCTCTCCCCACGAGTGTGTTCCCCCGCCCACGGACACGTCCCGCACCTCGGAGGAGTCGTAGGGGTCCAGCTGCCCCCAGGGGCTCCGGGGGCGGTTGGGGCTGGGGGGCGGGGGGGCGGCGATGTGCTGCTGGAACTCCGAGGGCCGAGAGCGGGAGAAGATCCTGGCGTCCCTCTCGTCGCTGCCTTCGTCAGGGGGGACCCTGCCCACGCTGCCCAGGGGGTGGCCGGGCTCCCGCCAGCTCTCCGGGGCCTCCACCTTCCTGGATCCGTCAGCTGGTGGGCAATCCCGCAGGAACTGCGTCAGCTCAGCCTCGTCTGAGTCCTCCTTCAGGAAACGCTTTATCTGGGGACCAAGGGAGGAGGTGACGCTGCTGGTGGCAGTGCCAGCCCGAGATGGCACCACCCAACTCAGCCTCACAAGGCCCCAGGCCGCAGCAGCCAGACACGTGCAGCATAAAGGCGGCAGGGATGGGAGGAGAGAGGGGACACGGCCACCCCAGGGGACTAGCCACCACCCTGGGGACAGGCATGGGGACAGCCGTGGGGATGGCAGTGGGGACAGCCGTGGCCCCGTGCAGCCCGGGCTCTTACGGCTTGCGCCTTAGGGACGGCAGCGAGCTCCTGGCACTCCGGAGGACAGTGCTGGGCACCTTCCCCCTGGGCACCTCGCCACTCCTCGGGGTCTTCTGGGGCAGCCAGGACCCCCCCGCGTCCCATGGCCTGCCAGGAGGACAGGGAGGGGGCCGGGAGGGGCAGAGACACCAAGAAGAGATGAAGAGCAGTGTGGGTGTGACCTGAGCGGGGCTGCAGCCAGGGGAGGCAAAAGGTGGGCAGGGGTCCCCTGGTGCCTGTGACCCGCCTGCTGCCCGTTCACAGGGATGGCACAGGGACCCCCGCCCCTGCAGCCCCAGGTCACAGCCCGGGCAGGGGACGGACGGACCAGGACCCCGACGCCTCCTTCTCCTGGCTCTGCCCGTCCCGCAGGGGCTGTGGGGGGACAGGACCAGCTGCCCCCGAGCCGCTGCCCCGTGGGGTGGCGGGGCTGGGACGAGGGACGGGGACGCCGGGGCTAGGATGGCTCCACATCCTGTTTACAAGCGCTGGCGGGAGGAGACGCGTTCCCAAGGGCGCGTCCAGCAGCGGCTCCCGTGGGACCAAGCCCTCCTGCCAGCAGGCACCAGTGTCCCTGAGGTCCCACGGCAGCTGCCGGGGACCCCAGCCCCAGGGGCAGCGAGACCCCAAACGAGAGGCACGCAGGGCTGCGGGAGCCCGGGACCCTGCAGGCTCCAGCCGGGGACCAGTGCCCCCAGCCCGGGGCCGGGAGGCAAGAGCCCTGGCGGGGACGCGTGTCCTCCCCACGCCGTGTCCCCGCTTGCTGGCGGGGCGGGCGGCGGTGCCGGCGGCGGGGCGAGATGCGCGGAATTAGCGGGCTGGAAACAAGGTCACGGCGCTGCCGGCGCTGAGCGCTCGCACGCCCGGCGCCGGCCCCGCTGCCGGCCGCCGCTGCCCCCGCGGCCGCAGCTCGGGCACCGCCGTGCCGGGCTGGGGGACAGCAACTGGCGGAGGCTGCGGCACCCCCGTGTTCCCCTGTCCCCAGCTAGTCCCGAGCGCTCGGTGGGTCTGTGTGACCGCAGCATCCTCTTCCTCACCTCCCTTGCCCTGGGGAGCTCAGCGCCGGCCCCCAGCACAGCCCGGCCCGGCCGGGGACACGCGGGGCTCGGAGGTGATGCCAGCGCCAGCGGCGAGCGCTCCCAGCCCCGCTGCCTCTCCAGTCCTCGGGGCTCCAGCCCTTTGGGGCTCCAGCCCTTTGGGGCTCGCCCTCGCCCCCCATCCCCAGCGAAGCCCATGACCTCGGCAGTGCCGCAGCACCGGGGTTTGCACCGCGGCCTCGGGGGTCCTGCAGCAAGTGCGGCCCCTGACAGGGCTGTCTCAGGGACGGAGCATCAGCCGCGGCACCTTCCCGCAGCGCCGGGCTGGTCCTGTCCCTGTCCCACCCCTCTGCCCTGTCTCGCCCCGCCGGGCTGGGCTGCCCCCGTACCTCTTGCCCAGGCTGCAGCTCGGGACAGGTTGCCATGGCACAGCCGCTGTCGCCCGTGGCCAGCAGAAGATGCCGAGTGGTACCGGCCGCGCCGAGGGCTGGGAAGCAGCATTAGCATAACTCCACCCTGGGCAGGCTCCGCGCACCCAGGAGCCAGGCACGGCCCCTGCGAGGGGCGCGGGAGGGGACAAGGACCCCCGGGGCACAGCCAAACCCAGCTCCTGCCCGGCCCTGGAGATTCCAAGGACCCCAAGGGAGGTCCTGGGGGGGCTGCAGGACCACCACCACCATCACCAGCACCTCCAGCGCCCCGGGGCGGAACGCACTGATTGGCTGCAGCCCAGGAGGACACTCAGTCCTTGGAAAACCAGGACAAAACCCCGGTCCACCCTGGGACACAGCTCCCTTCATCCCGGGACCCCTTTATCCCAGTGCACACCACGTCCTCTCCCGCTGCCCCCAGCAGGGTTCCACAGCCTCTTTGAGGTCAGAAACCCAGTTTTCCATAAAATCTATTTGAAAACTCCACACTTTTGCTCCTGACAATTAAAGCTTCCCCATGTGGCTCCAAGTTCCTGCCCGAGCTGGGCCTGGCTGGGCAGGACCCGGCCCTGGACTGGGAGAAGCAGGGACGCTGCCCACCACGGGGATGCCAGGCAGAAGCTCCAGCGTTCCTGTCTCGGCTTTCCTGGCTCATCCCTGGGAGGCGAAGGGTTAACCGTGCCCCAGGAGGAGCCGTGGGTGGCAGTCAGGGTTCCCCAGCTGTCACTTCGGGGTCACCAGGGACGGTGATTCACCTTGATGCATGTCGAGATGCATCAGAGCAGCTCAGGCGCGATCCAGGGTCTCAGCCCCGCTCCGTCAGGAGCGGGGATTTACGGCAGCGAGAGCCCGGGGCCGTGCCGGTGCCCCCGTAAACAGATTACACACGCGGCTGAGTGCGAGACGGCCTCACCCTCGGGCTGTTCGCGGCCCCGCAGCCCCAGCCAGGGGCCACACGGGCCGCCTCGTCCCCGCCTGTCACTCCGCATCGCACCGGCCCCGGCGGTGACAGCCCGAGGGATGCGGCACGGAGGGGCACGGGGGCAAAGCCTGAACTGGGGAACCACCGGCGGCCCCTGAGTATCGTTCCACCGGCACCACATGGCCGTAGGAGGTGCTTTCCCAGCCTGCTTCTGCAGGGAAAGGAAGGGAACATCCCGACGAGGTGCTGTCCCTACGCCAGGCTGACAGAGGCGTTCCCAAGCCCTCTAAAAGTGACACCCAGAATGCGGCACCGCCACTGTGTCACCACGGCTGAGCATCCCAGGCACAAACGCTGTTCCAAAGGCACGAACCCCACGCAGGACAAGCCCTTGGTGGCCCCCAGTGAAGCCCAGCGCTGCCAGGACCAGTCCAGCACTTTCCCAGGGAGGCAGGAGCTGGACTGTGCCTGCTCTGACCTGCCCCGGGATGCACGGGATGCTCCCGCAGGAGAATCAGGGTTTCGTACCCCCAGCTCTGCCATCCCACCCATCAGCAGCATTCCAGCTGCGAAACTGAAGTCTCCCAGCAGCTCCAAGAGGTGCTGGGCACCCCACGGATGGGGGCGGGCAGGGGGGTGGGGCCCTGTTCTGGACAGGGGGACAGCACTGGACAAGTGAGCACAGGGGCCGAGAGCCACAGCCCTAGGTGCAGCAGCTCCTGCCCCTTTCCCGCACGGAATCCTCCAGCTGGAAGGACCTGTGAGCACCTGAGTGGGGACCCCAGGATGGGACCATGAGCAGCGGCTCCCTGAGAGCCGGGACGTGACAGCGGCGCCTGGCCAGGCTGGAAAGCAAGGTGGCATCTCAGCACGTGGAGCTGGGCGAGCTCTGATCCACTCAGAGCCAGAACAGAGACCGGGGGGCACCCCTGCTCATCCTGCTCCTCCGGGCCGGCTGGGAACGGTTTTGGGGACAGAGGGATGTGGCACTGGTGACAGGGGCATCGGCTCTGCCTCTGCGGGTCCTTCTGGAGCACCTCCAGCCCCAGCTCACGCCACATGCACGGACGAGGGAGCGCAGCTGTGACCGCTGTCCTCCCCGTGGTGTTCCCAGGGCTGGCTGTGTGCATCCCAAAGCCACAGTCTGGAGCCTGTCGGGAAGGCTCCGTTGCGACACGCTCCGCCAGCCGCCCTCCTCTCTGCTTTCGCTGCGTCCGACCCCGGAGGAATGCGCCGGGCTGGTTCCCACGGCGGCTGCGGGGCAGCGCGGCCGCAGCGCTCACCGCCAGGCCGGCTTGTCCCCGTGGTCGCAGCCCGGTGCCACGCGAGCTGCGGCCACGGCCCTCCGTCCTCATCGCCACCCTGGGCACAACCCGAGGTCCCCGCCGGGACACGGCCCGGCCGAGCGGCTCCCAGGGACCCGCCACCCCCGTGGGGGCTGAGGCAGGACGGGAGATGCAGAACGAGCTCCCGCGGGCTGGCAGCGCCAGCGGCGGCTCCGGACCTCGCTGGTGAGTACAGAGCCGGCTCCGTGCGTGTGACGGTCCCGGCCGAGGGCCCGGCCAGGCTGGTAGTGCCACCAGCGCCGCAGCACGGGGACCTGCCAAAAGCCGGGGACCGATGCTCGGCACGGAGCCGCTCCGGAGCAGCTCTCGCTGCCCACGCACGGACACGCGCGGGGGGAGCACAGGACGGGGGGACGCGCAGGTGCCGCTCCCGAGCGCTGCCCTCCCGATGCCCCAGTAAAGGGCCCGTGGCCGCCCCGCGCCTCCCCGGCGCTGCCGCCCGCGGGGCCGGGCAGGAGCTGCCCCCCGCCCGCGTCCCCCCCGCGCTCTGCTGCGGCACCGGCGGCCCCGGTCCGCTCCGCCCCCGCGCACCGTCACCTTCACGGAGGGCAGCGGGAGCGGGCCCGGGCTGCGGAAGCGGGCCCGGGACACGGCGCGGTGCGGTGCGGCGCGNGAGCATGGGGGTTATGGAGTCTCCATCCTTGGAGATATTCGAGAGCTGTCTGGGCAGCCGACTGCAGGGAACCGAGGAGGAAAAGGAAGGCTGGGCAGTGGCCAAATCCACACTCACCACATCCCTCCCTCTGGCACTCGGCCGGCCGGGACCAGCACCAGCACCAGCACCGGCACCAGCACCAGCACCAGCACCGGGCACCGCGCCCTGCACATGGGCACCGGCACCAGCCCCGGGCACTACACACGGGCACCGGGCACCGGGCCGGGGCCGAGCAATGTACACCGGGCATCGGCACCAACATCGGGCACCGGGCACCAGGACCAGGCACGGCACACCGGGCACTGGCACCACGCGCCGGGTACCAGCACCGGCACTGGGCATCAGCATCCAGCCTTGGCACTCGGCTCTGGCAGCAGCACCTGGCTCCAGCCCCGGGCACTCGCTCGGCAGCTGGCACCGGGGCCGGCACCGTGCACCAGGCACCGGCTCTGGCAGCACCCGCCGGGCACCGGGAACTGCGCAGTGGGCACGGGAGTGGTACAGGGCGGCAGCACCAGGCACGGGGCTCCAGCATCAGCCCTGGGGCACCAGCACAGGAACAAGACACTGCCCCAGGGACAGGGCACCAGGGAGAGAGCACGGGCACGGGGGCACCAGTACGGGGTGCTGGGCATTAGCAGGGCCCGGTGCAGGCGGTGGGTACCAGGCCCAGCACCAGTTACTGGTGCAGGGGAGAGGGAATGATGCCCGTGGCAGGGAGTGTCCTCCTGGCAGTATCACCACAGCGGGCACTGCTCCGCAGGTCCCAGGCACTGCGCAGGAGGCACTGGGCTCCACACCGGATCTCGGTCTCCCAGTGCTCCCTCTGCAAAATCCCAGCCGGCCTCCTCCTCCCGAAGCCCTTTCCGGGGCTGATGCTGAGCCATCCTGCCCCTGGCTGGTGACTGCCAAAGGGACCCAGACACCCGGTCTGCTGTGTCCCGGTCCCCGTTCCCACCCCCGTCCCACAGCAGGGACGGCATCCCTTCCGGGGATGTCCCCGGCCCCAAGCCCATGTGAGCGGCAGCGGCACGCGGCTGTGTTCCCGTGTCCTCGAGGGCCGGGAGGATGCTGGCACCGCGGGCGGGGTCGCCTGGGGCGCTCGTGTTCCGGCCGTGAAAGGGGCCGGGGGAACCTTGGCCGCGGTGGCCGCTCCCCGTGGCGAGCAGCTGGCAGAGCTCACCCCTCCCCAGATTTCAGTCTCCTGGCCCAGCTGCCCCGCAGGACTGTCCTTGTCCCACCTCAAGCTCGCTCCAAGCCGGGGTTGGCGAGGTCACATGCATTCCCAGAGCAGCCCTCTCGTGGGCTTCTTCTCCCTGCCTCAGTTTCCCAGCCCATAAGAAAAGCCAGTGGTAATTCCCCAGGAGGAAAAGATGGATCCAGCCCCAGTCAGGCTCTGACCGAAGCTGTGTGACTGCACAGGGACTATCTCAGCCTTGTCCCCAACCTTGTCACCACCTGCAGCCTCTTTCCCCCCGCCTTTACAGAGCCAGGCCATGTCCAGATGGCTCCACATTCCCTTTATTCCCATAAATAACCACCACACGCTCAACTCAGCCTCAGGGAGAACCGGTGACCACCTCGACCCTGTGTTCAAGGGGTCCGGGCAGGGATCCCGCTCTCCCAGTGCCCCATCTGGGCCGGCTGGGGGTCCGGGCAGGGGGCAGGCAGGGGCAAGCGGGGCAGGCAGGTGAGGGTGGCTGTTTACATCCCTAATCCTCACAGACAGCGCTTTCCTCCGAGATTAGCGGGGATTAGGGCCTCAGGGGCTCCAGGAGCTCAGCCCGGGCTCTCCCTGCCCTTCAAGGAGCCGCGCTGAGCACGGCGGGGGCGGGCGGGCTCTGCCGGAGGAGCCGGGCGTTCGCAGCCCAGCGCTGCTGGGACGAGCCGGGTGTTCTCAGCCCGGCCAGCCCGGAGCAGCCACCCGCTCGCCACGGCCTCGCTTCGGTAGCCCGGGGCCTGTCGAGGCCGGGGAGCTGCAACCTGGGCTTTAAATAGTGCATTAAAAGCTGAAGGGATCAGCTGCGGAGCGGGAGGGGACACAGGGGGCTGCACGTTCCTGGTTGGGGATGGCACAAAGGGGAGCGATGGTGACACCCAGGAAGGGTGGCACAGCTGGAGAGGTCCCCAGGGCCCCCGAGGCACCCCGGGGTCCCTCGGCCCGGCCCAGCAGCGATCCCAGGTCCCAGCCTGGCCGGGAAGGCTCCACTCGCTACCGGGGCCCAGAGCTCTATAATTACCATGGGAGGCTGAGTTATTTTGGGAAGCAGCTTTGCTGCTGCCAAAGCTTTTATTCCTCCAAACCAAAACAAGATGGAAAGAGCCCAGCCCAGGATGCTGCATCCGGCGGGCGTGGGGAGCTTAACCTCGTCACTGCCTGCACCCTCATCACCCGGCCTGGGAGAGACCGGCCTGGGGGCTGGGGCTGCACTGTAGGGTTCAAAGGAGGGTCAGGGGGGAATGTTTGGGGTCATGAAGAGCACAGGGTGTCAGCCGGGCGTGGGAGGGGGCTGGGGTCAGTCCCGTCCTCGGCCGCTGGCAGGTCCCAAGGCCACGTGTTTGGATGCTTCCCTGCACCCACCGTGAGAACCTCTGGTTTTAACTCCTTCTCTTGCAACAGGTCCAACTTTGAGGCCTTCCCAGTGCTGGGCTGAGGAATGCCACATGCATGGAGTGGAGCACCTTGCTGCTGCTCCCAGTGCCACGTCCCAGGGGACAAAGTCCCAAGGGTCCATCCCCAAAGACACCAAATCACAGGCAGAAGCTCTGCTCTCCACTCTCCAAAGCCGCCAAACAGACTCCAAGCTGGGAATAATCTCATTTTTCACACAGTGGAAAGGATGAGCCACATCAGGCAGCCTATGGTGCTCCCCAAGACCAGCTCCAGCACAAGGATGAGGTGCATGGGGGGTCCTGTACTCAGGGTGAACCCTAAAAACCTGGGGAGAAACTCCTGCCTTTTGGCTTCTTTCCCTTGGTCTTAGCCCAGAAGGGCTGCCCGTGCCTGGGTTGCTGCCTGTGCTTGAGTCTTACAGGGCAGCCAATAGCCCCCAAACCCAAAATTCACGTGCCAGGGTCTTCCAGCTCCCCAAACCCACACACCAGGGTCCCTAACCTCACATGTCAGGGTCCCACAGCTCCTCAAACCCACACAGCGGGATCTCCCCACCCTTGGGTTGTCTCTGCAGGGAGCTCCTGCTCAGAGTAGGGAACTGGGGATTCTGAGGGTCCACATTCCCCAAGTCTGGGCAGCGTCAGCCCTCGGAGGGGTCTGGACACAGGCTGAGCTCTCTGGGATGGTGGCACAGCAGTGGGGACGCTGCCACAGCCATCCAAACCCACAAGCCCAGCTGGTCCCAAGCCCTGCCCACCCAAGGTCCCCTCAGACTGAACCTTCCCACAACTCATCACGTGTCACCAGCCCCCAAATCCCCCACAAAGGACTCACCAGTCAATGCTGCCCATCCCTGGTCCTGCCTGGGGACCTGGTAGCACTGGAGAATCAGGAGCACCCATCATGACTGAGGAGAAGCCATTTTCCCATCGGAAGCAGCTGAGGTTTTCAGGGCCCCCCAGCTGTCCCCTCCCCGGTGTCTGTGTCCCCACAGGAGCAGCAGCTGGGTCAGGGGTGGGCCCCACACGCCCGCAGCTGGCAGAGAGGAGCAGGATGGCAGAACTGTGTTCCCAGTGCTGTTTGTAAATGCCACGTTTGTGTGCACCGTACAAACACTGCTGCAAAGGAGGTGGGAACATGCGTCCCAGGGGATTTTCTTGCCTGGATTTGGCCAGCCTTACCTGTCAGGGACCAGAGGACACCTTGGGGGGGACAGGAGCTGCAGTGACAGCCCTTCTTCCCATCCTCACACCGTGCACCAGCTGAGAGGGAAATTGAGGCAGACAGGTCCCGACCCTCCACCATTGGCCTGGGAGCTCCAATGGGTGTCTGCACATTCCCCATGGAGCCACCAGGTCCTGGTGACATGTGTGACCCAAGGAGGTGGCTCTTGTCCCAGCCCAGGCTGCAGGGGGGGACACAGAGGTGTGACAGTGACACCAAACCATGGAGGGAGGGCTCAGGCTGCTCCAGAACCACACAGAGCCCCTGGTCCTGAGCTACAGGGATGGATCCTGTACCCAGGGGACAAAGGTGGCTCTGAGGACAGGACTGGCCATGACAGACACCCTGCAGAGCCACTGCCAGATGCAGTATGGGGGACCAGAGGGGTGGAGGACAGCAATGATCCCAGAATATCTCCAGTCCAGCCTCTGGCTCAAAGCAGGGATGGGCTAAGGTGGAAAGGGCTCCAGAGGATCCCAGAGCCATTGCCGGCTCACTGCTGGAAAATCCTCACGTGGGGGTGAGTCCTGCTGTGGCCAGGGATGGGTACCAGAGCCCATTTCCCCACGGAGCTGGACACCCCAGCAAGACCCCAGTGACCCCTGGCCAGCTCCACACATCCCTACAGAGCTGGGTGTCCGGACTGGTCCCCAGCACCTCCTCTCCTTGCACATCTCAAGCCTCATGAGGACCCACTGCCTGTCACCCCTGTTACAAGATGTCCCCAGGAGGGTCCCCGCAGCACCAGTGCCCTCCTTGCCAGGGTTCTGGGAGAACCTGCCCTTCGTCCTCTCCCCTGGAGCCCCAAACCTCCCCGAGAGGAAGGTGACAAACCCAAGGCCGAAGGTTCACAGCTGCAGCTGGAGCTCTCGGTGCATCCTTGCCAGAGGCACCGGTGCCTTTGGCCACCCCCTTGGTGGGGATACCTGGCTCCCCACGTGCCCCATTCCAAACTGGGCTCAGGCATGGGCAGGATCCTACCAGGGACATCCCGGGGTTGGCACAGAGCAGGACCCAGGAGGGGACAGTGGGTGTAGTGGCAGCTCTGGGTAGCCTGTGACATGGTCTGGGTGGCCTTGTCCCTCCTGGGAGGGAATGGCTGGAGGGGACAGCCAGGTGCTGGTGGTGGGATGAGCCCCTCCCACAGGCATTGGGTCAGGCTGGACTGGGGCTGGGTTTGGGGACAGGGTGCTGCACACCTCAGGGGGCTGTGGGGTGACAGTGACATCATGGGGCCACTGTGGCTGTGCCAGAGCCACCCCCCTGCCTGCTGAGGGTGGGTCCCAGCTGGTGGCTTGGTCTGGGATGAGTTGCTCGTCATGGGGGTGACTGAGTAGCCCCTTGTTCATGGCCAGCTGCTGGCTCTTGTCCCAAGGGCCACCAGCAAGTGTCCCAGTGGGTGTGGTGTCCCTGGCACCACCAGGCACACCACAGCCACAGCTGCACCCAGCTGGATGAAGGGCTGGGGGTCTCCCTGCTCTCCTGTGGCCCCAGGGCACTGGGGACTGTGGGGTTTCCCTGGTGTGATGGCCACAGTGTGTCCCTCACCCCAATGTTCCCAGGGAGCGACAGGGGCCTGCTCCCAGAGCCAAGAATCAGCACAGTGGGGTGACACCAAGGGCAGTGTGGTGTCACCGAGGGTGGTGTGACAGCCCGTGACACCTGGCAGGCTGTTGGTCCCTGTCCCTCACTGGGGAACAGGCAGTCAGGAGCCAACCCAGGAGGCGGGACAGAGCCACTGTCACTACATTCTCCCGGTCCCTCTGGAGCAATAAACTGAGAGGTTTCCTGATGGGGGTTCTGGCCTGGATCCTGGGACCCCTTTGGGCTCCTCCCCCAGCTGCAGCATCACTGGGGACATCCTTAGGGACATCCCTTCCCTGTCACTCCCCCCTCAGCTCCTTGGGTTCCAGTCTTCTCCAGCCTCCAAAGCTCAGTGTCCCCCAAGGATGGAGACCCCACACCTTGGGGACCTTAGTTTGGTTCAGGAAGGTGCCAAGAAAAGAGGGACAGCAGGGGAGGGCCATGAGCTACCATGCCATGAGCCACCTCACTGTCCCCTGGGGCTGGTTCTACGCCAAAGGCAGAGCAGCTCCAGGCACCGATGGTCACACAGCTCCGTCACCTGCCTGTCACCACCCTGGGGTGACACTGGGCATGGCCACCAGGCCAGGGAGGGGACACAGGGCTTGGGGGCCCTGGTGACATAGGCAGGGATGGCACTAGTCCCAGGGCTGGGGACAGCACAAAGGGCGACAACAGCACTGTCCCCACGGGGGTAAGTGAGCTGCTGGATGCCACCACGGCCAGTGCCACAGCCCCACCCTGGGCAGAGGGACCGTCCCCTCCTGCCTCAGTTTCCCCAGGAGCTCCCAGCCCCCCTGGGGGAGGCAAGCGATTGCCAACAGGCCGGGCAGCGAGTGGGGAAGGATTTATTGACTCACGGCTCGGGGTACATCACAGTTTGAGCTCCCTTCCCGCCTCCACAGAGGACGTCGCCTTGGACTTCCCGGGCAAAAGTGCACGGAGAGGCTTCACAGTTTGATCCCTTCGGGAAAGCAGAACCGAGGCAGTGACAAATGGCAAACGCTACGTTGTATGAAAAAATAATACAAACTCTTCTCTTTAAATATCTTACAGAAAAATGAACCTGAATAAAGAGCATGAAAAGCACCGCGTGGCGCAACCCCTGGGGCACGGGGCCCGAGATGAGCCGCAGCCCCACGTCCGGGGGTCCCGGGATGAGCCGCAGCCCCTCATCCCCCTGGAGCACCCGGCATGGCCGGGGCTCAGCGCAAGCAGTGGAGGCGGGGGGGCGGCAGGACCCCTACGTGCCCGTCCCCACCCACGGGGGTGTTCCCACGGCCCCTCGCTCGGCCGGGGGTGCCGGCAGCCCCCGAGCCCAGGGTGCCGGCGGTAGCAGCGTGGGGCCGGCCGAGGGCGTTGCTACGAGGGTGCCCGGGGGCCGCGGGTCCCTCCTGTGTCGCAGTGCAAGTTCACGGAAAGCCAAGGCACCGCCGCGAGGCCGCGGCTCTGTCCGGGGAGCCCGGGGGCTCGGGCGGGGCAGCCCCGGTGTGCAAAGGGGAGGTGAGCCAGGGTGGGGACACGGGGACACGGCACGGTCCCCGCGGTGCGGCCGGGCCGGTCCTGGCGGTCAGAGCTGCGGCGTGGGGTGCCCAGGCCATGCGGCCCCGGGGAGAGCCGGCTCCCCGGGGTGGGCGGCGGGGCCGGGGCCCGGGGGTCCAGCCCCGGGTGGGGCAGCCCGGGAGCGGCCGCGGCGGGCGCAGCTCCTGCTCCTTCTCCCACGGTGTGGAGGGGTGCGGGCGGGGGCTCTACCGGGGGGGTGCGGGCGGCCCCCCCTCCCACCGGTGCGTCTCCCCGAAGGCTCGGTCCAGCTGCTCCAGCTGCGAGCTCAGCGGCAGGTGGATCTCCAGGTGCATGCGCAGCGTCTCCAGCCACTGCTCCAGCTTGGCGAAGGACGGCCTGAACGACAACGGGGACACGCGGCAGCTCCGTGGCTCTGTCCCCACCCCGACCCTGCCCCAGGGATCCCCCGGGGTCTCCATCACCCACCGCTTCTCGGGGTCCAGGTCGCAGCAGCAGACGGCGATGGGGAAGAAGCTGGGGGGGCAGGCGGGGGGGCAGTAGCGCTCCAGGAAGCCCCGGACGTTGAGGCCGAAGTCGGTGGTGCGGGGCAGGTAATCGGGGTCAGCGCTCACCCGGCCGATGATCTAGGGGCAGCAGGAGCGACCGGCGGGCTCAGCACCGAGGGGGGACCTCAACCCCAATCAGGGACCCCTGAGCCCCAAGGGGGAGATGTCCAAGTCCCAGGAGAGAGCCCAAACACAATGAAGAAACCCCAACTCCGAGGGAGAGACCCCAGCAGGGAGACACCTAACCAAAGGGGAGAAGCTCCAAGCCCAAGGGAGGACTCCAAGCCCAAGAGGGGAAACTCAAGCACAGTGAGGATCCCAATCCCAAGGGAGAGACCCGAACCCCAGGGGGGAGAACCTTACCCTGGGAGGGAACCCAAACACGATGAGAACCCCAAGCCCAAAGGAGGACCCCAAGTCCAAGGCAAGAGGCTCCAATCCTAAGGTGGAGACTCTAAACACCCCAACCCCAAGGGGGACACCTCAACCTTGGGGGATTGACCCCAAACACCATGAGGACCCCAGCGTTCACAGCACAGCCCAGCCCCAGGGGCACTTGCCTCGCACAGGACGATGCCTAAGGAGAAGATGTCCACCTTCTCATCATAGCTCCTCCCTGTAGGGACAGACCACGGGTCAGGCCACCTCACATGTCCTGCCCCTGTCCCAACAAGCGTACCCTGCCTGGGGACAGAGCTCTGGCTGGCTACACTCCCCTCACCATTGATCATCTCGGGGGCCATCCAGTAGGGGTTCCCCACCACCGTGTAGCGCTTCTTGCGGTCTGGTTTCTTCAGGTTCTTGAGATGTTCGGGCTGGTTCTTCTCATCCACCATCAGCCGCGCCAGCCCAAAGTCAGCCACCACCACGCTCTTGTTCTGGGGGACAGGGAGGGGTGAAGCCTGGGGGAGCCACACAGGGACTGAGAGCCCCAGCCAGGCCGGGGCAGGACAGCACCAAGGTGGGACTCACCTCCCGTACCAGGCAGTTGTGAGAGTTGAGGTCGCGGTGGATGATGTTCATGGAGTGGAGGTAGGCCTGTGGGAAGGGTGGGCTGAGAGCAGGGGCACCCCCACGCCGTGGTCCCCCCACCCACCAGCACCCATCCTACCCACCCGTCCCACGGTGGCACCCACCATGCCGGCGGCGATGTCCTTGGCGAAGCTGACCCGCTGGCTCCAGGGGTAGTGACTGTCCTGGAGACAGGAGGGGGAATTTGCCAGGGAATGGAAAAGGAAGAGGGGTCTGCCAGCCCCACTGGGGCTGTGGGGTGGTGGCGGACCGACCTGCCCCCCCAGTGCTCACCATGCTCTTGATGAGGCTCCTCAAGGTGCCCCCTTTGATGTACTCTGTGATGAAGTTGAGCCTCTTCTCCTTGTAGAGCACCCCGATGAACTTGAGCACGTTGGGGTGCTCCAGGCAGCGCATCACCTTCACCTGCAGGAGACCCCAAGCCCCTGTGACACCCGAGGCTCCCACAGCCCCTGGGCAGGGCTCAGCAGGCAGGGCTGCACCCATGGGGCCCGGTCACCCTGCCCACGCCTTGTGCCCAGGTGGGGGCTGGGATCAGACAGCCCCATCCCTCATGTCCCCCCAGCCTGGGGATTAAGGACAGGGGCGCTCACCTCTTTGAGGAAGGCCCTCTGTGTCTCCTCGTCAAAGCGGATCAGCTCCTTCATGACCATCACCTCGCCCGTCTCCCGATGAGTCACCTGGCCGGGAGCGCAGGGACTCAGCCAGCCCCACCCCAGGGAAACCACCCAGCTCCATTCTGAGCCCCCCACTCGGCCCCGGGCCCACCTTGATTGCCTGGCCGAAGCAGCCCTTGCCCAGCACCTCTCCATGGATGAGGTCAGAGGGGCGGAAGATGCGGTGGGCGCGGGACACGACACGCAGGGACTCGGAGCGCCCAATGTCCTTGCGCTGGGATGCGGGAGAGCCCACGGAGCCTGAGCCCGGGGACTTGTCCGTGCTGCAGCTCCTCCTGCGGGTGCACGGGCAGAGGTCAGTGCCCGGAGGGGCCCAGCGGCAGCATGGGCAGGGGGTGGCCTTACGTGACGGTGCGCTGGCGCACGGCAGCGGGGTCCTTGCAGGGCGCGGGGGCTGGTGAGCGCAGGGGGCTGCACAGGGCGGGCGGGTGGCTGCTCGCCTGCCCTGGCTCCCGGCCCAGGGGCTCGTGGGGGTCGTGCTCGATGGTCAACTGCAGCAGGCGGCTCGTCTCCTGGATCAGCAGGTCGATCTGCGGGGGGAATGACGGGGGG
>VZTJ01001206.1:1980-68749 GCA_013397795.1 Orthonyx spaldingii
TATACATATATATATATATATATATATATATATATGTAGAAAATAAGGATGGTATTGATTGGGCTTGATGTAGATGGTAATAGAATAAGGGGTGGATAATGTCCTAGGTTGCAATATAAGATATATTTTATTACCATCTCCACAAGCTGTTAAAACAGGTGGGGCACTGTTGATTAGCTCCCGCCATGACTCATCCCTGATAACTCCCTTCCCAGGGCTATCTCTATTAATGGGCTGTCAAGAGCCCACACATGACTCATGGAATTACCTCATTGGAATTACCTCACTGGAATTACCTCATCCATTGTGAGATGTTCCACCCAGGGGGGAGGAGTCAAGCATTCCCAACTGGATATAAACTGGGCTTTGGAACTGCACAAGTCAGTCCTACCTACTGGATTCCCAGAGGTCAAGAGCTACCACTGGACCTGCAGGTGGAGACCAGACTTTCTACAGGATCACCACTTCAACGGGACTATTTCACCTGAACTTCTACCACCACCCTAACTAACAGGGTGTCAGGTTGTATCCAACTCTGTCAGTGTTTTTGTTGTGTTATTGCATTTAATTTCCCTATTAAATTATAATTCTGACTTGCAGTCTCCCACTGGTTTGTTTTCAAACTAGTACACAGGTTCAAAGGGAAAGAAAAGTTTTGATATAGCTGGACAATTTAACTCAATTACAGGATGAAACAGCAGAAAAAATTTTGGATAATCATTCATTAATAGCATTTACTATAATATACAGCTATGATTAAACCCACAAATAAAAGCCAAAGATGCCTAAACTAGACCTCTGAATAAGGGGGGAAGCAAATATCTGATGACAGCTATAGGAATACAATAAAAAATCATCTTCTGCCTTAGTATTTCAATAAAACAAGTCTGCTGAGGAATAAGAGGAGGCTTGGAGAAGAGCCATAATGGCAATTATATGCTTGGTAAACATACCTTAGAGACAGGTTCCAGAATTTAAATTTCTTCATCTTAGCAAAGAAGAGGTTAAGAGGTTATTTGATATCATGTGTTAAGTAGCTACACAGGGATTAGTAATATAATAAAAGGGAGTTTTTCAATCTCTTTTAAGAGCAACATGGATCTAGACAAATACAGAATTGACATTTTAACCATTACCATAACTAAGTATAATGTGAAAAACTCCAAGGACTATGGAGAATTCTCTCTTTCTTCTCTCTAACTGAAAAGTATTTCAACAGAAAGATTATTGGTATATACTACCTGTAGCTTATCCCAAAATGGGATAAAACAATTCTGAGACAATAGAGAAGAGCTATCTAGCTTTAGTGCTACTTACACAATCCTCTCAGAGACTATCACTAACTATTCCTTAAGATTTTTTTATTTTCGCCCACTGCACTCAACTATAGCACATTCCTCTTAGCTTTATTTACCTTCCAATATCACTTCAATGTTATTCAGTGTACCTCAGAAATTCCATCTGATGAATAGACACAAGACCTTAGTTTTGCAGCAATGATCAAAGAAAACGAAAAGCTTCTGTTTTCACTGAGAAAACTGAAGCTTATATTTAGAAAATAGATTGACTCAATGGAGTATCCTTTCCACATCTATCAAATCAGTCATAGCAACATTTTTTTATAAAAGTCACAAATAAATGCAAGATTGGTGCTTCATAAAATGGTAAACTCCAACAAAACACAGTTTTATAGTAAACTGTATAAAATAAAAAGAAAATCAAAATTGCATCTAATTTGAGTGTTTGCTTGATATCTTCAAAAGAAAGAGAAAATAAATCTGTTTTCTTAGACCATGAAGAGTTGAAATGCATGCTCACCACAAAAGATTTATTTATATTCATCTCACCAGGTTCATGCATCTTCTGTGATTTGAGAAACTCACACAAAGGCAGGATTTGCTAAAATATCTGCAGCTCCCTCATTCAGACTTTTTCCTTGTTCATTGCAAGTACAGCCCTTCTACTCCAGTACAAACAGCACAATTTAGAGTGGCGGTTTCTCCTTCAGCCTAGAAATCAGTTGTTCAGAAGTGAACCACTCTTTCCATCCCCATTTCACATGTGGTCATGTATAAATAACAAGATAAATAACAAAGGCCTCTGAAGTTTCCTTACATTTAACTTCTTGGAACACTTTTTTTACTGTAGATTTGCATCTACTGCTAGGTGAAACTAGTGTCTGCCTAATTCCAGCAAGGTTGTCTCAAGTGTTCACGATTACATATGAAAACAAAGAGAATAGCAATCTTTTAAAATGCTGGTAGGAGTCTGTTTGCAAATCCCTATGTTTTAGCATATTGTTTACACTACTTTTCAGGCACTATTCACCAAAAACCTCATCTTATTTAGTCTGACATCCTGTTTTAAAAGAAGGATTGTTAATGATCCATAACAATTTATAATGTTATTTTGATAACCTCATTTGTACAATGGAGATTAGAAGACCCTAGAACAGACCAGAGTCCAATTCTATGTGTCACTGGACAGATTAACTATACTGTTGCTCAACTCAAAGTCAGCAAAAAAGCAGCATTGTTGTCAAATTTGCAGACAGGGAACTGTATCACAAAGAACAGTAAACAGAAAACTATTGGTTTTGTCAAGACTAAGTCACCAAAAACGGTTATTCAAAGAAAAAGTCATACAAGCCTGTACACATCAGCAGATAGAAAAAATGTAGAATAGATTTTTCCCTACCTAAATCTATGCACTGCTAAACTAATTTTGAGTGGAAAGTAGCAAAACTTGAGAAAAAACAAGCACATACAATAACTCATGCAGTTCCTGAATTAACCATACTAAATTATATTAGAAATTATGCTATGTATTCCCATCATCTGCTTATGCCCAGGAATGGGTTCTGTAACTTTAAGTTAGGTCTGGAAGAGGCAGGGGGAAGCCGGTGGAATGCCTTCAGGCACGGTTTTTCGCATACCCTCCCCGCCCCCGGGCTCTCTCGCTCGGCTGTGTTTGTCTAGCACGGAGACAGTGTGATAAACACATATTATGGTGTTGGCTTTTGCAAATATTGCAGTATATTATGTGGTGTGTATTAATGTTGACTTTGTGGGAGTGGTTTAGCTGTTATGAGGGGAGAGAACTGGATGTTGGCTTTCACTGGGGATTAGAGCTAATTTTGGCACAGGTGTTGTGTTAAGACATGAGAGGTATTGTAATTGGAGAAAAGTTAACCAATGAGGGAATCAAAAAGGAGTTGAAACCTCTAGAATTTATCAGAAAGTAACACCTACCCTCCACGAGGATGACTGCGCATGCTCTAAAAAGGTAGAAAGGAGGAGGAGGCGTGTTAACTAGTTCGGAAAATGTTTTAATATGTATAATTGTTTATGAATATGAATTTGGTTGATGCAATACCTGGGGTGTACAAGGGGGTCAGTACTGTTGGCTGGCGCACCTCTGGCTATGGTCACGCGCCCAGCGTTGTTGCTTTTGCTTTATAGATTTTGTCCCCTAATAAAATTTTTAAAACCTTTCACGAGGAGTGAGCTTGGTTTTCCACACAGAGGGAGTACATTTTTGCTTTCAGTGAGCTTCTTTTTTTTGTTGGCTGAGGCAAGGAGTTTTTCCCAGGACTGAGGCTTCTTCTTCTGGAACTGTTTCAGCTTTTGCTCCAGTCCAAAACAACTGGATGTCGCCAGGAGCCTCGCGCCGCAGCCCGGCGGGCAGAGGGGGGTGGAGAAGCCGCGTCCCAGCTCCAGAACCCGGGAAAAGCCGAACAGAGACTCTAAAAATCTACTATTTTTCTCCACAACAGAGAATATTTATTATGAAACATTACTGTTTTTCTTTTTGGTGTCTGCGTGCACCCTGCAGTGTTAAATAAATAGGGATTTTTCACTTTCCTCCAGTAAAATCCTTTCCAAACCTGTGGGGGAGGGGCGACCGGGGCCTGCGTTTCCTGGAGGGGGAAACACCCTTTTCGGGAGGTTTTTCTCCTAATTTGTATCAAACTGGGACAAGAAAGTATATTATTGTTTTTCTTCCTTCACAATTAATTCTAGAACATTATTTGGTCCACTTGTTAAAGAAAAAGGTGGTCTACAAAGAGGAAACTTACAGCAAAAAAGACACCTCTAGTATATCAAATGTATATTTTCTGACAAAAAAACCCTATACATTTTCTCAAAGTGTTACCAAAAAACTCTTTTCTATGGAGAGGATTCCAGTGAACAAAACAAAAAGGAGCTCTGGTCCTTCATCACATATTCTCCTCTTAAATAGTGAAAAAAACAAATCTTGCCTGAGAAATTTAGACAGGACATACAACAAAAATATTTGTTAGAGGTTATTAAGTACTGAGAAAAAATTTTCAATAGATCTAGTGGCTTTGTGCAGTATACATGTAACTGAGAAGAAGAAAAAACTGCGGCAACAAAGTAAGAAAAAGGGCAACAAGGGGATTCAATGGAAGCAAAAGAACCACTAACATCCTAAATATGTATTTGTATATGTGGACTTCTGTTAATTCTCTAAACTGATACAGTCATCAACCTTTGACATTTTGCAAAGTCACCCATATATTGATAACAATGTTTTGTGACACCAGATATTTCTTTCTTACATTTCAGGATTTAATTAGATGATTTCTTTTTAACCTTTTATTTGTAAACAAACCCTGGCCTTCTCTATTTGCACAAAATGCACACAAACATCTCCCACAATGTCACATTATTTTTTACAACTTCATTCTGCACCTTTATTCAGAAAAAAAAAAAAAAAATTTGAATTTAATACACTATTTTAAGCAAATAATTATAAACCATCAACTTTTCCAAACAGGTAATGCATTTCCAGACAGAGAGGAGAGACTACATCAGTGAAATGCCTTTCCTCTCCTTGTTTGAGCACTGGACTAAACCCACAGTTTTCAACACCTTCAGTATTCAAGTAGTCGTGAAAAAAGGAGACCTCTGCAAACAAAAGCACTTCAATACGAATTTGCAAAATAAGGCGAAACCTGTTTATGAGCAGGTGCTATTTTACAGATGCATACGCAATCACCACAAAAAGACAACAAATTTGAGAAATAATATAGAGAACTTTCACTGAGGTCATGCTGAATAATATGATGTGTGAATTTGTCTGATAGCACACGGGGAGAATTTTAAATGAAGAAATGTCACATAATGTCTGCTGCAGAGAAAAATGCTGTTTGCTGCTTCTTCATTAAAATTTTACCAGACAACTAATGCTTTCAACATTTAAGAAAGTTAAATAAGGATAAGGTTTTAAACGCAGAAAGTTCAAAAAATGTATTATAAGGATCACATGAATATTTTGAGGGCAGGGTAAAAAAATAGCTATAGTTTATATTTAATTTTCTTATATTCATAATTTAGTGCCATATCACAATGCAAATGTTATGATAAAAATACTAATCAGTTGAGCTCAAAATCCAGCCTGGCAGTTCTTATGTATTCCGAACAATACATAAGCACGCAGTTTAATAGTACAGAGAAATTCCTTTTGTGTTAACAGGAAAATAAATATTTGCTTAAGCACTCTCCCATGTTACTTATCATAATATTTTGAGTTGTTTATTCATATTCAAAATCTAAATGACAAAAGGGAAAAATAATAACAAGAATTTCAAGAATAATGCCAAGAATTTAACCTAAATAAACACATTCTTACTGCAGTCTTCTAAATGGGTTAACCTGGACTTTGGATGCAAAATCTAGGAAACATCAAGTAGGATTAAGAAATGATTTAATGGCAACATCTGGCATTAGTGAGGCTTCTACTGATTCATTTCTCCATGATTCAGAAAGGTTTCTGACAAACTAGAAAGGGTTCAGACGGAAGCTACAAAAGAGTATTAAGTCTAGAAAGTTATGAGCTGCATAAAATTAAAAGTTAAATCCATTTATTTTAGAGCCCAAAAGGTAATGGAATGGTTACAGTATCACAGAAAGTTATGCATACGGAGAGACGTGGTAGCATTGTGATTTTCTTCTGCCCCACCTCTCCACTGTTGTCAACCAATGATATGAAGTCAACTGAAGAAAAATTTAGAATAAAATAAGTTTTTAACAACAGGCCAGTGGAACACAACTGAGACATTTTCTATCACTGAAGGTTCTAATAGAATTGTTAAAATACATTCAAAAATATCTGAGGAATTCACAATGCTCCTCTTGGTTCAATATTCATATCCTGTTTAACAAAAGGTATAATACTAAGTCTAAATCTACAGCTGGCTATGAGGAAGATCTAACCACCTCTTCATGAATTATTTTCCTAGTTATTGGATCTGAGTGGATTTGAGCAAAGATTGTATTGCATTATACTGAAGCTCAATTTTACATTCTAAGATTTCAAAACTAACATTTGTGATTACAAAGCTGTTAGAATGCTTTTAGGTTTGAGCAAACATTGTATTGCATTATACTGAAGCTCAATTTTACATTCTAAGATTTCAAAACTAACATTTGCTATTACAAAGCTGTTAGAATACTTTTAGGTTTTTTATAATTTCTGGGTCCAGTGGATGAGACACAACTTACGGACATTTATAATCTTTAAACATATTTACATACATTTATTATCTGCTACTTTACAACTTACATTTATTTCTATATAACTTTGCAAACACGCATATTAATTTGATTAAATCACATTTTTCTTTGTGTGTTTGAAATAATCTTAGACAAAAACTACACAATGCCATACATACCATTCTCTTTTGTTAAGTATCTCATCTTTGTCAACATTCTCGGCTATTTTGAAAAAATTCCACACCAACATCTGTTGCCAAGAAGGAAGGATAAAAGTACAAAATATCCCTTCAAATTTGAAAACAAGTGGTTGCCATATATGTTTTTATTCATGTTATAAATTTTGCCACAAAAATTTCTCTGCCACAGTTCTGTTAGTCTTAATACGCCTGTGCTAGGTATGTGTTACTCTACTGTAGTCCGCTTGCTTAATGTTGGGGTTTTTACTACTGCTGGATCCATTAATAACAAAAAAAATTTGAAAATATTAATAATCTCTTACATGCCTCTGCTGCCGCAGCGTCATCCTGATACATTCATGTGTCAATAGAAATGCTCTCCAAAAATAAAGGCATAACCAGTCAAAATATTTACATACTTCCTCATGAAATATTTCCCACAGAGACTTAACAGGCACAAGTAAGCAATGATGAGTATGTTCACTGAACTTCAGAAAAGTACTTTAAGAATTTCCTGGCACATAGAAGGGAGAAAACCAAGCCAGACATCAATTTCTGGAATGCAATGTAATCCCATTAGTTTTCCTTTTCCTCTGTCCCTCAGAAAAGGGGGTTCCACCTTTTTTCACAGAATTCCACATGTAGTGGCATAATCCAACTTACCAAATAAGCCCATTCATCAGCAGGATAGAGAAGTTTGGGGTACTTTTATTTTGATGGATAATGTCAGTTCACATAGGTCTTTCCTTCATTCCACTTGCTAGACTAGGAAAGGAAAGAAATCTAGCATCTATGTTAGCTGTTTTAATTTGGATTCACTGCAGGAAACTAATGGGAGAGAGGGGAACCATGATGCTCTTAGTGGTTTGATGTTTTCATCTTCCAGCCATATAAGAAACAGTATGTTTCTTGCAAAATTAAAAAAAAAAAATCTATACAGAAACATCCATATCACTGGGCTACTAAATTAATTTCTGTTCCAGATAAAGTAAATAGACTAGTACCTCCATGAATATGTAGACATTTGTTTAAAAAATAAGCCCTGTTTAATGATGCTTAATGTAGTGGAACAGTTTGAACAGGGATATTTATTTCCTAATTGCCTTGTTCTGCTAAGTGCTCAGCACTCATTACACAGCAAAAAATTAGAAGCATTCAGGTACTTTTAAGGTTCAAGTTCCATCGCAGAATATAGAAATCAGAGTTACAAACAGAGGGCATAAAGCAAACAAATGAATTCATGTACCATCAGAATTGGTGTACGGAGGTTAAAGAAATGTTTATTACTAACAAGTCACACATATGACAAAGGCAGAGGAAAACAACCAACCCAGAAAATTAATCAGCATATAAATTAATCTTACCTTGAGAACAAATTGGAGTCTGAAGTATTGCTTTCAATATACCAGAATGCTAAAACTTTCTGCTGGAAGAATACTGACATGGTATAGCAAAATTTCTGAACTCCCGAGGCGGGTAGATACTGAAATAAGGAGGAATAAGGTTTCAAATTTTCTCTAATTTTCTCAAATTTTCACTTACCTAATTCTACAGGTTTTATTTAGCTCATTAGAGACAGTAATACCTTAGGCTGTATCTTGATTGACTTGCTCAGACTGCTAAATATAACTGAACTTGAATAACTGTAAACTTTATAACCATTTATGCACCAAATATATTGTTTTCATAATGATATAAAAACAGATTTAAAAGGGAGACTTAATTACAAAAGGAGGGTGATGATGTGTATGAATCAATACCAATAATTATCTATATTTATTCACTTTCCTTCTGTCTAAAAAAGTCCTAGATTTTAGATATTTACTTATGCATATTAAAATGCTTTCTCCTCATAACTCATTCTGCAGTCTATCAGTTTACAAGTCATAGTGCTTGGAAACAACCTGTTTAGACATTTATTTGGATGAGCACAACTCAGTCATTCACACAGCCAAACGTTTAAAAAATGCAATTTTTTATTTTTCATTTCTCTTGCTGTCTAATGGACAATTTACTGCATAATCACTTGCCTTGCTGCTATGGAATCTTCCATATTCCACCATACCTTATTTAATCTAACGGGAGTAGTAACAACTAGGGGAGCAGTTCTTTCCTAGCTTGACCAGATGAACTATTTTGCAAAGAGGTAATTTCCAAACTGTGAAATAGAGATCACTCCAAAGACTTACAGAGATCCAGAACAGTAAATTTAAGGAGTATCAGTATGAGGTTATTTGCAGAAAGTGTGTAGCCATATCATGATCTCTATCCCACAATAAAGCAAACCCAGTAGATCGGGGGAAGGAAGCATTAGGACAAAGTCTCTGTATCATGTCAGCTTTACTACTTTGTAGCTGTCTTTCACAATTTCCACCTACCTGGGAGAACAGGTCATCTCTCTTCCTTTTTATCAGTAAAAAAAAAGATTAATATTTTTAATCACCTCAAGGATAGAACTGAAATATTGAACTTTCTTTAGTCAGCCCTTGTGGTCTCCCACAACAAAAAGAACCCTAATCTCTATGTTTTCTTGCATATGAATAGTTTTACAAATCTTAAATAATTAGGAAAAATGTCTTCAGAAAGAGTTTTAAATTACTTTAAATACCTCATAAATTTTATAAAATAATCCTTACTGGAGATTTACAGTGATATACTCTTATTTGTATTTTAGAGGCAGGGAAAGAGAAACAAAACATACTTTATAAAGCTATGAAGTAAATAGTCTATAAACTAAATTTATAGACAATCATGTGGTGTCAACATTTTTAAAAAATAATCTCTCTCAAATATATAGATCTTAACAGTGCTGGGATTATCCATGATTGATTTAAAATAAAGACATCTTGAGTGCATAAAATTTTAAACAAAATAAATATAGTTAAAACATGATGCAGAGATACTTGGTTTCATTCTTTCTTTATGCTTTTCCAGCTATGAATGGTTTCTGGAAAAGATTACCAAATAGAAAGCTTTGACTTCACCCTTTTCATCATGCAAGTGAAAATTTGAAGATAATTTTTTTCTGAAACTTTTCAAAGCATTTAGGTTCATCTAGAAAAGTCTGTGAATGAACACTGATAATACCTAGTATCTTACCAGGTAAAGAAAAGAGAAAGATACCTGCATCAGACTATTTTGAGAACACCTATTTTCACATCACTTCATTATCTTTAATTTGCCTTTTGTTCTTCAGATGAATATGTCCTTCGCTTTACTTCCTGGGGAAATACAAACAGTGACCACTACAACTCCTTTGTGTCTTTTAACCAGGACAATTGAATTTTTCATTTGCAATCACAATTTCATAAAAGTGATACAAGTAAATGGAAGCAAGCATTTAGTAGAGGCAATTTTTGTTACGCCACTTACACCAACGATTTCCCATTACTTCAAATTCTTTACCTAAGGAAATTTCCATGAAACACAAAAATGGCAATACTTACATTTCAGACTGCTTTATGTGAAATAACTGAATAAAGCAATACAGCAACTGGTATTGAACAGGTTACATTCTTCCTAGAAGTCTTTATAGCCCTTCTAATTATAAAATAATTTAAGATGTTTTTATAGGTACCCCCACAATGCATCAGACACGGTGCTTCCTTCCTAACCTGGAGCTGGGGAGAGGAAGTCTGTACTATTTAAGCTTCAGGGGACATTATTTCTCAGTGAGAACAGCCAGTACACAGATCTTCTACCTCCTGGTTGACCACTTCATTCTTTTGACTGATGTGCAGGCGGGACGGATTTTCATGGCAATTTTTTCAATACCCTTTTCTTCTAATCTAGTACTCTACTAGTAGTATCAGCAAAGATAGCACAATAATGTTATGGCCAAGCCAGAAAGACAGGTCTTAGTTTGTGTAGAATGACCAGGAGATGAAAGGTGGCAGGGCCTTCTCTCACTCCCAAGCTAGTCCACATATTACTACACCTATACTCTCAGAATCTCTAAAAAAAACTATCAGAATAATTTCATATGATCCAAAAAACATGCAACCTGTGTGATTAGCAGCTCTGAGGAATGCTATTAGAAACAGTGAAAATGCTGTATCCTTAGGGATTTCCTAGAATGGCTTAACTTTAGAAGCATCAGAGAGTTCCATAAGTCGATTAAGATTTACTAAGATATTTACTCTTCTTTAGTTCTTAAAAGGAAAGATCTCCCTTTGAACTTTCCTTTTATTTGCCTGACATTCTCTTACAATAAAACACCTCTGAGCCGTTCAAAAATAAATGCGTATTTCATGTTTTCTGCTGCTAAACCTTATGATTTACTATACATATATAACATGTTACATAAAAATTTTATCTTTCAAAAGTACCAACATGTAATCCTAAAGATAAAACAAATGGACATCAAGAAGCTACTCTTTGCAAAACTCTACAGACTTCATGAAAGGCTTAATCAAATATTCATTAAATTAAATTAGAAAACTAGTAAAATTATATAGTGCTGTACATTGGTTTCAGATCAACAAGTTAGTACTTTAAAGTGCCTCATTTCTTCAAAGAAAAGAAACTGGGCATAACTGCATAAATTCCTTTTTGCTCAGCTATATTTGTCAGACCTGCATAGCCTTGACAAGGCTGGTGTACAGTATACTGCATCTGACCAAAATTTTTTGTGGTGACTGTGGCCATAGCAGTTCATAACAAAATATAGATCTACAGAGACCAAGGAATGGGGGTGTTCTTTCTAAAGACCTGCCAGCCTCCAGCTACTTTTGTGGGACTTCACAGGTCACATGTGCTTTGTGGGAGTATAAGAAAAATGAGGTTCTGAATAAAAAAGTAACTCTCCTTAAATGGGCTCTTTCACACTGTCCATCTCTTGCACAATTGGCTCAAATTTTATAAAGTTATCAATCACCAAATTTGCTTTTTGTTACTATATCATGTACTCCTACAGGAACAAAATTTTTTAAATTAATGATATATTTTGGGTAGCATTTTTATCGAAGTTTTCGTTACTCTTATTAATTTAATCTGATTATATTACCTGGGTTAGACTACCTTAAAAAAGATAAATAAAGAAAGAAATCTGATTCTTTACTTCTTTACATAACCTTTCAGCAGATTTTATTGTACAGTAAAAATCAATGTTTTGTATGTTGCTATAGTTCAAGGAAAATTTAAATTAGTTTCAAGATTTCTGGAAGGAATCTAATCCTGTTTATAGCCATATGGAAAACCTAGAGGATGCTCACTTTAGATTTTATATTACTCATTATTCTTACATTTGGCTATTACCACAATTTGTCTGGATAAGATGACAAAATTGCCAGAAATAGGCAGATTCACACATGGTACAAGATGTCTTGCTAGGATATATTCCTTCTTCTGAGTCGACAGTTACTATTTGTAGAGTTTTAGATCTCGTTTTTACCATTCAACGCAAATGTCTAAAAACGTGCTTGTAGGAGTCCTTTAGGACAGTTCTGTTCTCACAGAAATTAATAGAAAACTCCTACTGATTTTCAGCTTTGTTACAAGAAGAAACCAATCAAAATAACTCCCTTGCAATTTCTTTCTTTTTTTTTTCTTTTTGATTTTCTTTTTGCTGTCAGTTACAGACAAAAAAAAAATCTATCAAAGAGCATACACAGACTTCCTGAATCACTCTTTAAAGTTCATACTCTACATCATTCTCATCTTCTTCCCTTCCACCTCCCCTTCCATCATGATCATACCAAAGAACCACTTCCATGCCATGAAATGTGTTCAAATACTGAGTTGGATCATAATTGTCTCTTTTTATGTGAAACCCACATTTTTCCACAAACTTTCCCCCAACCACCATTTTTTTCTTATCAAATGTCCTTTATATGGAAACTGGGCTTCCTTTCTCCCAGTCCATCTGAAAACACTCTTACCCATCTGACAATATCAGCAGTTACTTAAGGGCCAGAAAGAAAAAGTATATTCCTGCACAATGAAACTTAATGTTGAAGGGAGATTCCTAATTCAAGGCAGGCACAGGCACCAGTTAAATACAGCAGGATATAAAAAGAACCACAAAGCATTTTTGATAATTCATTTGGATTACAGTGTGAATAGACACATTATCCTTCTGCCTCTTAGAAAGGCCATGAAAGGAGGTTGAAGGCTAGCATCTTCCAAAGCGGCGTCATTTGTACAGACAGTTCAAGAAACAGATGGTGAAAATAGAGTCATAGAATAAATTAAGTTGGAAGGGACCTCAGGAGGTCATCTGATTCAAAGCCCTGCTTGGTACACAACTAGCTTGTTGTATGATGAATTCTATTGCCGTACAATGAGTTGCATGACGAATACCCAGCTGAAGTTGATGACATCAGATTCCAGTTCTGTGGCAGAGAAATAGAAGCTGTCTCCCCAAGATAAAACACACTAAGGGAGTAGAGAGCACTATAATTCTGGGGAGATTTCATTTTAAGAAGAGGAATTATTCCTGTAGCCAGAAGGAGAAAGGAATATTTTTGGATCCTTGCATTTTTCAGACTGGAAAGAATTTTATGACCTGTTACAATGAGTCCTATATTATTTCTACCCTCATTTGATATAACATTAATTTCAGAATAGAAGAGATTTTCTGAATGGTTGATTAAGTTTAGACCAGATACTTTTATACAAGAATATTTAAAAAAATAAAAGCAAACTTAAGAATCTACCAATGCAGAGGACTTCTCCACAGGAGAATCTTATTCTCTTATTTCTTTAGCTAGATGATAATAGCCTTTGTCAGGATTAAGGGGAGAATTTGATGTGATAATGAAGGAAGAGAGAAGTCAAGGGAGGCAATATTCCTCAAAGTCTAGTCTGTGAATTGATTCAAATAGTGTCTTGGGTTACAATGTAAGGTATAACCAAAGTATGTATTCTACCACCATCTACATTATCTTCTGAGGAGCTGTTAAAATGGGTGGAGCAGTGTTTCTTTATCTTCTCCATGACTCAATGATGATAACACCTTCTGGGGAAGCAGCAGCCACCCTGAGGGGGCCATCTCTGCTAATGGGCCATCAAGGACTCCCCAGAATTACTCACAGAATTACATCAGTCCATTGTGAAATTCCCCACCATGGGGGAAGAATGAAACATCCCTGCCTGTGTATAATCAGGGGCTTGGGACACCACGATACCACTGCAACTGGATACCCAGAGAACAAGAGCTCTCTACCACCACCACTGGACCTCCAGAGAAGGACCAGATCCTTCTACAGGATCACCGCTTCAACAACACTGCATCCATCACTCCAACGGGACTGCAACCACCATTTAATTGGACTGCTGCCACCACCCTGATCAACAGGGTGTCAGGTCATATTCTGACTCTGTCAGTTTAAGCCAGTGGTTCTCTGTACTGTTGCCTTTATTGTGATTTTCCTATTAAATTGTAGCTCCGACTTGGAATTTCTTACAAGGTATTTGTGTGGAGTCAATTCCTCCCACTGGTTTACCTTCAAACCAGCACAAATAGTTTACAGTAGGGCTACGTGTTCTCGTGCACCACCAAGCACTTGACCCAGACTCTGGAGCAATTTATAGTTACAGTCTTTCCATACCCATCTAATTAGTCCTCACCCCCTCACTCCTGAAGAAGACGAGACTGAGGAGAGACCTCATTGCAGTCTACAACTTCTTCACGATGAGAAGCAGAGGGCAGGAACTGATTTCAACTTTGTGGTGACCAGTGACACGACACAAGAGGATGGCCTGAGGTTGTGTCAGGGAAGATTTAGGTTGGATATCTGGAAAAGGTTCTTCACCCCGAGGGTGGTTATGCACTGGAACAGGGTCCCCAGGGAACTGGTCACAGCACCAAGCCTGAGCAAGTTCAAGAATTGTTTGGACAACACCCTTAGGCACATGGTGTGACTCTTGGGGATGGTCTTGTTGATCATGGAGTCCTAGATGATCATGGAGTTGGACTCCATGATCCTTGTAGGTCCCTTCCAACTCAAAATACTCTATGATTCTGTGTTTCTACCAGATAGCATAGCCTAACCAGCAAGTACATAAAGATGTAGGCAGATGTGAGAAAACGCTGATATAACTCACTAAGACTTACAGAAATTATCTCCTTTGTGTTCGGAAAACAATGACTGCAACCTTCAGTAGCATTGCATGACAAATACTGTTATATGCAGTATAACAGCCTGAACCTGCTATTTCTATGTCCTCCCAGTGCACACCCATGGGGCTGGAATCCAATCCCTGTCCAGAGTGCTGAAATACAATCGATGTGGAAACACCCAGTGTCCTTCTACTTTACCAGTGCTTTCTGGCTTAAATATGTAGGATATAATAATTAACACAAATTTAAATACCTAACAAAAATGTCAGATAAAATTTTAGTTTTACAGGTGAAAGGTGTGGGATAATTTCAATCTCCGTTTTCCTCTCTGAAGTGGTCTCCCAACTATTTGAGCTTCTTGCTCCTTCCTTACAGTTGGTTTTGAACACTTTGTATAATTTCTCTTCATTTTCAGCTGTAGAACTACCATCAAATACATCTCAAGGATCTTTGGATCCATGTACCTACTAACCCTTTATACAAAACTCTTACATTTCCAGATCTGCATTGAACTAAGAATAAAATTGAATGTACTATGCAAGATGCATAATTTATACGCTGCCCAAGTGGGGAAATTCAAAAGTGACAGGCATCTTGCTTTAAGGTAATCACATTTTGGGTGAACTAGCTACCCACAGAATTGAACATCCAGCTCTTCACTGGATCTTTTGCTCTTTCTGCTTCCAGCTGGAACAAGAAAAGTACAAGAAACCCTTTTCTCACTGAAGTGTTTTCAGCTAACTGAACACACTGGGATTTTAAAGCAGAAGCAAAAAATCAAATTCAGTTCTCAAGATCTGTGGCAAAATAATCTAGATCTTATTGTACATTATTTTAGTGTTAGACATGAGTTATTTAACATAAGTATTAATGTGCTCCTTTACGATGACTAATGTTTTCAGTATATATTGCATTCCTATGAAAGAATTATTGGTACAAGCACTGATGATCTATAAAAGAAGATTTATAATACAAAAGCCAGTAGAATTTACTGGTATGGCAATTTTAATACTCCATTCCCTCCCCGCATTGGGTATACATTAACATCAAGAGAAGGGAACTGATTCATCTTTTATGCTCCTCTGTTTCTAACATAACACATTAATGAGGACTTATCAGCTTGTCTTTCTCTTAACATGTTGTTAACACTTCCTTGTCATGATTTCAGGTATTTTTTTAATGTGTGCTGACACATCAAAAGAATATTAAAAAATATAAAAGCGAACTTAAGAGCCTATTAAAAGCAAACTTAAGAGTCTATCATAAATTAAATTGAGAATCACAGAATCCTTTAGGTTGGAAGGGATGTCTTGAGACCTTCTAGTCCAACTGCCCTGTTTAGCAGCAGGTTTTCCAGGTCTTTGTTGGTTGGGTTTTGAACATCTCCAGAAATTTCTAGAGCACATAGCACAAGAGTCTTGTACCCATTTGCTCATTTTCTTCAAAATAAATAGACATCAATGCCAAAGAAAAGAAATCCTTCATCTCTGGCATCTATAGAATAACTTTTTCTGACATTTTGCAAACAGTATACCAATTTTTGAAAAGTATACCATGAATCATTCTAGAGTTTACAAAACACTCCCTTAAAATCTAAAAGAAATTTTGTAGGGCTTTTCTGTTTGTTTTTGCTGTTGTTGTTGCCATTTTGTTTGGTTTGCTGGGGATTTTGATGGTTCTTTTTGGGGGTGAGTAGGATGCGATCATGCTTTTGCCAGATTTAGGCTACTTCTTATGTAAAGAGAACACTTCCAAAGCAATCAGAAAGCAGGCACCAACTATTCAGGATTTCTCTTAGTTCCTGCCGTAGACTTTCATTTTCTCTCCTAATACAAACCTTGCATTTTAATTCAACAACAGCTAAAAACATGAGTAAAAAGCATCAGTTTTGCCGGGTTCAACTCTTAAAGATTTTATTTTTGAGGAGCTGGAAATTATATAAGAAAATAAGACTTATGCCCTTCCTATTTCCTGTCCTAAAGAAAAATAACAAAAACATTTATGATTTTTTTCTTTTTGATATGTTTAACGTCAGACTATTAGGCTACCACAGAACTTTGGATTTAATATAATCCAAAAAGACCATGAGAAATCGCCACACCAAACTCACCAATTATTTGTTGACAGCATTGCTATGAGCTCACTCAGAGTGAAAAAAAATTTTAAAAGACTGCAGAAATTTGGTACTGCAGCATTTAAAATATAGTTTGAAAAGTATGCAAAAGAAAGTGACAACAAATGCCTGTTATTAGCTGGAAAATGCAATAGGTGATAATGACATTCCTGGCAAAAGATCAGCTCATCTCAAACATCTGTTAGGAATGAAGCCATTAAAAACAAAGCAGTTTCATATTGTGGGGGTTTGTGCAGATATTTGTTTCTGTTTTGATCTGTCGTGGTTTAAACTCCTTGAACTTTATCCTTCAGTTACTTTGCTTCCTGTTTTTTTCTTTACAAAACCTGAGAGTGTCTAACATACAAAAGCACAGTGACTAGCACTTTTGTGAATGTTGACCAGTTTTCTTTAAAAGGTGTGCTGAATTTGTCTGATTATTCATTAAAAGCAAACCTGGGCTGTGTTTCAGGACTGTAACAATATCCTATCAGAGAATGATGTTGTTTCCTGTTTTGTGAACATGTTGCACAATTTAATTTATAATTCCTATCTTCTTGACTAATGTTTTCCATTGCCTTGCCCTTATCTTTGCTAACACAAATTTTCTATTTCATTCAATATTCATAACAAATTAGCTCCCAGAAGCAACTACCCCATTTCACAGTGTAATGTTTAAGTGGAAGAAATTAAAGCTATTTTTATAATTTAGTAAAAAATTGTAGAAAGATTTCAGTAAGAAACCTCATCAGATGAATTCTAGACTTCAAAATGCCTAAATTACTTTTTCCTAAAAATCTCCTTAAATTTTTGCAAGTTGCCAAATATCCAGCTCTGAGGGCAGTACATAGGTTAGAAGTCATCAGAAAAATATTTTATGGATTGAACCTTAAAATTAAGTGTCTTCACCAATGTAAAGAGGCTTTTTCTAAAACACTTGACTCTAGATATTCATTAAAGGCAAGATGAACAAATTCCATGCTTCCAATCCCCCCAAAAAGAGTGAACTTGGATTCCTATAATCAAAAGAGGGACAGTAACTGCATTTATGTAAATAGTTATCAATTAAAATACATTAGCAGCATTGCAAGCACAAATTCTGGTGCAGAACTCCATCATACACCTTGGGTCTTCATTTTTTTTGCAGTAATCTCAATTCAGCTATAGCGGCCAAGTCTGTCTCCACACCAACCTAATGTACAGTCTGACCACTGAAATGCCTTGGAATATTTCTGGGCTGCATGAGATCTAGGCATCAATAGAGTCAGTATGATGGTGGCCAAAAACTCAGGTCTCCTCTGAAATTAATATGATGATTATAAAATTATAACCACTCTTTAAATATTTACCCATTTTCAGAAGCAGACATTCGCTCTGAATCTTTAATTATTACTCGCTGGTTCTTTGTCCTCCCTCCATGGTTATCTCAGCCTACGGGTCCCGTTTACCCTTCTCCGGTAGCCTCTTTGCCTCGATCACTACCTCAGCTAACTCAGTCGGCGAGAACAAAAGAGTCGGAACTCTGGGCAGTTTTATTCCAACAAGGGTTTATTGTTATGGGGGGAGAACTTGGAGTTGCAACCCTCGCGAAGGGGAACTGACCCAGAAGAACCACAAACAAAGAAAGTGCTGGGGTATTTATACCCTCCATTCAAACTGCCCGCCAAAACCTACCAACGGGGGGAGGAAGGTGGGGGTAAGAATGTGGAATGAACCACACAAAACACAGGGGTGAACTGGCCATACCCCAACAGGGGGTGGTGGAACAAACCAAACAGATGCAGGGGTGTGATCCCACGGGGGGAAGAAATTAACATGTATGAAACAAATCCCACCAGTGCTGTGGCAAATAACTTCTCACTCCCACATTTAATGGCTGCAAATCACTGGCACATAGTCATGATTTAAATATTTCTATAGTGCAGAGAGCATTGGATGTTCAGAACACTCCCTAATAGTCGCACAGAAATACTTATTCAGTAAGACATTGATAAATACAGATTTTTCTTCAAAATCCAGCTTTTTCTTCACTTAACCTATAAAGGCCATAAGCCCTTAGCTGAGAAAGCTGGCACACACACACATTAACAATCTGTTAAGAGGAGAGGCAAGCCTGGAAAAATTCAGGAAGACTGAGATGCCTCAAAATGTGATGTGATGAGAACAGACATAAAGGGGTACCATATATTCACATATCATTAATGCTGCTTTGTTTCTCCACTATGGCTTTTCAAGGAGTAGCAATAACCTGCAAGTAAACTGGGAACAAAGGCAAGTGGCTGGAGTTAGTTACCACCCCAACCCATGCCTCCACCAACTCATGCTGGACCTTTAACATAGGCCAGCACTCACGGAATGTGGGGAACTGAATCAAAATCTATCCTGAAATTTTATTCATGTGATCTTCCTACTATGACCTTCCTACTTCCTACTACCACCTTCCTACTTCCTACTACCTTCTACCAGTGCAGAGCTCCTCCATGGAAATTAATTTGTTGAAATCAGATGAACAATGTCCTTACTGTTAAGCCCCCTAAAGTGGAAAAATGTTGTTACTTACAATAAAATTAAAGACTTCTTTATATAGTTTTGTTGCAGTCTAGACTTCCTGATGAAAAAAATTAAAATAATATACTTTTTAGCAAAATGTAGTTTGTGTACAAACCTGATCTAGTGGAATGTATCTTAGCCCGAGACAGACGGCTTGGAACTAGATGACCTTTAAGGTTCCTTTTAACTCAAACTATCATATGATTCTATATACAGGGCTTTTAAACCTTCTTCAAGTAGTCAGGTGTTAGCTGATAGTCAGTTACTGACAAGAAATACACTATGCCAAACAAAAGAGGCAAATCTACAGAGCCTGAAAACATTACCAAAATTATGTAAATGAACTGTGGTTTGGAAAAAAAAGACCCTTTAGTAGCAAAATGAAAAACTAATTTACAGGTGTAACTTTCGATAAGGGTCAGAAAAAATTCATTCATTAGAATTACGGGAGGTAACATTTTCTTATAAATATTACAGGACCTTTAAAAAGTGTCATCATTTTAAAATGGACTTAAATAATATTCATTAATTATTAAGCATTACTCTAGTTCTTCACTGATGTTTTTTAATGGCATTAGGTTTCCTCAACTGCAGTAACATAATGTCACTGATATCTATTTATAAACAACTTGTCTTTAGGTACAGAAGTGCCTTTTCATGATGGTATCAAAGCAGGTTTTCACTTTGTAGCAATACTTCTAATCTTAAATGAAAGCAATCCATTACTTGGGGAATGAAAGAGATAGATCCAAGAGTACCTATGAGTTTTATAGCATCCCAGATGTTCATTCACAATACTCCCAATAAAACAAAGTCAGATTTATAGTTTTTTTTAAAAGAGAGAATAGTGTCTTGATATTTTAAAAGGCTTAGGAAGTCTGAACAAATGATATCGGAAAAGCAACCTGTTGATAACTGCTGATCTCTCTTTTGATTCCTCTAAACTATTGACATTAAACAGTTCCAAGGTCAAATACAGAATCCAGCTTCATGAATGTATTAAATTTTTGCCTTAAATAAAGAACTATACTACCTGCCCATCTTAGTCTACCTTATTACTAAGGGTTTAATCTTTATGGAGGATTCCATCATACTTCTGATAACCCCAAATATGAAAACCCTGATAATGAAAAAAAAAGTAATAAAAAATAATCTAAAAGACTTGCCTCTTTAAAAGTCTGCAACAAGCTCTATAAGCCAATCTGTGGATAGTTTATATCAGTAGATACTAGATGTTAATTAGAAGTGCTATCTGTCTAAGCAAATTATAAGTTCTGTATCTCAGTATTTCTATGCATGTAGGAGCAGGAACTGCATCCTTGTCTCCCCATCAGTATGCATTCATAGCAGCTCAAAATGCAGTTTAAAAATGCTAGTCTTGAAAAGCTTAGAAAGCCTTCAAAAGGAAATTCACATCCCAGCATTGCAATTAAAAGTGTGTTTCCTTAAAACAATCTCAAAATTACCACATCATACTGCCTAAGGTTCTCCTCAACTCCTGAAATTGTTACTGCTTTCCAGAAAAATCTACCATTAACAAAGTTGCTATGATGAAAGGAGATAATATTTAAAACATACTCTCCAAGATAATGCATTTACCTAAAAAAACCCTAGCAGAATATATCTCTGGTCTGAGACTGAACAGTTCTTTCTTCAGGGAGAATAAATACAGAACATTATGTAAGAAAGTACATTAGAACAATTCCTCTGGATTACGTGCGTATTTAAAGGTTGAACTCTTTTTTTAACTCAATATAACAGCACAAACAGCAACCTGAAAATGAAAAAAAAACAAACCAACACAGCCACTGCAACATAAGAAGGTGACCACAGTTTCAAAAAAACTGCTGGAGGTAAAGTCTCAGTTCCTTCAGCTTTATGCCATCTTCAGAAAACAGGTTTTCATTCTGACCTCAGCATTTGTGTGCGTCAGCTCTTCCAGTACTATTTTTGCTTCACTTCTCTCATCTAACAATATCAATGTCCTAGAGAGTTCTGCCTGTTAAATTTAAGTGTGTTTCCCTTAATGCCTTAGTTTTTGTAATAAAGAATTCTCTATATTATATGCAGATTATATACAGATCCGGAGTGTAACCATGTGTGTCAAATTGCAATAGGACAAGTTTTTAATTAAATATCTGGCTTTAATATTGTTATTCACACCAATTAAACATAAAACTACCATAGGCTTATTGTTTTTCTGTTGAGCAGACCAGATCACTGCCCTGAGAGCCAAACTAGGCATTATGTACTTTTGTGAGCCCCAAACAGCTACTTTTAGGGTGGGTTTTTTGCAGACATTTGACATTACAATTCAGTTTAGGGTAACAGCACAAAAGCTGGCAAGTCTTTTTTTAATTTAAAATAGAATAGTAGTGAAAACTCATGCCCAGACTTGCAGCTATTACCAAACTCTAAACTGTACAATCCAGTAGAAGGCCAGCTTTTGCCCCCCCAAAAGGAAGTAGAAGTAGGCTGTCTGCCGCCAAGCAATAAAGTCACCCTATAATCATAATTTATTAATACAGAAGTCTTACTCTAAATTGCAAGCCTCCAGTTCTTTCTATTTACAGTGGCTGTACTTTGCCTCCTTCTTCCTCAGGTCAGTTCTTGCCGCAGGCGACAGCTTCCCAAAGGTCCCCTTCAAAAGAACATTCAGTTTGTTTACTAGAGACCCTAATTTTTCCACTGGTGAATATATATACACACACACTTCCTTTGTAGGTATTCTACTGCCACAAAATTTTTCTGCTAGTCAGGTAAAAATATCTGGACAACAAAGGCAGAATGAGGTCAGTAACATATTTTCAACTTCTTCTTAGCCACCATATTCTTCACTTAGACAATTCCTTGCTTTCAGCCTACAAATTACTGCAGACTACCAGTGCCCTAAATGGTCTCTATCTGCTCACAAAATATTGTAGATCTGACAATCTCTTCTTTGAAATGAGGGAACATTGTCAGTAGCGATTTCAAAGATACAGACTTCACAAGATGGTGGTGCGTAAAGATCTTTTTTACACAGTAATAATTCTTTATATACCATCACACAAACTGGAAATAACTCTACATCACAGTGTGCCCCAATCAACCATCCTGTTTCACAGAATTACTTTTTATGGTAACAGGTAAACAATGCCTTTTAAGGTAACAAATGGTGTTTCTCACTTCTGACAGGTCCAGCAGTTCACAGGCCCACAATGCTCTCCTTTCACTTCCCCTGTGATCAGGATGTTTTTCATGGGTCCCAGGGTTTCTTCAGACCAGAGACAGAAGGTCACTTTGGCTTTCAAGGCCTATTGCTCTGCTGCCTACATCCTGTAACTCCACAATTGTCAATCAGGTTTTTCATGATTCTAAAATGACTCCTGATCATATAGCTTCTGTGTGATTACAGATGGTACTCAAACTGCAGTCCTGCCATACAGATTCGAACACAAATATTTTCCAGTTTGTTACCAGGCTGATGAGAAGATGTGAGGAGACACCCTGGAAGTAGTCTCCCAAAATACACACAGAGCTCTTTCAGGGTCAAAAAGGGACTGCTTTCGTGCTCTGGAATACACACCGTGGTGCTGCAGCTGCACTTTTATGAGCATTTCAGGGAAGAAAATGGCCTTTTAAAGATAAGTGTTTCTCACTTTTAAGTCCAATTCCCTTTGCTAAAAAGATGATACAAACATTTTCTTTTACACAAAACAAAAGATGTGAATGTTAATTGGTCCTTTTATCCTTTCAGTGCAAGCCATATTTCTCAATATAAGAATACATGCAAGCTCAAGGCACTGCATTTTAACCCTTTAACTGTCTTTAACAGTCATTAAACTCTTACAAATATTATTTCATAACATCAACTACCAATAAATTGTGTTGAAGTAAAGAACAAAGTGAACTTTGCAAATAACAATAATTACTGCAATTCTTTTGCTATCTCTGAAATCCATGAAAGACAGAAGCAATATATATATATGTAAGCAAACAAAAATAGTTTATTACAAATATTTCAATTGACAAGGAACTGAGATATTTTAAATTGTTTGACATTATCCTGAATTCTTGCCTGATGAATTATAGAATCAACCTAATTGAAAAGAACATTAAAGACCATCTCATTTCAACCCCCTGCCATGGGCAGGGACACCTTCCACTAGAACAGGTTTCTCAGAGCCCCATGCAGCCTGGTTTTGAACACTTCCAGGGATGAGGCATCCACAGATCCTCAGGGCCACCTGTGTCAGTGTCTCACCACGCTCGCAGTAAAGAATTCCTTTGTAATATCCAATCTAAATTTACTGCCTTTGCAGTTTAAGCCATTTCCTCTTGTTCTGTCACTACATATCGTTGTAAAAGAGCCACCTCCAGCTCTCTTGTAGCCTCTTTGGCTACTGAAAGGTGTTGGAAGGTACCCCCAGAGACTTCTCTTTTCCAGGATGAAAAAGCCATCTCAGTCTGTCTTCATAGGGGAGGTGCCCAAGCAACCTGAGTATCTTTGTGGCCTTCTCTGGACTTGCTCCAACAGATGCAGATGAAATCCTTCACAAAAAGTTTATGAAATCTGGAGAAGCAGAACCTTTCCCACAAGGTTAAGATTATGAACAAATGGCACTTCTTAAAACTTAGAGAAGTATTACCTGTCTTCTGGACCTGTCTGAACAAGTACAGCATAACTGAGCATGGGCCTAGAACATCCAATATTGAATGTAGATTCCCAAAACTCTTGAATACAGAAGAATTATACCCTGCAACACAATTTTTAGTATTCTGGCCCAGTGTTCTTCTCCTTCTTTTATAAGATAATTCTATTTTTATCTAGCCAGAAGCCAATTTTATTCTTAGTAAACTTTTTTGTAGAAAAGTAAACCAGGCCACTTTCCACATGTCAGTGTAGAAATACACCTGCATGGCAAGAGTACATTTAAATAAGAAAGTGCAAACCAGTATGTTGAAATCTGTGGCTAAATCAAAAAATTCTCTGTTTTCAACTAGAATAAACTCAAAAGTCAAAACATTTTAAGCACCTACTATATAACTTTTGATAGAGTAAACATCAGCTCAGTTTCAAGTAAATTTTGCCTATATCAAGTCACAGGGTCAGCAGAAACTCTCAACTTTCTAAGTCAGTAACTTCTGAAACCTGGTTTTTTACATCCTACTGAACTTCATTATGAAGCCCTCAGATTGAAAATGTACAGTTTTCAAAAATCCTGACTTTTCAGAAAATTCTTTGAAAAGAATAATACCCTGTTTGCCACATAGCTGTATTGGCAATATCCTGAGGCTTTATTCACAATGACATCCATCCATAAATCTCATCATTAACATTATACATTTCACAAGTTAGACCACAACTTTTAAACACTATACCAATTGCTGGTTTGTCAGAGTCCAATACTGTCTTGGCCAGGTGTGCTTCTTTGGGGTGCGAGCAAGTTAATTTTTTTCATAGTATCAGGTATGGGGCTATATTTTGGATTTGTGCTGCCAACATTACTCCTTTGGATATTTCACACACAAAGGTTATATAAGTATAACCTATATTTTAATATAAAATTTGCTCATTTGAAGAAAGCTAGTGCTACATGGAATGTCTGTTTCAGCAGAGTGATAAAAAATATATTGAAATAACAATAGAGATGTAAGTTACATTCAGCAAAATACAGCAATTGCAATCTTTGGTTCAAATCATGTTACCAATCTGATTCCCAGTACTGCCCTTTATAATGTGCTTCCCATCACATCACTGGGTACCCTCAGTCACCAAGAAGGAATACAGCCAGCTTCAGTTAATTGCTCTCTTCAAAATACTTGTGGCTACTTGCCTAGTTTTTGAATGTTATATTGGGATGAGCCACATATTCACTTCTTCCATGCTGGCCTGACTATCTCAGAAAGACATTTACGTGCTTTCAATGAACTTTTAATGGGAGCAGTATTTACACTACCAGTTGATTCACTCAACTGTTTAACACTGTTTGGTGTGTCTAAACCAAAGGCCAGTCTCTGGTCATCTTTGTGGTGAGATGAGTAATCTTCTTTGTAACAGCTGTGGTCAGTCACACCCCTCATTTTGAGTTTCTGAGTGTCACATCACCCTTGCCCATCTCCTATCAGCCTTCTTCCATTTTAGGGGTTTATTGGTCAGTTACACCACTCTGGCAAGGTATTGATAAAAATCATTAAAACTGAGCAAAAAAATGATAAAGTGATACCACTGTTTCAATACTACTATGAATAAAGCTACAAAGTTGGTGCAACAACCAAAATATTAGCAATGGAAGAGAAAGAGTAAATTAGAGTTTGATGAAGTAAGTGAAACTTCCCATTCTAAACCACAGATATTTCCATTTGTAAGTAGAAGGTATGTTTATATGGCCTATCCAAACTGGAAAAGCTCCTACTGGGTCTGTGGTATCTCAACCCAAATGTACTACAAAAGTAGAATATCACAGTATAGTCTGAAAACAGAATTAAACATGTTTAAGACTTTAAGACCTCAAAACTTTATAATTTCTTCCCAACAAGAATAAAAATTCCAATTTATCCAAAACTATGCATGTTTCAAGCAATATACTAGAATATGCTAGAATTATTCCTTACCAGGTAAATTCCTTTTTAAAATCCGCACAATACGAAATTCACCATGAAATTGTCATAGTCAATAAAACAGTAGGCATCATTATAATTCTTTTTTCAGAATTTCCAGTTTAACACTTTTTCACAATTAATGTGCACTTTTGCTAGAATTACGACACAGTGCAACATCTTTTTTCTTTGTCATAAAAGAAAAGTTGGGTGTTCTTAACAGATTCTAGCTACATTAAAGTGGCTCAAGTACTTAAATTTTTATTTTTGCTTTCCCTCCCAATTTTGCCAGTTCATTTCATTACACCAGTTCATTTTAAGTGGGATATATGAAAATTGTTACAAAGCATAACAATATAAAGCCTATAGAAGCTTTATATTCCATCACTTTCAGAAATAAAAAACATTGAGGAAATTTTGAGAGAGAAGCTATTAACATGCTGACACTACTAGAAACAAGCAAGAAAGAGATAGAACTGAATTTGAAAGCACACATTTATGAGTCTAGGGGTGAACACCATTTCATCCCCCTATAATCTATTTTGAAACAAGTTTATCTTAAGACAATATTAATATGCTAATAACAACAGTATCTTGGAAGAGTATCCTCTGAAAAGGCACTTGGAAAAGGCCAGGGTGATTATGTCTTTGCCTAAAGCGGCAAATATGTTAGTTAATGCACCCAGCTCTGAACGCCTCTTTCAGCACAGACAGATCACAAGCCCTGCGCCACGCCTGTTGCACAGTGCTTCCTTCTCTGATTGATGACATCTATTAAGCTCTCTGCAGCTTCTCTATTGCCTCTCTACACTTACTCAATTCCTTCTGCTCAGTCAGACTGCATATTTAGCTCTTTCAGGACATCAACTATTTTGCTTTTAACTACATCAGCTGCCAACTACAAAGATTGGACTTCTCACTAAATTTGTCATTGAAACCATAATACAAGGGAGGAGATCACTCTTTAAAATAATGCAACCTTCCAGTGATTAGGATAATTAAATTCCCTGCCTTTAAAAAATGCTCTGCTTTTAGAAATATAGATCTTAAGAACATAAACTCTCCATTTACAGCTCTTTCTATGTAAATTTAATTAAGGACACTCCAAGAAGTTGAAGTATAAAGAAAAGCAGTGACCTCATTGACATACAGAAAATAAAAAATTCCTGCCCCTAACCTTAGCTCTTCAACTACAGGCTTGCTGCTTACCTCATTGCTAACAGGCTAGAAGTTTTCTCTTTCATAAATTAAATTCTTTGGAAACTTGGTCATATTTTTTCCAGGAACTCAGCATCATAGTTGACATCACCTTGTGTTATGCTGACTAACCATGACAATTGTATGAACTGCTGTGAAAAGGTGACAAAGACTCTTGAAGGGCTGAGGCTTGAGATATTGAAGAACACTTGACCATGGTAAACTAAATAACAGTGAGCAAAAAAGTTATTCCAAAAGCTCCCAATTCTCAGGAAGAATTAATATTTTAAGATATGGAACTTTTTGAAACATAATTAAAGTGGAAAATCTTAAATTGGTAAATGCAATTTACAATTTTCTAAAAACTACTGGTAAGCAATTCACTTCATCAAAATGGACTAAAGACACTCCAATAGCACATGATTTTTTTTGTCCCTAATGATTGTGTAGGTAATGATACAATTTTATTCAGTATTCAGACTATAATGATTGTCATTACTTAGGAGCTACTCAAATGAAGATAAGCCATGCTTTTGCTATGCTTAGGTATTGAAGGCTGTTTATTTCATTCAAACCAGTATACTTTAAAAGACATTTTTCTACATTGAAATATTAATATTAACATGTACAGAACCTATTAGTACTTCACTGATTAAATGACCAAGAATTTATATAAAAAAGAGTAAATCTTGGTTATGAATACCTACCTGATACTTGTCCTCTCACATGACTAGTTCCAAGTGCTATGGGAAGGTAGGAATCCTATGCTGAGTAGGTATGAGGTCCTTCTTTCTTCATTAACAGCTAAATTTTCATTGCTGCCACAGTTAACACCCTTCTCCACAGTTAAAAATTACTCAACACCATTTAAAATCTTATTTAATATTTGAATCCAGATGGATTCCACAATGGATCCTGTGGCTATAATTCCTACATAAAAACCACAAACATGCAATGTTGGACTTCCTATTTTTCAGATGTTGTGGATGACATGATATTCAAAACTCCTGGCTAGAGAATAAACTGTGCATTTACCCATTGTAGCTAGCCTGCCTCAGCCCCCTCACTGGGTGCTTTGAACAACCAAAATCTTTTTTATCTCTTCACATGTAATTAAGGATCTAATTTTCTGTGAGAGTGTGCCTAACTAAATGCCAGGCCTGCAGCTATAGGTTCAAGCTCCACCCAATAAAAATGAGCCTGAATAAAAAATATACCAATTAAAGTTCTACTGAAATACACATCAAGTATTGCAAGTTTTGTGGTGACCTTAAAGAGCACTTGGTATATTCTAATTAGCTCTTGTACCTTATGTGATAACAGTTCTGGTCATGGAGTTCACAAGCAGCTACTATATACAGCATTTCATGTAATGGTTCTTATTGTTTAGGAGTTCATGTAAACTTAAATATTATTGACTGCTACTGAGATGACTAAAGTTGGTTCAAAAAATATGTTTCAACATTTTGTTTTAAATTCAATATTAAAGGAATATTATTTTTAAATTTATTTTTTCATCTATTTGCAAGAATATATCCATACTAGAAGCCTTCATTTTGGAATTCTAAGCTTCCAACATAAAAAGAAGATATTTCTTTTAGACAGGAAAAGGTATCAACCAATATCCAACAACTAGACTCAGTCTTTTAAGCTTTAAGAAAAATGAAGGATCAACTGTACAAAGAAAAAACCCAAACCATTAAATGCTCAAAAAGCAAAATATTGAGAAAGAATAACAAAGTTTGAAAAATGAGAAATTTTCCAGATATGTTTTTATATATATATACACACACACACACATAAAAAGATCAAGTCTATAGAGTCATACACAAAATTCACTCAGTAGCTACAGTTATGCCTAATCTTGACCTAATGGTTTTTGACACCTTAAATATTGAATTGTTTCCTGAAGAGTGGCATGACTCAAAAGTTGTAGATAAAGTATACAACACACTATTTTCTTGCCAACGACAGCCTGGATTTTTTTGTCTTTAGTCCTTTTGTACCACCTACCCTGCAGTAACACAAGGGAAATCCTCTGCACAGCATCCAGAACCTAGCTTGCAGCTATTCTTTGCCTTTTCCACTCCACATTGAAAAGCAGCTCCATGCCTACACACCTTCAAGGTGATCTCTTACCAACTATAGCTCCCAAGCAAGATCTTTTCTTGCTGCAGTCTTACGTGAGTTTAGAATTAATTGGCATCTTGTCCTTCAATAATATGACATAGTCACAGTCTAGAGGCCATTTCTAATGTACAGAGTTACAGGGAATATTTACAAGTCTTACTACACAAACATAAAATACAAATTCAGAAAACCCACTGCACTATAAACAAATCCCAAGGAGAAAAAATATGGAGTCAACTTCATGAATTTGAGCTACTAAATGTTTGTTTCAGTTTGGAAGCATGTTTGGCTGAAGGCCAAAATTTAGAAAGGATGTCCAGAATTTTCCCACACTAGAACCAAAAAGAAAAATCAGCTTCAGAAACCTGCTTCAAACCTCAGTGAAGTAGAACTTCAACTAACCCTTTCTATTGCTAGGCACAATTTCTTACTCTCTGATGAAGTGCAATGATTGTTACAGCAGAGATTTCACTTAAAATACTCTTTAAGAAATCTCAGAGGTTTTTCTTCTTTATTTTTTTCCATTCTAGTAGTGAACCACTACTCAAGTAAATTGCAGCTTTGCTAGAAAATCACTTCTCCAGCAGCTCAACATTACTTGAGAAAATGTACACCATACACTGTACTACAACATTGTTTTCTAAAATCACACCAAAACAAGCCTATTCACCATGAAAAGTGTAATCTAGTTACGTATCTCTATTTTGCTGTTGTTCCTTTGCAGTAAACTACCATTGCGTGCAGACAGAGTAATTTCGCAGTTTCTGTCTTTCACCAGAAATTACAACCAGGCACAAAAACATGTATGCTGTAGATCAGCATTGGGACTTGCAGGCAGCTAAAATCTATTGCAACACAGTAACAAAAAGAACCACATGCAAAATTAAAACAATAGTTTCTGTCCTCTTATTATAGTTAATTCATATAAAATCTCTGCATAAGAACTTTTATTCTCACTGGCAAGATACAATTTTCTTCAAAGTATTGTTCACAATGCATAGAACTACCATTAAAATATTTATCATTTTTAAGTGAAAATACTTTCTATGGAGTTTTCCAAATATGCATATATACACATACACAGTTCTAAAAACGTAAAAAACCCCCCTCTTCATAAGAAAGCACTACAAACATAAAAAAAATGGTTTTCGAAAAAGGAATTTATAGCTTCGGACTTGCTTTTCATAAAGAATTTGAAGCAACAGTATTATTAACATTCTTTATCTGATTCTACAAATAAAGGTTCTTTTGTGTTAGCATATTTTGCTAGACTTTAGCATGTCAAAGCAGACAATTTGTGAATTAAGTTCTTGAAACAGATACTTTTCATGTCTAGGATTAGAACAAAATGAAGAACTGAAGTACCCAACTGCAAAAGATCTGTCAACAATTCTTTTATAAAGGCCCATTCTCAAGAGGTTACAATTATCACAGCAGGACAATTTTTTTAGGAAAATAAATTTTCCCTAGATAGCTTTCTGGCTTGTAGTTTTGGGTTGGTTTTCCCCCCTCTCTTTAAATGAATAATGACAGTTCCCATACCTGTAAGAGGAAAATTACACATTACTTACCACTCACACTTCTCTCAACAACCTTAAAAGGACCTTAGAGTAGGTCTAGATTTCACTCATTTCAGCTTCTCTGGTATTTGAACTGAAAGCTTCACATTAACACACTATCATAAAATCTAATAATAAAATTTAGAGGTAAACTCCCATTTAATTCTTTGCTTTGAAGATTTATCTGTCCTTTAGATCACAAAAAAAAAAGTCTGGCTTTAGACTAAAAGGCTACTTAAATGAACTTTTTTCTTCCATATATGCAGATACTCTCTCAAAATATGTCAAATAATGCAAAACATCCACTGTTTGGAGAAGGAACAAATGCTGGTTCACCCTCTAGCTCAAGGCTTAACTCAAAATTCCCTCAAGACAAAGGCAAGTCATTTCCACATTAGCATTCTAAATCACCAGGGAGAGCATGGCAAAGCTTTCCTGTTGCCTGTTGTGAAAAACTGTTTTTACAGAATTCTGCAAGGGGCAGAAATCATCATAATAATTGATTTTAAGTTGCCTGCTATTTTTGAAAATTGAAACAAACTGAATCATATTAACCACAGACTCACAGACTATTCTGTGGTTAGAAGGGACCCACAAGGATTATTGAGTCCAACTCCTGGCCCTGTACAGGATCATCCCCAAGAGTCAAACCACGTGCATGGGAGCATTGTTCAAACACTTCTGTCAGGCTTGGTGCTGTAACCACTTCCCTGGGGAGCCTGTTCCAGTGCCCAGACACCCTCTGGGTGAAGATTTCTTTCCTAAAATTCAACCTAAACCTCCTCTGACACAGGTTATTCCCTCAGGTCCTGTCACAGAGAGAAGGGATATGCAACATTCTTCATTTTTTTGAAAGTTGATCTTTTGTCATTTTAAGTTATCCTGTTACACGTCAGAGTTCTGTTACACATTCTTTAGAAAAAATAGAGTTTTGAAAGAATGGCACATCAGAAATGCTAACAGTACTCTTACTCAGCTATGTTTTTCTTCCCATTAGAAAGACGAAAGGATTCCAAATATTAATTGTTTACATTGCTGAACTATTGTACCTCCTTGCAAACACAGCTCTTCAGACAATGTGAGGCTGGAGCACACATCAGGTTTAAACAACTACCATTTCTAGTAGCTTACTTAACTCAGTTTTTTCTCTGTCCACTGCAGATGACTTAATCTTTTCCATACAAAATTCTCAAGGTCTTTTTAATATGCAGCAGCCATGAAGCCATTTTTCCTTGCTATTTTCTCTTGAATCGTAAGTGCACTTGGCAAGAACTCAAAGCATACATGGCTGCTGATGCTTCATACACTGGCAGAGAAGGTGAAGGTTGAATCACTCTAACACTTAGGAATTGATTTGGAATAGCTTTTACAGGTTTGGAAAAAGCTGCTCACTCTCACAGCTACAGAAATATTATACTATACCCTTATACACTGAAAGAGATAGAAACATACAATTTACGAAGAAAGCTATTGTACTTCATTGTACATTCCATTCCCTGAGCCTTGGCAACAAAGAGGGTTGAACTGCCTTTGTGGGAGGATGATTATTGAATTGTACACCTGGCATGCACAAGACTTTTCTGTCCTTCGTTGACTGCTGTGGGCATCGGAAACGAATAAACCAGAGGAAGACAAGTTGTTCTAATACTTTGTTTCCCAGAAGATAAGCACCATAAGCACTAAGCCAGGGCACTCCTTCCTGGCTTCAGATAGACCTTCAGACACCTTTTGAATTCTTAAAGCAGTTTATTTATTTTCAAACCTCTTAAAATAAATTTTGCCTCACTTTCAACTGTCTCAGAGTAACTACATCCCTCTGTCTCTGTAACAAAGCAGTACATTCATTGTTTTGCCGAGGGCCATAAACTCCCTCTTTCTTGGGGGCTTTACAAAGATCCTGCTTTAAGTACTATCTTGAATTACTTCCTCCGCCCCTCTTCAGAGCTGCCGCAGACTGGTCTGCACTCCCCTGCTGAGCCCCCACCTCCTCCCCTCCTTGCACTGCTCATATCTTTCATCTTTCCCAGGGGCATGTCCTAACACCAAACACCTGGGTCTCGGCCAGCCGGGAGCAGGGCTCTGCCTACCCCACTCCTTGGGCTTCTGGTCACAGGCCTGAAAGAAACAAGCAGATAAGAATACTTCCGATTATCTATGGCAGTATTCATCAGCTGTATCTATAGATTAAGCCGCTAAGAAACAAAAACCTCTGGGGATTCAGGAACAACTCAGAATACTAAAAAAAGGGCTTTAGTCATATAGAAAAGAAGCTTGAGAAACAAATAGAATTTATAAATGTGTTTTCTCAGATTACAGAAAACATGATATTTAAGTCATGGTAGTTACTGCAGGAAGCTGTTTGGTAGACATTATGGGTTTTTTGTTTATTACTGATTTTAAAATGGTCTTCATTCAGAAAATAAACTGTTTGCAACAAAAAGTTACATCTTTGAGATTTTTCCCCTTTTTGTATCAAATACATTTTAAAATTGCTTTAAAGAATGGTTTTCAGTTTTCTTCTCTGATTTCTTTCATCTACTTATAGATCAGTAATTTTCCTCCTAAATATAATGTAAAAAAGGAGCACTTTCCAGGTGTTGCATTTTTCTTCTCTTTTATAGGTTTGGACATGAAATCCTGAGGAGGATTTTTTTTTCCGAAGCCACATTCAGAGTGTTCCATGTCAGTTTTACTAAGCTAGGCATAGCAACATTTATCAGACCTGAGCACCAGAGAAGACTGTAGCATCTAGTTCCATCACAAGTTTCATTCACAAGGCAGGTCCTCATGTGGCATAACTCTGTAATTTTAAAAAAGGGAGAAATAAGTCTGTATTTCAGAGCACCCAAGCTAAATTCAGTATTTCAACTAACACAATTACTTTTTACAGCTAGTAAATTTTTAGGAAATTGAGATATAGTAATGATATTAATTCACTTTTTTAATGAGAGATGGACAGTTTAATTTAAATGTTGCACTTTGCTCTTCATGGTTGAGAACTGGTCAGCTAAGTTTCAGACTTTAATGTGCCAGTTAACAGACTATAAATTGTAAAAGAAAAATTTAAAGACAGCCTTATCTGCATATGACTTTATATGCCTAATTAGGAACATGGAGAAAAGCCACTTTTCATACTTTAGTAAAAAACTTGCACTGTTCAGACTGTGAGGAGAGATATGCTGTTCCTAAGGTAAGAATACTCATTCACTGTCTTTGTAAAGTACATCATCCCCGATTAACACCTCCACAAAAGCATTGCCACAAATCTACTTTATAACTAGAATCACAGCAACATTTTGTAGAGGGTAGTGATATTCAACTATTATAGAGACTGACTCACTACCCAGAAATGTCTTAAATGTTTCTCATTTTCTTTACATATTACCTACCTTGTCTGTGAAAACCATATCAAAACACACTTTTCAAAATTACATTTAAGAATATATCTGTTGAGTTTTACTACCACTATGTCTATGATGATGGTAAGTAATACTTCCAGAAAAAAATGACTCACATTGAGGGAAGTCAAAATGCAGTCAATTGTCCTGTCACAATCTAATTATTTCAATTAATTAGCTTTGTATTTAGCAATGAGCCTTGCATTTAGCCTTCCTTCTGGTCTTGAGTGAGGTTTTTAAAATAAAAGTTCAAATAAGGCACCATTTTTTACTGACTTAATTTTGAACATCATCTTACAAACTGGTCCTGGTACAACATTTGCCTCCACAACATAGGGGAAATCTAGTTGACAAGAATGCTTCCTTGCTATCTAGCACAACAAACAAGGGAGAAATTCAGTTATACTCTTTTATTATATGCTTGTTCAAGTTCTCCTAGTATGCAACATAGCAAAATCAATTTGTGGAGCTGGCCAAGGATCTGAGTAACAGTAATACCTAGACCTGTTTTGTTAATCATGTGTCAGTCACCCAGTGGCTATTAATTTATTTTTATATTTCTTCAATGTTCATAAGCTCTATAGATGCTTAAAATAAAAAGAAAAAAGAGCTTGCTTCCACTGTGCTTTCTTCTCCAGCTGAATTTGAGATTATGGCAGCATCATTGAACCACTCATTATCTGCCAAATATTTTGTCTGTATCCACAAAAAAAAAAGAAAAAAAGAAAAAAAAAAGAGTATAATATTAATTTCTCTGCATTCTATAGAGGTCTCCAGTATGCCTTGCACAGCATTAATAAAACTGTAAAGTTGATTTATTTCCTTGTATTTAGCCACAAGAAGAGGTCAAGTGTCTGGGCAGCTCTATCTGTGAGTCACAGTACAATTTCTGTCCCCCTTTGTTTGACCCAGAATACTGAGTCCTCTACGATGTCTCAGCAGCTTTGACCAAGGCATTGAAGAAATGGAAATGAGAGTAGCCATGTCAGCCTGACTTCCCATCCAACTACCACCTGCAATACAGATTGACAGTGGGACATGAGGCACTTTTTACCCTCAAATAATCTTTCAGGGGTCAGGTATATGAATGTGAAAACACTGAGAGTTACCATTGTCTGATAGGCTACTCAAACCTCCAGTTAATTCTGTCTATACATCTGTGACTACACTGATTGTATGATGGAGGAGCTTGTACTGCTGGGAATGGAGTTTGGAAATGCCTTTCCTAGCAGGGATCTTTGAATCCCCCTAGGTGGCATCCCCTGAGGCTGAAGGCAACACAACCCTGTGCCTACTGGGGTACAATGCTGTGCATGATATTAGAGCCAAAACAATTTTGAGAACCTTATTTTGAATAAGCACAGCATGGAAAGTGAGCTTTCCTTGAAGTCTTCCCTTTTCCTTCTAGTAAGCAAAGACATTCTCTTGTATGTCACTCAATTATCTGTTTCTTGCTGTTCATAATTTTTATTTGTAAGTCTTAATTATGATAACATACACCTTTATTTTGAGATCTAATCAATTATTATCATTACAATATGCAAACATACCATATGTTTATATAGTAAATATATCATATGCAATTACAGAAATTACAAGTTATTAATAACATCCTATGAAATTGATACTATCATAATTTTGCCATCTTACATAAAAATAATTCTGTTTCAGAAAATATGGAAAATAATATGGGAAGCATACTGGGAGGGTCTTTAACTTCTATTAGAGAAAAAAAATACTAATCTTTAACAAATATATTCAGCAATCCCCCCTCCCTTGTGCTTAAAGCATAAGCCTTATTCAAACCTTACAAAAATTTAACCTGTGATAATTTCCATCATTTTAGTTGATTACTCTGCAACAATACATAAGATTTACCAGATCAGTGAATAATCCTAACAAAACAAAACAAAAAAAAATGGAAAGAGCCTTTTAAATATTGTTATAACTTTTGACTAATAATGTTTCCATATGGAAAGTATCTCTGTACTTAGAAAATATTTGAAGACAATACTGTCAGAAAAACAGTATTTGAGAAATAAATCCTGACATCTTCCATGGTATCCCACAGAAAAGTAATGAACAACTCATTTCTGAAAACCATTTCAACAGCACACAAATGTGATACTGATGCCAGTCGCAAAGACAGCACAAACAAAACCTGGGTTCCTGAAAGGTCTTTGTGAACCTGTATAACAGCATGGATTTAACAGAATCATCTTGAAAAGGTGACGAATACAGAGTCTATCACCATGCAAACTCTATGACATATGGCCAATAGTTTGTTGGTAAATATTTAATAAAATGAAACATTAGTCTCTCATGTAAAACCTCTACTATACAAAGAGGCAAAGGTACAGCAACAAAGCACGTACTCTTTTTTGACAATAGTGCTGTTTCAGGTTGCCCATGTCTACAGACTAAAATTAAAGCTCAATCTGTTACCACAGTGTAATACAACTCAGTAGAAGAGGCCTCTGTAGATTTTCTTTTTAGTTAAACCTGGCTACTATGGTTCAACAGCTTGACAGTAGCGTAAAAGTATATTGCTTTTGCTGGAACATCTGTCTTTCAAGTCATTACAATTCCTCCTTTAAAATCTTCACAGTAAAAGCCAGTAGAGTTTGGGTGTTAGATTTGAATGGTTTTTCCCTTTGTTAATATCTTGTACTGTATGTAAGGTATAAGATGCACATGTAGCACAGGTTTGGTGCTTCCAAACAGAATATCATAAAACACATCTCAATTTCATAATCGCCACTGACAGAAGACTGGATTTTATAGAGGACCAATTAATTTTTTCCTTTTGAGCTGTGATTGAAAATCAGAATTAGTAGTAAAATTAACAGCTTCAGTTCCAGGAGAACTCCAGAAAATGCAGCAGCTCCAAATACAAATGGAATGAATTGTCAGAATACAAAACCACATTTGGATATACCATGCCAGAATTATGTGCAAAATTGGCAATCCAAATCTTAAAATCACATATGGTTTTAAAAATTTTTACTTTTATCAATAATGAACATTGATGTCATGTTGGGGTTTTTTTCAAGTTTACATATTTGTGCAAATGTCACACTTATTTAAGCATATTCTAATTTTAGACCCAAATAATATCAATTTCATTTCTTCACTGAAAACAAAAAGCACCAATGTTATTTCCTGATTTCTGCAGCTGAGTTTTTGAGATACCAAGTTGCTCAAACAAAAAAAGTTAAAAAGTGATACAAGATAAAAGGTTCACAATACAAGATTCATTATGAAGATTAGTAACTGGCAGCATTGTATAAGGAAAGTATAAACTGTGCTTGCCAAATTTCTCTGATGGAATTAATCAGCCATCAGACAAGTCTGTCTCAGCCCGTTTGCTGCAACTACTTCGCTTTCCTCTAGAAGCGGTAATGTACTGCTGTACAGACCTACTACAGAAAATTCAGCACTTGAATGAATAAATATGTGAGTGGATATCCTGGACAAGTTGCAGGGTCAGCATGCCTATCTCAGAACCTATTATCTAGTCATATTTGGACAATCTCACATTTAACCATCAACATTACAGGTTAGGCTTTTCTGAATTGTTCAAATTCTCCTTATCCAGCAAAGTAGAGGTACTTTTTTTTTCTCCCATTAAAAACCCAAAAGCAACATTGTTTTTAAAAATATATTCAGCCTTCAGGGCAACAATATTTCTTAAGGACAGTCAAATCCCAAAACTGCAATTATACTCTTTTTTTGTATAATATTATAATCCTTGAACACTCCATACAGTGCTATTTAATTATAAGTCATTTTCTGGTCAGCTTACTTATTTCAGCACCTCATTATTCATAGTCAAAATTTCAGCAAAACTAAGAACAAACACATATGCAACACTGAAAAAAAATTCCTGGCATCAGTTGAAATTAGTAATAACATTTTGAACATTTGTTATTTAAGTTTGTTTAATTCTTTCCATCTTAAAATGTGTAACGAGGCAACTTGTCTGATTTATCATCATGGGATTTCCATTATCCAATCATGTACCAAGAAAACATGAAAAAGTCGCATTAGAATAGCATCTGTTAATGTATTTAAAGTTCTGCAGCTACTAAAGCTGATACCGAGTGCAGAGACCACTAGATGGCATAAAGAAATAAATATAATGAGAAAAAACATAATTATACCTCTGATTTCTGTTATGGTATTTACTGATTTCTTTTATGATAAAATATCACATACTGAGAGAACAGATTTTTCTTTAATGAAATAATAAAAAAATTAATAATTTTTTTCTTCTACGTGCAAGGTAGTATAGAGGGAATCTTGAGGACACAAGCTTATCTAAGAAACTCAGGTAATGTTAATATGAAGGTTACAAATACAATCTGAACTCTACTCTTTAAGATTACCTATTCTGTAACAACATTACTACCTATTCACATGCTACTTCAAATATAATACAAGACAATTATTCAGGTTTTTATAAACAACTTCCTTCACCAAAAAAAGTAGATTTTTTTTAAATATTCAAAGTGATTATGCCTCACAGTCTGAAGAAAAGAAGGCTCAGAGACTTTATTGCTCTCTACAACTACTTGAAAGGAGCTGGTGGTGAGGTGTGGGCCTGCTCTTCTCCCAGGCAACCAGCAACAGGACAACAGGAAATGGCCTTAGGGTGTGCCAGGGAAGGTTCAGGTTGGATATTTGGAGAAATTTCTTCACTAAAAGAGTGATTAGGTATTGAAAAAGGTTCCCCTCATGGAGTCAGTCCCAAAAAGTGTACAGAAAATGACTGGACATGACACCTCACAATATGATTTAGTGGGCATGGTGGTGTTTGGTCATAGGTTGGACTTGATCCTGCAGATCTTTTCCAACCTTAATGAATCTATGATTTTTGCTAACAACTTAACAAGAGATCTTTAAGATTTAGACCTGGTCTGGGAAATTTCTCCAGCAGTCAGGATCTTCTTCCAGTCACTGCCATCATTCAAAAATAATGGCCTGGCCTGGACATCAACCTCCTCCCTCAACACACAAGTACATCCCATCAAGTCCCTTGCACTTGTGTACGTCTATTATGTTTATAAGTCTCTTGATTTGATTCTTCCCTACCAAGGTGTAGTGGGTTGACCCTGGCTGGATGCTGGGCACCCAGCAAAGCTGCTCTATCACTCCTTCACAAGTGGACAGGAGAGAGAACATATAACAAAAGTTCATGAGTTAAGGACCAGAAGAGATGATTCCCCAAATACTGTCATCGGCAGAACAGACTCAGCTTGGGGACATTAAATGAATTTATTATTAACAAAATCAGAGAAGGATAATGAGAACTAAAATAAATCTTAAAAACACATTACCTCCCAACCCTCCCTCCTGAGTTCTATCTCCTCCATTGTTTCCAAAAGGTACATTTATAGCTGAACTGTTCAACCCAAGGAGAGAACAGTCACTGCAGGAGTCAGAAGAAGAAAAATTTTTCAATGTTGCTTACACTAATGTCTCTATGGAACATAGGATAGTGTTGAGACACTGCAGGAGTTGTGGATATCAAGTAGATATTCCACACTTTTGAGATATAGGCTTTGGTTTCACTGAAATATCTGTTTTCTGTGTTTGCACACGGTCGAGGTTCAGCACTTTGATACCCATATACTATTATCTTATATTCCATTGATGCTATCTGTAATGGTGGTAAAGCCAAGACAGGCTCCAGAAATAGAAACCAGGATGCTAATGAAAATGTGTGCTAGCCAGACCAAGGGTAAGTGAAAACTTCATAATATTACATGATGCTTTTTCAGAGTGTTCTGCTTCATTTCTACTTTTAGATGGTTTCTGTAGCTGAACTTAACAGTTATAAAGCCGTTTTCTTCCAAAGACAATTTTTTTTTCCAGGAAGCAGGGATAGCTTTTTGACCAAAATTAACTTATCCTTTTCCCCATACATATATATCTATTCAAAATATATATCGACACACACATGTTCCTTATGCTCCATAGATGTTTTTTCAAATATATATACGTATTGAAATACCTATGTGAATATTCACCTGTGCTTACCTATACAAGTTTACATATGTATGTATTTTCATATCCTGGTGCACAGGAGGAATCAAAGATCAGGAAATAGACAAAAAAATGTCCCTTGTAGAGAGAGGGAAAAAAGCTTTAGCATGAAGAATAATACAAAGCAGACCATTTCATTCTGCGTAACATTTCCTGCTTGTTATGAGTTCTTTAGTTTTTCAACTGCACTGTTCAACAAATTGGAGGTAACTAACAGGTACTCAGCACTAGATGCTAATTACTAGTAACACACAAATTGCTTTTGGTACTTCTACACAAATTTTAGTCATCTTTCAGTGGAGTTTAATTAGCTGTCCCACACACTCTGCAAAGCTATTTCCTGTATGCTTTTCCTGTGGGCTGCCTTGTATGATCATGCTTCCCTTCCCTGTATGTATACATTCCCTTTGTGCCTTTTCTATGTGCTTTGTATGCTTGCTCCTTACTTACCTTGTGTTGAAGTGTACTTTTACATGCTACTTAAAATTCTTTAGCAGAGACATTGAAGATGTGGCAACAACATGACTCTTCTTGTGAAGAATATGTCAGATTTCGTACCGTCATACTAGTCGTTAGGGTTAGTTTTTATAAATGGCCCAAATATCATAATAGATTATGGGTTTTAATACTTTCTTGATCTCCACTTACAGAACCTCAAAATTAATTTAAGCTTGAGAAGTGTCAATCTTTTTGACTAATTAAATTAAAGCCTGTTTGAAATTGAACAATTTGGGGCCATTAACTTTTTAATAATTGGTATTACTATAAAAAAATTAGACACAGCTGAGCTCTCATTTTTCTTTCTCTAATGTGCTGTCCTCAAAAATTGTGCTTACATAAGCAAATTATTATATCATAAAACATGGTTTTTTGTGGCTGTGTATCCATAGGCCAGTCCAGTCATGAGCAGCTATGGGACATCTAGTTACAAGACATGTAAATGTTAGTGCATATCATTTTTTCCTTCTAATGTAGTTTCAAACCAAAATCTGCTTCATAGCTAATTGAATGCATAGGGAAAACAGATGTTACTTTATTTCATTACCTGTTTCAATCTTCACTGGGAAATATGTTATTAAAACCTTACTGGAATACTAAACGATTCCCATCCTGTCTGTACTGATATCCCACAATACCCTGACGTTGTTTCAAGGGTTTGTTTAGATTTGATTGTATATTTTAATGCTTAGGCAGCAGGTTCATTTGTTCCTACAAAAACCATGATTTGCATTTCAACTTTAAAATTAAAATTCACTCTGATGCAACTTGAATGCCGAGTTTGCAGCAAAAGAAGGCTGTAAATAATTTTTAAGTGTTTCTATAAAGGGTAGGGTAGGTGGGGAAGCCAAAACCTAAGTTCAGTCATCTGTATGCTATGCTATCTGGCAGTCTGTGCAACACAAAGATGAGAGAGTGCAAGAGAAAGTCTTTCTGCATTTCTAGCTTAAGATAAGATTCAATACAATCAAAAAGGCCTCTAGAAAAGACACCTGTCCATTATGTACACATGGTTTTTGATAAATTATGCTGGAACTGCGAAATAGGTCATAAAACAGAATTCTAATTCTACCAGAAATTCTGAAATCTGTCTAACATTTCTTAAACAGGATTTGAGTATTTTTTTAATTTCATTCTGAAAAGACTATTAACAAAAGTTCCTAAAGCTCCTGGAAGAAACAGAAGAGCTGTTAGAGAGCTTGCACATTGAGAAGACTGGAGATACTGGGATCTGAGAAAGCTGAAGACAGCATAGAATACAGGCTTCCTTGAAACTTCATTATCACATGGCAAATTTTATGTGTTTCATATAAAGATCATCAGTGGATCAGACTTAATACTGAATGCACAAAGTTAAGTACTAAATTGCCTGCCCCTTTAAGTTACTCTAATAAATCAAAATGAAAGTAGCTCTAAGTTTGTTTAGATAGTAGAGAAAGAGTTAATATTCCAAACAGAAAATATCCTCCTATATCTTCATAATAAACCTGCATCCGTATGTACCACTCAATACATTCTGCTTCACAAATGTCTGCACCTGCCCTGTCATACCAGCTTTCACGCATGTGCTGGCAGTAATTTATTTCTGAATTAATTTTTTCATAGTGGCTAGTATGGGGCTGTGTTTTGGTTTTGTTCTGAAAATGGTGTTGAAGAAGGAATGAGGGGGACATTTGGAGTGATGGCATCTGTCTTCCCAAGTCACTATCACACATGATGGATCTCTGCATTCCTTGAGATGGCTGAAGACCTGCCTGCCATGGGAAGCAGTGAATGAATTCCTTATTTTGTTTTGCATGTGGCTCTTGCTTTACCTAGTAAACCATCTTTATCTCAACCCAGGAGTTTTCTTACTTTTACTCCCCCAATTCTTCGCATCCTGCGGGGGCAGTGAGTGAGCAGTTGCCTGGGCCTTAGTTACCAGAAGGTGTTTCACTACAACCGTGCAAAATTATCAGTTTTGTCCACAACTGTAGGACTGGCAATAGACACTGAGACCTTTCTTCTGGGATGCTATGTTTGGAAACTGAAAGACAAAACTACAAAGTGCACAAGACCTTCTTATTCTCCCTCTGCTCTGCATCCTTCCTTTTTATTCTCTCTACTGTATAGAGCTTGATAGCTCCAACTGTATGCTATGGTTCGTGGGGCTCATGACAAAAAAGGATGAATGAGGAGCAGGTAGAAATATCCAGAAACATATGGGGGCTGCTCCTGAAATATCCTTAAAGCCTTCAAGGATAAATAAAAATTACCATGAAAAGTCAAGACATGTCGACAGTATACAACCATCCTGAACTCTCCAACTTACTCATCTGCCTTCTGGAATTTCACATATAAAATTTCTCTTTTCTTTTAATAAAGTAACTAATACTATTTTCACCAGATCTACACAAGCCAAAATTTCTGATTTCCTTTGGTTTTGGCTTTGGGATTAATAACTGTTGGGAAAAAAGAGAGAAAAATATCAGAAATTCTCAATAGCAATTCCAGCTCACCGAAGAACAGCTTGATGGGCAGTATACCCAAACCATTACTATGGACTGGTATTCACTTTTCTTGTTCTTGAAGCATATTGATCACAATGTTGTCTCTTAAAACCAAAGTTAAACCCTCATGACAAAAAAATATCATATATCACCAGTCTAGCTTCATTCAGTTCACTATTATCTATAAATTTAAACATCCTAGAACAGCTTTGAGTAAAAGCCTTCTCTTCAGGATATTACATTGGATCTATAAAAGCTCAGACCCACAACCCTAGTTATGTCTTTCAGATACATGTGCCTCATGGTTAAATGAGCCATGTCTGCTCAAAAAAATTAATAACATTAATTTTAGCTTTTTTTCAAGTTTCCTAAGATGAAAACAGAAAGAATAACAAATTGCTCTATAATTCATATGTGAAATTTTGTAAACCTCTTTCTGCACAAAAAGAAGAGCATCTGCATATGGCACATTAGCACAACTTACATTAAACTATTTTGAAAATTGAAAAAGAAACAGTTAAATAAATGGAATGCAGCACAGAAAAAAAAAAAAAGAATATATAACTCCAATATATAATACTGTCCTAGGTGGCAATATAATATATATTCTATTACTATCTCCACAAGCTGTTAAAACAGGTGGGGCACTGTTCATTATCTTCTGTCATGACTCACCCCTGATAACTCCCTCCGGCTGTTATCTTTGTTAATGGGCCATCAAGAAACCACCACATGACTCATGGAATTACCTCACTGGAATTACCTCATCCCATTGTGAGATGCTTCGCCTGGGGGGGAGGAGCCAAGCATTCCCAACTGAATATATCCTGGGCCTTGGAACCCCAAAAGTCAGCCCTGCCTACTGGATTCCCAGAGGACAAGGGCTACCACTGGACCTTCAGGTGGAGACCAGACCCTTCTACAGGGCTACCACTGGACCTTCAGGTGGAGACCAGACCCTTCTACAGGATCACCGCTTCAACTGAACCACTTCACTTGGACTACTACCACCACCCTGACTAACAGGGTGTCAGGTTGTATCCCAACTCTGTCAGTTTTTTTTCTTGTATTATTGCATTTACTTTAGTTTTCCTATTAAATTATAATTCTGACTTGCAGTCTCCCACTGGTTTGTTTTCAAACTAGTACAAATACACTATAGGAAATACTTCAAAATACATCTCATAGCCATAAGGATAGCTTAGTTTACATTTTGCTTATTTACCAGGGCTGAAACTTTCTGTTAATGAATCATGAGTTCTACTTAAAAGAAATAGACTCTTTAACATCTTTCTTCCCACAGTAGGACATACTCGACACATGTCAGAATGACATAATGGAAGCTATGTTGTAACACACTGTAGGAACAGATCAATTAAGACAGCTTGACTTATACCACAATGCATTACCAAACTGACACCACAACAAACATGGTGATTTTTTGGCACTAAAACAATTTTCTGGTAAGGTTGTTGAACAGGAAAGATATAAGAGTACAAAAATATTTCTTACAAAATAGGCAAGACAGCTGTCTGACCTTCTCAGTGATGCTGGCCAAAGATAAAGTATTACAAAATACTGCTGGGAAGAAGACATACTACAGTGGTTTAGTAGTGCCCTTTCATGTATCTCACACACATGATCCACTTTCAGTCAGGGTCTAAGTTGAACATTACGTTGCTACAGAAGTTGAAGACATTAATGAAGTTCTGAGTCATCACAGAGTCAAAACTCAGAGAACGCACTTATGTCTATGGCGAAAATTATCCTGTTCCGAACAATAATACACCATAGATTTCACTGTCAAGGATACCCTTGTTGAAGTCTTCCTTCTTTCAGTACCCATCAGCTGTGTCTGAAATATCTCATGTATAAGTATTTACTAAGATCTTGGGATAGACAATGGCTCCCTAAATGGGGAACTGTGCTATGAAAACAGAGTATAGCATTTGTTTACACTTGCTACAAATAATTTTGTTAATCTTGAGCAAACATTGTTCCTCATGTGATCACAGCTTGCCAAATGAACCACTACATCCAACCTCACTAGGTAAAATCCAGTTTCTTCTTCAGGCAGTACAATAAACAACTTCATTTGTTGCCAGATTACTCCATCTCTAATTTCTTTTGCCAAAGGAAGTTGGAATTGTCATGTATCTGAAGATGCCACAATGAAAATGGGTTGGCACAATTCTATTGAGAAATTGCTTCTCTTTTATAAGAAATTTTCAAGTCAACACAATGAGTAGTGAAACAGAAATGTTTCTGATATTTTCCTGCCTATAACTGGATACTCCAGGATATCAGGATACTCCAAGAAATATCCTAGTCACATTGACATGCATGCCTTAAGAATGGAGGAGAATACAGAAAATCTTCTGATATTTAAATTAAATTCCTTCTACAGCACTGATAAGATTAATTAAAAGCACTGATTCTTAATGGCCACAGTCCCCATCAGAGCAGTATTCTGGCAAGATCCAGTCCCTTCCAGTGGTACTAGAGATACCATAACAGCACCTTTGAAAACTCTTAGTTTCAGGAAATATTGTAACTCTAGAGAAACATGTAAAACTGAGACTTAGAGGTAATCTTTGGCAAAATGTTACATTTTATTCTGACTTTATTTTTCTCCTGACACTATTTTTGGTACAAAGAGTTCTTTCTATTGCAAAAGATATATCTCAGACCCTTTGACCTTACCACAGAGTAATAAAGAAAACAGCCCCCCTCCTTATATTTTTTAAACTTAAACTGGAACATACAGCAAGGAAATAAGTAAGTGGGCAACAAAGGTATGTTTTCAACTTCCTAAAGATACAGCAATTAAATCTACTTCACTAAAAGTGAGCTGTTCCTTTGCATTCTTCCTCCCTATCCTGGCCACTGGCAAAGTGGCATTATTATCCTATGAGTCATTCTCTCTTCAAAATATCTCTCTAGGTAGTACTTGTTAATTAAACGTTCTCATCCTCTATTTCTCTTTCACTTACAGTTGTTAGCGGTAGTCTTGTATCCTCTCTTTTGAATAGACATCTATATGCAATCTCCCATTATTAGAATAGTAGGAAGGAACAGACTATCTTTTACTACGTATGCCCATTGAGCATACAATTACTAATTATATCAAGTATGCCCTGTGAGTTCTACTGGTGATTTAAATAGTAAATTTTCTTCTTCACTTTAGGACAATGTGATCTATTGTGAAATGTCTTTGGTGGCATTTTAGCTAGTGAATCTGAAAGGTTCTCCAGTTTCATAAAGAAAACTGTGGAACATCTGTCCATTTTCTGTAGATGTGACTCTGCAGTAGCTAAAGCAGCCTACTGCTTAGAAATGCAGAGTAGGAAATAAAATGTCATTTGAATACATGTAGTAATAATAGCCTGGTGGCAGTGCCCTAGACAAAGCAAATACTAATCAGAGGTGTATCTAGTATACATACTGATTTCTTAATTTCATTTTTATTATATAACAGCAAAACATTTTTCACAGAAACTAGGTTTGATTCACAACCATATAAAGAGACATATATATTTTATGATGAGCCTGTCCCACAAAATACACAGAGAAGTAACTGAACATGAATGAAATACATGAGTACAAATGAAAGGAAAATAAAGCTGTTATTTATGCTCAGTGAAACAAATTCACAGGATGGCCCTGTAGAAGGCCAAGAAGTGACAGCTTATATCTTCATCCATATTAATTTAATGCCTAGCTCTGTACAGAGTAACAGTTCTAGCTTTAAATGTAAGGTAGGATAGGGAAGGTAAAATAAGACTGAAGAGTTGATGACATATGGGAGGAGCAAGGTAAGGAGAGAGAAAGCCTGAGCTGAGTAACACCTAAAACCCTTCATCTGAAGTCAGACCTTCACCATGGAGGCTATTGTAGACATCAAGAATTTGAAAGAATGAGAAGCCTACAATTAGGGCAGAATGGGAAGGTAGAATTCAGCAACTGATTTAATCTAGGCCAAGGAAATCCTGGAGCAAAACCAGGAAAAGGATCTGCCTCTTGAAAAATCAATCCAGACCTCATCTAGAAAGCCATACCTCTTGTAAGCACAGAAAAACCAACACAGACTGATGTGTTCTGGGTAGCTATGACTGCCTTACATCTGACTTGATAAAACCCCCAAAGTACCTTCAAGATCTACATTTCTGTGGATTCAGAAATAAGATAAAGAGAAGGAGGATGGGCCATTTTATGTGTGATTTTTGATCTTTTTATTTCTGTCATGTATGAACATCAAAAGCATTTGTTGGGACTGCAGTTGTCAAACTGTAAGCCAGCAAGTGAAAACAGCTGTCTATCCTCAGCACCAACAAACATGAATAGATATGTCATCATAATTATAGCTCAGAGCTGGACTGTCTTCAAATACCAACAACAGTCTGCACTGTGAGCAATGTCAAATAAGCCTGACTCAACTAGTTTAGAATCCATTTTTCTGGAGAGCATAATGACAGCCTTTCTCGCCTATGAAAGGCTGAAAAACTTTCTGTGTAAGGAAGTCTGTTATCTCTCATATTAAATATTTCATGACTTGCTAAAAGAAATCATTCTAGAAATCAAAAAGTGATTTACATATTTAATAAAATAATTATGCCATTTATTTATGTGCATATAATTTTAACTTGATTACGCTCCAAGAGCCTTGTTCCCTTATTACAGCAGTAACTGTCTTCTGATTTTGCTTTATGGATCTCTCACAAGTGTTTATTTAGATACATACAGTAGCTCAAGGCATTACAATGGAACACAGATATTTTCATGCTTGCACAATTGCTGCACAATTCGCAAGAAAGTAACCAAGAGATATCTGAAAGTACGTCTAGATTTAGCAGTGGTCTAGACAAAGCTGAATCTTATTAAGAATGCAATTTTGTAATGTAAATATTACACAGTCAGTATATCTGGTGAGCAGATTTAGAATGAGTATTAAATTTCTCTGTATACCATTGAATATGAAAAAGAAAGCAGAAGAAAAGAGCTAGAGACGATCATTTCCCTTGGAACATGGAAGAAGCAAGAACCAAAAATATGAGTGTTTGAATCAACTCCCAGTCTGTCTTCTGAACCTGATTGGCCTCAGGAAAGTAGATTACAGTCCTCAGATGTGCAGATTGCCATTTTGAAATTACAACTTCTAATATCTGTTCTGTGAGGATATAGTTTCTCTTAAGACTCCATATTGTTACATGGTCAATGCTCAATATCAGGCAAGACAGAATACTCTGCTTCCCATCATGCATTTCTTCTACATTCCCAAATTTTTTAGCTATCATACCAGTCTACCAGACAACCAAAGTACAAAAGCATTCCAGTAAAGTAAAATCATTAAGCAACTGGAATCACAGGTCACCAATACCAATATCCATATAAACCAAACTGCCTGTATAGAGTCAAAAACTTATGCCTTTCAAAATCTTCTAGCCTGAGAGTTTGTACATATCTGACATGAAGTTTTGTTAAATGTGCACGTTTAGCAAGTGGTGGTATTTTTAATGTGGAAAGCATAATACTTTTGAATGACTACATCATTATGCTATATTACTCTAAAAGAAGTAGCCATAATTATAAAAAAAAATCAAGGCAAAGAGTGTGTAAAAAGAAGAACTATGTAAAAAGAGAAAGGGAGCAAGACTGCAGTTAATGGGTCATTTCAGAAAAGAATAAACAAAAAGAAGAGTTTCAAATCCATTGTCACAGGACTAAACAAATATCTTAGTTCGATTTGATTTTTATGTATGTGCATGCTCCTAAAAACTAGTAGCATGTTCTGCTGAAATTTTTAATTACAAATGCAGTGTCATTATAGTCTGGGGCTGTTTTTACTAAAAATCATCTGAAACAGCTCACTGAAGGAATTTGTAAAGGTTTTAAAAGACTGACACTGTGCACTAACATACTTCAATTGAACAGCCCTTTTAATAAACTGTTACAGTGGGTTACATGAAAGACACTTACTGAAATAAAATCTGGTGATGATTGCTCTCCTAGCTGCAGGTTGCAGAGTGTAAGTTCAACCCTAAATTCAATATTACTATCATTTCCCTTTCCATCCCTCTCTAGTGATCCCACATGTAGTCCCTGGATACAGGAGCCAAAGACACGTATGAAAGCTCTTGGCCACTTCATTTCTCCTCTGAAACTCGTAGGTAGAGAGTTTCTCCCTCTGACCCACAGCTCTCAAAAAAGGATGAGTACAGTTTGGTGTTTATAAATACATATATAACTGTGCACACATGGAAACACACATACATGTTATGTTGTATAATGCAACACATTACACATGGCATAAGTTGTTATCTCAAATTCAGCTAAGTATTAGAGATGCAAGTAACCATGAAGGGAAGATGTGAATTTAAATATAGCTCTTCAGGAGTGGTTTTCAGAGTGTCACAGTGTATACCTACCATGTAGATTCTATCTGAGAATTAACTGGAGCTTCTAACCATTATGAAAGCAATGCAATTATGATATAGAATAAGAAATAGAAGCTCTGTGTGTGTGTGTGTGTGTGTGTGTGTGTGTGCACATTAGTTGGCACTTTGAATCTTGAAAGATTTAGTTGTTATTAATTGTTACTATTTTTTGTTTAAGCTGTAATTATTCCACTTCACACTAAAAAGCAGTAAGATATCAGGAGTTCGTTCACATTTCTAAAGGCCATTTTTGTTTCGCAGACATCTGGGAACTCAGAAGCATAAACCAAAATGTGATCTCAGTATTGTTCGTACACTTTCTTTTTCAGAGTTTCTTCATAATTTATGGGTAAGAAATAGAGAAAAACTTGTATCCATTCAGGATCTACTTTCAACTGATGATGAAAAGCTGATTTTTATAATATACCTCTGATGAGATTTATAAAAAGAATGGTATTTTCAATGAAATATTAAGCCTCTCTCTACCTTTAGTGTACTCTAGAACCACGCTGATTGAGGGATTAATTTTTTAGGCTTTCTTTCTAGAATAGAGAAGTTGCATTTCAAAGAGGCATTATTGTTCAATACAGTATTCTTCCCCATGACTAAGGTTTGCAGAATATCTTTCAAATTTCGCACCGGTATATATGAGGAATGTGCAAGGAAGAGAGAATAAAATATATTATCACAGATCTACCAAAATGATCTCAAAATCAAAAAGTATCATGTTATTTGTAGGTATGAAGCTAAGGGAAGACCTTTGAGATTCAAAAAAGCTATTATTTGTGATACAATAAGCCACAGTCTCCACTTCTAATTATGTAACCCAGTGAGAATAGATAGATATCCTCAAGAAAGAACCCCTGAAACCCACTCATCTTTTATGCCAGCTTGTAGAGAGAAAGAGAAAGGATATATTTCAATTCCATCCTGACTAGATGGTGAATAAGTCTGTAAGAATCATGAATATTTCTTAGATATTCTCTTTAATCACATACACAATAATGTAATTAAAGCTGCAAAAACACCCCAAAAATTAAAGTCTTGTGTAAAGAAGTGGTGATTCACAAGGAATTGAATACACAAAACCTGGTTTGTGTCTGAGTCATGTGGAGTTCAGTATACTTCTGATTTTTGCTAAAGGCAATTGTAATAATGTTGAAAAAGATTAAAATTTTAAATATGATTAAACTCATTAAGAACTTGTTTTGAAGCTTAAGTGGATGTGGCAGTAGATAACAGGCTTGGATGCAACTGTGAATCATGCCAATTTCACTTTCAGAAGGTGTTCTCCAAACACTTGAGTTGTATTCCATGGTTAGGAAAATGAGCTAAACCGGTCCCAATGCAGTGTTCCTGCAAAGTGAAGGTCACTGACCCATAAATGCTGTTTGCTGTAGTGCCTTTGCAAGTCCTGTCTCCTGCCAACTGTGTAATAACCTGGGACTCTATCTGGAACTGATAAGGAATAAAACTGAGAAGGAAGAATGGTTGAACGAATTAAATATGAAGCATTTCAGTTTAAGAAGTTGTCAGAAGCTTGTCAATAGTGATTTAAATATGTGGGATGAGACACATCCTGCAGACGTCATTTTTCTCATCACTTTCTATACAGCTTATTTAGATTATACAACAACTTCTACGTGTTTATATATAGATGCGAGGAGTCACACTTCCAGAAAATAGAAGATAATTAGAAGATTAGAGAAAAGCATAATTGTTTTTTGTAAGAAACACTATTGTCTCTAATAGAATTGCTACTTCTCCTGATGGAGCTCATATGTTCTTGTCTTTAACTACACAATTCTGGTTCTTCTGCTTTTTGACAGAAGGATTGTGAATTATTCAGAATTATTCTTTTCCCTGCTGCTGCTAAAGGAGAAGAAGCTACAAGTTGTCCTCAACCAAAACAGTCTGCAGTTGCCTGTAATATGAACAACAGCATTTGAAACTTCCACTAATAAAGCTGGTCACTGTCATTTATTTCCAGAAAGATTTAAAATAGGATATGCATTTCCTCATAGTATTAACAAAGGAAACATTTTCTAAACAAAGGTTAGAAACAACTAGATACTTTCTAAGCCAGACACAGTAAAAGAGGCAGTATCATAAAATAACTCAATTTTTTTCCCCAGGTATAAAGTCTGTGAACATATATTTTAGCAAAGAATCACTGGGTTTTGTAGGGCTTTGTTTTCTCAGGGAACTGAACGACAGTTTCTCTGGAATATTCATTAGTTTTTCAATACTTAAGAACGAAGGAAAATATACAAATTAGCAAATTTGATCAAATCAACAAAAAGATCACTTGTTTTGAGAATGTCAAAAGAATAATTTCTAGAAATAAAATCAGAAGATATACAGTGGCCATCACATTTCATACTTTGATTCATCAGTATACCTGCAAATTTGTTATTCTGACCTTTTGAGTTTGAACTTAATAATTCTGATCTTAATAATTATTACTGGGGGGTAGTTTTCATTTTTGCTACATGTTTTAATGAATCCCTCAGCAGGTGAAACACCCCTTTCAAAAAGCCCAGCCCCAGTTATATGAACCATCTAATTACCACATACATTCACAGCCTTGTTATTTTTTTTTAAATAACCCTCTCGTGGGTTTACCCAGGAAGGGTCAGTCTTGCAAGTGACCTATGGTGCAGAAGCAGTGCACCTTGCTTCCTGGGAAACAGAACCAGTGACCAGCTAGTTTTGAGTACTGATGGGTATATAATCCAATTAAAAGTTGTTCCGCCTCCAGGAAAAAAAACATATTTAAGAGAGATACACCTGAGAAAAAACCCTTTTCCTGTCCTGTTGCTGCCAGAGAAGCAAGTCCTATGCTTCTCTCTCTGGTAAGACTGGGCCCTTGCCCTCCCCGTGCCCCCCCTCCCTTTAGAGTGGGGAGGGGTGGGGGTTTGGAAAGGAGTTTGCAGCAGTGCAGCTGAGCGTGGGGGAGGACCCAACCTGAGCTCTCCGGCTCTGATGCAGCTGGGCAAAACATTCCAACTACAGCAGGCAGAACAGGGCCCCTGCTCCGGGCCTGGCAGGGGCCGGGCCGGGGCCAGACCGGCTCCTTCCGGGCTGGGTCAGCTTCGCAAAGCGAAGCTAATGAAACTCTTGACTGACTGCTTCTACAGCCTGGGTCAGACTTTTTAAATAACCTGGCAAAAGATCATAAGACTGTTGCAGAGGCCCGAGAAAGAAATTAACCCTTTCATTACCCACATGAAACTTGCAGACACCTATCTTCCCCTGCACAGACAGAGAAAGAGTAAAGATACCTACAAAAACACAGCATAGAGACTCAAAGTCAGTGAAAGAAGCAAAGCTAATGCCTGGAGGGTGGAGTATGAGGAGTGCTTTTAATGTGAAAGCTGAAAATTATTCCGTGAAACCATGGTTGAAGCTAAGCTAAAATATTCCCTGTAATATATGAGGAAATGGTTTACGGGGGGATGTGACATTCTACTTGCACCCAGTGCAGCCAGTGAACCAAGGCATCTGTGTAAAGATAAGTAGATACTGAAGTAATTGCAGCCTGACAAGAAGTTTGAGCAGAAACAGAGAAGAAGCTGTAATTCAGATCCCTTGCCCCAGGGAATGGTCAAAGAAAACTTATGTTGCCAGTCATGGAAGAAAGGGATTTCTTGACTGCTGTAGTAGAACCACTCATCCTTAAAAGAATACCCCATAAACCGTCATAACCCACCATAATAGCAGTGGGAAAGCTACTAACTAGTGTGGGAGGGACGTTCCACAACAAGCAGAGATCTTTTTCTCCTGGGCGGCTGCTAGTTGTGAGGCTGAAAACCATAAGAACTGTATTTCTTGTAGAGAAGTCAACATGGTAAAGCAGGAGGAAATTTCTCTCCCTAAATGACCTGAAGAAAGACTAATTTAGAAGTGGTAAACTGACTGAAAGTCTAAATGTTGGTTTTTGTATTGTCATTGGGAAAAAAATGGAGAGGTGGGAGGAGCAAAGGTATTCTGAAGGTTTTTTTCTGGTTCTTAATTTCTTTTCCTTCCTTTTAGGTCTGTTAATAAACTTTCTTTATATTCTTTAAAGTTTAAGCCTGCTTTACCTACTCCTAATCCTTATCCCACAGCAAAATTAAATAAAATCTAGTAAGTGTGCTGGCGTTTAGCCAGAAACTCAGGTGAGCAAACTCAAACCACTACAATAATGGATTGCTGTTTATTAGATGTTAAATAGTTATTTAGTTAAAGTACACTATTTTGAACATTTTTCTTGAAAGTACCATCCTAGAGAGAATTGGACAGAGCTATTAATATTTGCTTTACATTTGTGTTTGCAGGCTCGATTCAGCAATATCTGCTTAAAGGTAATCATATTTCATTCCTTCACTGAAAGTCCACTGTAGTGTACTGAAACTCATGGTATGCTTTAACTACAGGCATAGATAAACTGAACTAGAAAATAATTGACTAAAATACTAATAATATTCTGTCTTATACTAGGTCTTGCCGCTTAAAATCATTGGACATGTGATTACCGGATATGCTCTTTTGCCTTAGTGTTTATCTGATTCCATTGAAAACCATGAAAGGATACCCAGTTTCATGCAAAAACTTTCCCTAGTGTTATACAAACCAGTTAATTTTTAACCACTCTTTTTTCCATGACACTGTAAAGTCAGAACATTTTAGGGATAGTACAATGATCCTTAAACTAAAGAATGTATAAGTATAAAGTGTTTAGAGTTTGATAAGTCTCCAGGCTAGAAATTTAAATCAATATTGCCTTGAAAAAAAGGGAGGTTGTGAGTTGGTGTTTTAGTTCAGTGCTGGCTCCATGAATAGATTGTGGACTGTTGCCCTGTTCATTTAGGGTTTGTAGTGGTTTGAGTTCCTTTATTTGAGTTTCTGGCTAAACGCCAGCACCCTTATTAGATTTTATTCAATTTTGCTGTGAGATAAGGATTAGGAGTAGGTAAAGCAGGCTCAAACTTTAAAGAATATAAAGAAAGTTTATTAACAGACTTGAAGGAAAAAAAAATTAAGAACCAGAACAAAATTGTCAGAACACTCTTGCTCCTCCCACCTCTCCATTTTTCCTCAATGACAATACAAAAAAACCAACACTTCAACTTTCAGTCAGTTTACCACTTCTAAATTAGTCTTTTTTCAGGTCATTTAGGGAGAGGAGTTTTTTCCTCCTTTACCATGTTGACTTCTCTACAAGAAATACAGTTCTTATGGTTTTCAGCCTCACAACTAGCAGCCGCCCAGGAGAAAAAGATCTCTGCTTGTTGTGGAACGTCCCTCCCACACTAGTTAGTAGCTTTCCCACTGCTATTATGGTGGGTTATGACAGTTCATGGGGTATTTTTTTTAAGGATGAGTGGTTCTACTACTGTAGCAAAGAAATATCTTTCTTCTATGACTGGTAACGTAAGTTTTCTTTGACCATTCCCTGGGGCAAGGGATCTGAATTACAGCTTCTTCTCTGTTTCTGCTCAAACTTCTTGTCAGGCTGCAATTACTTCAGTATCTACTTATCTTTACACAGATGCCTTGGTTCACTAGCTGCACTGGCTGCAGTTAGAACGTCCCATCCCCTCGTAAACCACTTCCTCATATATTACAGGGAATATTTTAGCTTGGTCTCAATTATGGTTTCACAGAAGAATTTTCAGCTTCTACTTTGTAGCACTCCTCATGCTCCTTCCCTCTAAGCTTTGGCTCTGCTTCTTTCACTGACTTTGAGTCTCTATGCTGTGTTTTTGTAGGTGTCCTCACTCTTCTTCTATCTGTGCAAGGGCAGATGGGTGTCTGCAAGTTTTATCTTGGTAATGAAAGAGTTAATTTCTTTTCTCGGGCCTCATGATTTTTTGCCAAGTTATTTAAAAAAGTCTGAGCTGGGCTGCAGAAGCAGTCAGTCAAGAGTCTCATTAGCATCGCTCTGCAAAGCTGACCCGGACCGGAGAGAGGCGGCCCGGCCCCTGCCCAGCCCGGAGCAGGGGCCCTGTTCTGCCCGCTGTAGTTGGAATGTTTTGCCCAGCTGCATCAGAGCTGGAGAGCTCAGGTTGGGTCCTCCCCCACGCTCAGCTGTACTGCTGCAAACTCCCTTCCAAACCTCCCCCTCCCCTCCCCCCGAGGGGGCGGGGGGAAGGGCAAGGGCCCAGTCTTACCAGAGAGAGAAGCATAGGACTTGCTTCTCTGGCAGCAACAGGACAGGAAAAGGGTTTTTTCTCAGGTGTATCTCTCTTAAATATGTTTTTTTTCCTGGAGGCGGAACAACTTTTAATTGGATTATATACCCATCAGTACTCAAAACTAGCTGGTCACTGGTTCTGTTTCCCAGGAAGCAAGGTGCACTGCTTCTGCACCATAGGTCACTTGCAAGACTGACCCTTCCTGGGCAAACCCATGACACTTATATAGAATAGACCTCAGAACAGAATATCATACCGATGACAATTTTCTACTCTAATCCAGTGCTAATAATCTTATAAATGATGAGGTGCAAATAAGCGTCTTTTCCGATGCTTCATTTGGCTCTGCACAAGTTGTAGATTTCTTAAATATCTTAAGGACAAAACATACCATCTTGCCAATAGATATTTTTAAAATGCCCTTTATTTAACTGAGATAAACCAGTACTAAGATGAAACATTATTCCTGAATCACAGCATATTATATTAGCAACATGCTCATGAAGGATACAGTATTTGTTGTCCCCTCTGGAATTTTACTCTGTTGACAGCAACTCTCAGAAAGAAAGTATTCTCTTTACCTTCCCAGCTTTCATATTCAGCATTCCTGAAGCTTTCATATCAAAATTACTTAGGATAAGTGCATAAAAGGAGAGATGGCACACAGTATCTTTTCTCCAAGTGAGTTCCCCAGACACGGCACTAAGCAGATCATCTCCTTTTTGAATATTTACTGACCCTCATTTTCCCTCAAAACAAAACAGATCTTCAACTATAGGTCATTAGCAAGGTGCTGGAGAGTACTGAAAACCAAGTTCTGGCTGCCTGCTTTCCAAGTCAACATTTAAATCTGAAGCAAAAATTATACTCTATAACTTTCGACGTGAATGAATGTACCAAAAACCAGACTTAAGGTTCCTTTGCTAAAAAAAATGAAAAGCTGTGATAAGAGCACATTTCTTTGAAAGAAAATGACTGGCATTGTACTGTTTGTACAATTGTACACTGCATAATCCTCCTTGAAGCTCTGACAGAAATGTCACTAAAAAGAAGATTTCAGAACCTACTCTGTCCTTTATATTTCCTTTGCTAGTGGAGCAGGTCCCACACTGTGATTCTGCCTAATCTCCTTGTATTGTGATGCAAAATATAGCATTCTACATTCCATTTACAGCTAAAAGTTAGAGGCTACAACCTTTAAATGCTTAAATACTTCTCTAAATAATTGTGTCTTTCTTATATTCTACATCTTTTTTGATTCCACATACTTATTTTCCTTGGTATTGATCAGTACTACATGTTCATAGCAATGCATTTATAGTCACAGCTGCAATACAGATAATAAAATAACAATAAATAATAATAATAAACAATTATCAGTGACTGAATGATGTTCTGTAATGATACCAAAGCCCACCTGATCAGGCACGAAGACTGAATCATCATCATATTAAATCTGACATTCTCTTGACCACTAGAGTGAAGGATTCCTTTTCCTTACCTGCTCTCCAGTCTAACAGAGAGCTTAGGAAGGGGTAGGCAGCACATTATACTGTGATAAAAATAATAAAGTAAAATACATCAATGGAACCAGAAGCAAAAGTAACCTCATGGTGCTGATTCACGTCATAGATGCCAACAACTCAAAAAGTTGCAGTTCATGAGTTTGTAAGAAAAAAAAAATGGTTTTGGCCCCTATTTCATGGCTGCATGACAGTAATTTAGTAATTCTTGATGTAAAAGTTTGTCAGATGCATATTCCAGGCAATACCTCCTCCCCCTCGTTGAATCATACAGGCTGTGTCCTAATCAAATTATATTTTTGAAGTGTTTCCTCACTGAATCCCACAAGATTGTTTTTCATATTTTCCCCCACACATGCTTTTGAAACTAACTATCCTGAGGCTGCCAGCAGAGTCTTCTTTCTTCTCTCTCTTGCCTACCCCCCCTTTCCTTTTTTTGAGGGGGGGAGGAAAAGAGTCATAGTTATGTTTGTCATTTTTCAGTCCTTCACAATCTGCCCTGTCAGCTGACAACATCTAAAAATATCAGGAAGACCAATGTTTATTTCTGTCATTTCAGGATTATGCCTACTTTTTTTTTTCATAACAGAGTCACCATTTATGAACATCAGAAAAACCCTTGTGTTCAGATCTTTTGTATCCTGTTGGACTGTCTGTGACCTTCCCCAATATTTATGAAGAGGCTTATTGATCTCTTCCAGCAAATACATTTGAGGCTCCCCCTTACAAACAGGGACAGAAGATTTACTGGAGAGCAGCACAGTAGAGACATGGAATCACTCACCTAAGATGCTGCCATTTGCTTCCACATCATTACTCAGTGATTAATGCATAAGAACAAAACATTATGTTCTTAGCTGCCCACTGGTTACCCCTGCTTATCACAAGCCAGTTACATAATATCTTGTTTTTTATTTACAATGGACTGTTGTCTTTTGAATTATTTCCAGTTGTATCCCAAGAGTTGTTCTCTGTGCATTGTAATAACCATGTACCACCTGTTTCCTCCCAAGCTGGGTTGAGAGAAGACACTTATTCCACTTGTGCCCAATCATTTGCTAAAACAGGTTTCATTGCTGGGTTACAGCCTGGTACTTTCCAGAACTACTTCTGATGTTCTAGCAGTATACAGCAGCTGACAGCAGCTGGTTACCCAGATCTGCATCCTCAGTACTCCCATAGTTCCTGGCACAAAAACTACAAGGAGAGCCAGGGTCACAAGAAGAGATGACTAGGGAAGGCTGAAATGCAGCTGTAGGGCTAACAGCCTTGTGGGATTCACTGTGCAAATGTGTAATTTGAGTAAACACGACCACTACATTGAACACAGTGGGCAGAAGGTATTGCCTGGTCTCTGGAACTGTGCAGCAAAGGAAACAGGTGACCCACACACAAGTGAAGGCAAAGTTAAACTATTTTCTGGCAGGTCTTATGTCCTGGGTAAAATCAAAGACAGCCTCCATGGACTTCTTCCCTAGCACAGCACTGTTCACAACCAGTTTCTCAGTAAACATGTCTAAAACCACCTGTTACTACTGAGGGCTGGATCGCAGCTGCCACTTCAGCTCAAGCTGGCTCCACATCATCTTTCTCATCATAAATGCGTATTCTTAGAAAATACATAACATACAAATGATAGATTGTACTGAGCCAAGGAAACATGAAGCCTTAGCTCTTACCATAAAACTCTTAGCAGTTATAGGAGGTCAGAGATGAGCTGAAAACCAGTATTTTTCTCAGGTAGAAAGGCCAGTAATTTTTCGGAAAACCCTAGTTGTCATAGAATACATGAAAATAATCCCTTTCTATTGGCACAAGCAAACTATCTGTGACAAAGACCATGCAAATGAAGGAGGACACTGAAGAGGGGCTGGCAGCTTCATTGAAAACTTTGCATACACTTTATCATTCACTTTTAAAAAAAGCTGTGCACAAACTGAAGTAGCCTGGGGATTTAATTGCCACTTTTATTTTTAAAAGGATCTTCATCTGACACATGAGACACAACACAATGTCAATCATTATTTCAAGCCAAAGGATCCAGATTTTAGAAGAAATTGGTTGGGGGAAGATGGAAAGAGGTTTTGAACACATTCTAAAGTACCTTTTACAATATATTCAAGGCAAAAGGCACACAACAAATCTGAAACAATTAGATATGTTCATTACTATTCTGAATATTGACTAGGAGTCAAAATCTGTAGTGGCTTTCACTGGATGCACTCTGTCTCTTCAGTGCACTTCTCTTTCCTCATGTTCTGTAAGTGAAGAGTGTGGGTTTAAGCCTGAGCAATGCAATTATACAAGTGTCACCAAAACTGCAGGAATAAGAGAAACTCTCCAATACCACCTTTTAAGTGTGAAAGAATCAGGCATTACTTTATTCTGGCCAGGATGTTATTCTGGCCAGGATATGCAATGGAAATCTTTCCATCCGCACATGGCAGTGGAAGTCATCACACATGCCCAGGTTGTGTAGTGGAAATCATTCCATCAAACATGGTTCTTGACCAGACTTTTCACATATTTATGCATAAAAATCCCAAAGAAATTCTCATTCATTGGTTCTACATTACACAGTTCTTAGTATTCAATCTCCTATTGGTTACTGACCTCTTCGCCTTTGATGCTGATTTGGTCCTCATTCTTTGGTTCTCTTATCAATCTCTTCCCAGACCAAGTATCTCCAGCTGCACCAGGGGGTGATATCTGTTAATGTCTGTTTATCTCCTCTGTATCTTCTTGCTACTCCCAACCTGTAGATGGTAAACTTTGAGAGTGCAGGAATCTTCTTTTTGTTGACTGAAGCCCATCAGGCCTCATCCAGTGAAAGTCAAACCCTCAGTGAACAGGGTCTTTTGAAGAGGAACCTTAATTCCCCCCCTTGGCAAAAGTGAACAAACCCATGACTAAAATTGCTTTTAAAATTTTAAAGTTATGTCATTTCCAACCCAAGGACTATAAAACCTTCTTCATGGGATAGGAAAGAGCTGGGGCGAAGTCTGATGTTAGACACCTAGTTTCTTCGATTAAGAAGTCTTTACTAAGATAGGCCCCTTGTAAGAGCAATTCAACTATTAGAAAGAAGTAGTGTACCTGTTTCATATAAGTGTTTTTCAGTTGTGCATCCTCAGAGTTAGGCCCATTGCTAGAGCTTAATTGGAAATTATTCTTCTGAGGGCTTATAGGCTTTCTAAATGTTGAAGTTGAGCTGCTAGAACTGCTAGAGGCTCTACTTTCTGGTGTAGCAGTTAGTACAGACACCAAGTGTGCTGTTCCAATTACTGGTAAGAAGATAAGTAAACAGGCCAATTAAAATTTGCCAAATCAAATGTTTGTCTGGACATGATGTATTGCATTTGGGAAAGCTCAGCTAGATTTGTGGGCTTCCATAAAGCCTTGGCAAGAAATTTGGTCTGTCCAGGCCACTACCTGAATCTATCTGTACTTGTTGATAACAGCATTTCCCTCTTTCTCTGGAGTTTTTTAGAGATAAAATCCAAGACTGATACCAAGGTGTTTCTACAATAACAGTTACTCAATCCTGTGTATATGACAGCAATCAATATGTATCAACTGGACTGTTACACTAGTTCAGCAGCCTAAACTGAGCTTAAATCACTGGAAATTTTTTCTTAAATTTACCACATTGTCAGAAACCACAATTGTCCTGGTTCTGGCCAGGACACAATTAATTTTTGCAGCAGCCAGGGGCTACACGATACTGCTTCCCGCCATGCCAGGGAGTTGGAGCAGGATCACGGTTCTTTCTGATTTTGCAGGAATACATGGAGAAGAATACATGAGAAGGTGCTATTGTGCAGATATCAATATTAAAAACTGTGGGTTTTTATGCTCAGTCCACTCTACTATGCTGCCTCACTCTGAGTTATTACATCATTCTATCTACACTTGAGGCAAGCTCTTGCATTGATTTAACATTTGTATATTTATATCACATCTAAATATACCGGTAAACATATGTATATAAATACTGTATCCAACCTGCCCATCAGCCCCAGTCACCTCCCACCTCCTGCTCACTAATAGCACAGTCCTGCATCACCTCCCACTCAGCTAAGCAATCCTGTGCTAGCTGCTTTCAACATACTCACAGCTATATATATTTGTGAGCACGATAAAACCCTTCTGCAAAGTAAAGACAACATCTATTTTGCAAGAGTTACATTGTATTTTAGACTCACTCTGATGCTCTGGGGTTTTTTACACTGTATTATGTGCTGAATTTGCATATACATGCATGTCTGCAACTCATCTAGTTTGAAAAATATATACCACTAAGACAAAACCAACCAACCAACCAAACAAACAAAAAACAACCAAAAAGAAAGAAAACAAACATGGCCACATTTAGGTAGGCAAAAAAAAAAAATTTCAAGCGCAATAATTACATCTTGATATTTCTGAACTACCAATAAGTCTTACTGAAAAATGAATGCAATTATGCTTTATTACACAGAGGTAAATTTCCCAGAGAAACTGTATTCTACTGTGGAAAGACAGTCTTGATTACTTGTATTCTATATGTTCTGTATCAATGGCTAAATGCAATCATGGTTAGGAATTCCCAGTGTTGCTATACCATCTATCCATTCCTAATGCAGTGCAGATACATTCCAAATCCATCACATAATGATTTGCACATTATGCAAATTTTCCATTTTCTCTTAATTTTCTTGTGAGGCTTTTCAGTTGTTTAGTATTTCATCTCACCACAAAGAGTATTTAATGATTCAAGCTGATTTTCTTGCTTAGTTTCATCCAACCATTCTAAAGTAAGAAATCCCCTATCTTGGTAATTGGCCTTTTCAAGTGCATGTTAACAAATATCATAATCTTTTTGGTCCATACTTTTTATTTGGCCAGGCTATACATAGCAATTGCTTTTCATAGTCAGCCTTATTGCCTTAATCTCTATCTTGTCTTTAGTGGCTTGAATTAGGCCTTAATATATCTAGGGTATTTCTTCAATTTAAAAAGTTTGGCATTCCTATTTTTGTGGAGTTAAAAGGTGCTCATGGTTCATGGGTTATAGCTGCAAATATGAAAAAGTTTATAAATCTCTCAGTGCAAGTTAGGCTTGAGATCCTTTTAGAAGAGTTTACAAATACTTTTGGGCTACAACATTTTGGTGCTTATGGTTCATGGGTTATAGCTGTAAATATGAAAAAGTTTATAAATCTCTCAGTGCAAGTTAGGCTTGAGATCCTTTTAGAAGAGTTTACAAATACTTTTGGGCTACAACATTTTGGTGCTACATGGATTTACTTGGTGCAAAATGGTGCTGTTTATAAGTTTAACAAACTTTCTATGATTGATGGAATGGCATTATCTGATTGACTGTCACATGAACACTATGATTAGGAGATGGTCTCTCACTCAAGTCTAGAACACCATTTTTGTATCCCTGCAAGACATGAGGAGTACTCAAAATATTTCTGGAAGGACTGACATTTTCAGAGAATTGGACCTTTATGTATACCTGCTCAATGATATTCTTTGGATTTTGGCAAGGGCAGGGAGGAACTTCCTCCTGTGGCTATTCCTCTGTAGCAGTCTTTCTGTCAGTTTATGAGGTGATATACAGTATATTCTAGACAGAAATGACTCCTTACAATAAAAACCTCTCTTGGCAAGCAAAAGAAAAATATAGCTAACTTTTTAACACTCTATTACTAAAACATTTTAAATATCTAAGTATTTTCTGAGAACAAGACTGGGATTATGCTAGTATACCTCCACCCCTGAAGAGTCAGCAATGGTGTTCAGCTGAACATTAGACAGCTATCTTAAAAACACTAAGTAGTTGTATTATCATATTACTCAACAAAACTTTATTTCCAACCAGGGAGCCACTATTCAAGTGTTTGATTAATTGAAATTTCTAGGTGTCAAGTTTCCAGGTATTAGAAATTGCCAACAAAAATATATTGTAAATCAAACAAATACCATCACTATCTCCAGTTAAAAAACAAAAAAATCCATTTAGGTCCTTAATTTAATCTTTTTTCCTGCTTCTCCTTAGAGCTCAAGTAATTAGCTGCCATTTCTAGGGGTTCCAGTACAGGCCTGCAGGATACCAGACCAGATAAAACCAAGATATTTTCTGAAGATCTGAGCATGACTCATAATACTATATAAAGTGGCATGAAAACAAAGTACATATTCCGACATAGGAGGCAAAAAAGCCTAGGAAAGCATTTTAATTATGTTTATGCTTTCAGTGAACATAATAGTAAGTACAGACAAGCAAGCAGGCAGCAACAAAACTCATGGGGATTATTTGCAAACTGCTGTAAAGTTAAACTAATTAATTAAGTGCAATTGATATTCAGTTGCATTATCCTCAATAGGATAGAGGTAGGATTTAGTTAACATGGACATTTGTTTGAACTGTATTTCTACATCAAAGAATCAAGACCTCTCAAGAATTAAAAGAAGTATTTTCTCCAAACAAAAATATTATTGCAATGTGAATAGAAAACAATGATGCTTTAGTAATTTTAGGCAAAAAAAATTGCTCAGTTTTAAGCTACGTGTTTGTTCTAATTTAAACAAATTTACGTATTCTACTGGCTATAATTGTGAAATACAGACAAGGTAGGTTTTAGAAATTATAGGTAAAAACAAAACCAAGGAAGTCATTCTGTTACAGGGGAGATTGACTTTTACCATTTTTCCTGAAGGTCATTTATTCCAGAATGTTATAGAACACAATGTACCAGACTACTATAAGAACACACAAAATCCTTGAGTTTTATCAACAGTCGATGTTAGCATGAACTAATTCCCCTAGCCCAGGTAGAGATCCAAAATCCTCACTTTGCTTTGCAAGAAACAAAAGTGTCATACTCATACCTAGAAGTCAGCGACTGAAAATTAATGGAAGCCTATGGGTACCATTTGACAGCAAATTTGCAGTCATTCTCATTTCTCCTTTATATCCGCTGTTCTAATTTCCACATTATGCCCACTTTTGCATTTCTCAGTCATCCTTTAAAAGATGCACTGAATGCCAAGCTTGAGCTTATACATATTAAGAAGTTTTGTCCATAAAGGACAGTGGGAGTTCCATCTGTAAGTCTTCACAAACCACTGCGGTAATCACTGCTAATCACCCATGCTTCCTATGTAGTCAATATAAATAATTCCACAAACAACATTTGTAAAGTTCTGACATGTGGCAAATGTTCGGTAGCTATGTTTAGCACATGCTGGATAATCCAAGTTCTTCATACACATTAAATTAGTAATTTTGACTCATAAGAAGGGAAAGGAAAAAAGTTTTAAAATCTGCTTCAACTATAAGAGGAAAAATGCAGGTGTGCTACAAACTTACAGGAAGAGGTGCTTTCTTAATGTAGTAAGCAAGGTACTTTTTCTAGTTTTGTACTACCAGTGTTATTACTAAAGCTTTTTTGTTGTTCAGCACAGAGGACTCTGTGGGTAGTGTATTGCTGCTACAAGTGTCTCTACATCATCCTCACTAAAGACGTAGAAAGGAAGCACATTAGTTGATACATGACAGAATAGTCCCCCAGGGAAAGAAGAGACCTGCTTTTTCCTTTATGAAGGCTTCTACACTTTCCCTAAACTTCTGCAGCTTTTATTAGCAGAAATTCTGGTATTCGCTCCCTTTGGGAAGGAAATGCTCAGTTGTTTCTCCCAGAGAAAGTATCATGGTTATATTTATGTTTGGAGAAAGTAGAGTGACAAGAAAATGAAATACCTTCCTACTAAAATCTGAGATTTCTGTTGCATAAATTTAAATATTTTATCTGCTAATGTTACTACAGTGCCTTATGCTTTCCAGCTCTGATGTTTTCTCTTCTTATGCACCACAGCCATTCTTACACATTAGAAGACCAATGAAAAGAATGCTCACTTGCCATGGATCATGGGAATTGTAATCCAAAGAAAACTTAGCAGCAAACTTATCTCCTTGGAAATGCTACAGCCTAAGACTCACATAAAAATTAGAAGTACCCACAACTAAAGCATTTGTCTGAAATGCTGTGGGTATTCTCTCTCTTTTTTTTTCTTTCTTTTTTCATTTCCCAAAAGAAAACGAAAAACTGCAGATGGAAGTCCAAAGCTTTCTGGAAAAATCTAAGTGTTCTATGATACAGGTGAATACTAGTCATGTTATTGCTGTGATTACTAGCATGGCATTTGATAAAAAAAGAAACTGAGTCATTAAGGACAGTCTTTGCCCAGGGTCAACCACTGAAGCGGTGACAAAATGGAAAGCTGAGACAAACAGTCGGAAGCACTGGTTAGAGACAGTAGGCTGGGGAGAGGAACAGACTGTATGAGCCTCAATTCTGACCAACTTAAACAGCTCTGGAACCAAATCATAAACTTTGCCTCTTGAAACTGCCACTTCAATGCTGCTCACTGGCAACTTTTCTTGCTATGTTGTGTTTTCCCCACACCCCCACCCCAAATAATGTCTTTCTTTTGAATGAGGAAGAAGCATTATCTCAAAAGGTTCTCCACCTTTATTCCTCTGAAAAGCTTTTGACTTGCTCTTTCCTTTGTCCAGCTTCTAGGCAGCTATTTAGATGAATACAAATGCTCAACAGAGATGCAAAACACTACAGATTAGCATTTCTCATCAGTATACACACACATATCACAAGATCCTTACTAGATGACAAGCAGGCAAAAGCATAGCTGGGTAATACTACATCAAGATAACTTTTTCTTCTGCAGTGTGGCAATTTAAATGTTCTATAACAGATTTGCTTTTATGTACATGTTTATTTGGATACCCTTTCCTTTCCCTGTGTCTAACATAAAACGCAGATTCAATCCAGGGGTATTGAGCCATGGTAGAAATTCCACAGATTCCCCTCTCTTGCAGGATCTCAGAGTGTTAGTAAACATAACAGACAACCAATCAGTCAGGCTACAGTAACACACACATCTCCAGAAGGCAGTGAGAAAGCCTTAAATAAAACATAGTACCAGCCTTCAGCTAAGTGCATTGAGACAAATGCCAGGGATGTGAAAGGTGTCGCTGGGATTACCAATGACGTGCTAATGGTTGTTCAAGCAATCTCTGTGCTTCCTTCTCTCTGACTCACTGTCTCCCTTTGGAGGCTTCTCTCACGTCATTAAGGGACTGAGGGTTATTCACAGATCACTGACTAAAAGTAAGCTTTAGCTTCCCGCCTGCATTCCCCCTGCATTCCCCCAGTCGTATGAACAGGACTGAGGTCACTGCCAAGCAGCCTTTGAGCTTTTTATCAATAGATCCAATAAAAAAATTAAAAAAAAAAAAAAA
>VZTJ01001206.1:68823-83138 GCA_013397795.1 Orthonyx spaldingii
AAAAAAAAAAAAAAAAAAAAAAAAAAAAAAAAAAAAAAGAAAAGAAAGAAAGAAAAACCAAAACAAACAACAAAAACTAGAGTACCTTATGCTCTCCCGTTTCCAACTCCCACCTCCATTCTCCACATACCTTCCTTCCAAAATCAATTCTGTTTTGCTCTGTTTCCCCACAGGGTTAAAAATTCCTTTGATCACAGCAAAAACTGTTTTATGGTTTCCAGCTATTTCCAGAGGCTTTTGACTAATAATACAAGATTAAATACATACATAAAATTCTCAAATTTTACATGAGAATCCAGCCTCAAGATAGTTACTACAGAAAGTTTTTGTTACTACGAGAAACAGAGGAGCCACAACTCAGTCTAACCATTTTCTTATCCACCTGTTTCTAACTGCACTTTACAGTGTACTGTGGTGCGCTCTCACATGCTTTTCATACCATCCCTGTAGTAGGAAGTGCTTCGCGCACTGCCAGCTCATTGTCTTCAACAGAAGCCCCTTTCAAGTTATTATTACCACTCATTTAAGTGCTATACTGTTGTTGGTTTTGAAAATTGGACTCCATGAGTTAGTCATCTTTTCATTGTAACTATTAAGTTAAGGCAATAAATCCCCAAATAAGACAGGCACCAAATACTACAGGCCCAATGCAGATAATATTGCATTGCTTTAACTGACCACAGTGAGTTTTTTTTCCTCTTCCATGTGGAAATAACCTGTACTGAAAAGAATATATTTATACTAAAATAACTGCAACAGTACTATGGGACTGTAAAGAGTACAATTAGAATCTACACAGCAATGTAGTATAATATTTATGTGCAGATTAAGAAACAGTAAGAGAAGATTATTTTATAAAAGATGATAAAAATGAAGGACTCAAGTCCTATGTCTTCAATGAACACAATAAACTATTAATCTTACTTCAGCACATGCAAGCAAACACAACACAGGTGCATTTCATAGGGCTTTTACGAATAATTTTCCTAATAACCTCATGTGTAGTTGTCCCTATAATGCCTTCTCCTCATCTTACTTATTCTCTTTCTATTGCTTTTATCCAAGTACCAATTTTTCATCTATAATCCTCATCAGAGATTGCAATGTTCTAACAGTCAAGATGGCACCTTATTCCACTTACAGCCCTCTTAACCAGAAGCAGACTTACTTCAACATGATCTGGTATTCCCTGATCACTCAGCTAATTCATCACAAAGGCCTATTCCCTCACGCTTGATTTCACAAAACAAGATTATGATTTTTCTCCAGAGATAACAATTTCCATTGTTTGCCAAGAACTTTTGTTTCAGGAGGCAAGCCCAGTAAATGATAACATAAAAAGTGCTGGAATCAGTCTATAGAGATTCAAAAAGGAGGCAGAGCCTGGAAAACAGAAAGGGCAAGGATAGTAATAGACTTCATCTGCTTAAGCCTTTTTGTCTGCTAATACTGAAATGGCGATTATAACCTAGTGATGAGCTGGTCAGCAGAAAAAACCAGGACTTTAACATGTTAAACCACTAGAGAAAAATTTTCCAGATTGTATTTCTTAGCACCCCAGCACAGCCTATTAAATGTGGCAATGAAGCAGAGTGGGGAGGATTCTATTTTTCATCTCCTACAAAGCACTCTGCAGAAGAAAAATACCGTGCCAAGTTCTCAGTTTACATTTTGTGATAGGGTGATGCTCTTAAAAATTAGTTGTACCCTCCACTGAAAGTATAGTTTTCTACTGTCATGACTAAATCTCCTGAAATAACAAGTCCGTTTATTTTCACACCCTACAGTTCTCTCTGTTAAAGAAATTCCAATATATTTTTGTCTTTCTTCTTCCTATTTTCAACATTTGTGACACTTCTACTTTATAAGATAAATATTTGAAAAGGAAGATGTCTCCACAATACAGAAACACACTTTTATCACGCTGACTTTTAAAAGCAAATTTCAGTTCTGAACAGAGGGAGAAATCACATAGCAGAAAATGACTTTGGATAGTCCTGTACATGAATTATTCATGTTCTATTTTATAGTCCCCTTTATTCTCCAAGAAATATCAAATGATTCAGCAAGCCTATGATTTTCTGTGTTAATCAGATGTCTGACACTATACTCAGGCCTGATGATGGGCCAAAAGAAAAAGAACTCCTTTATGTGAGCTAACTGCAAACACTCTTGACAAATCCCACTCAGTTGCATGTCTTCATATAATAAGATGTCCAAATGCAACATAATTACATTAGTGAAAATGGAAAATTTTGTCTAATGATTTATAGCCTAAACACTAAGATATCAAGGATATTTCCACCAGAACTGTCATATAAAAAATGAGCTTTTCAATTGTTTTTGAAAAAATAGATCCTGTCTCCCCATTTTATTTCTTTCTTTCAACTCTCTTAATACAGCTATCATAGCCTATGTTTTCTTTTCCAGTGTGTTTCACACTTCACCACTATATATAGTCAAGGACAAGGATATACAGATATGCCTTATAATGATACATATTTAAATATATAATGGTCAAGCTATATTTATAACAATTCAGAAAAAAAAATCAAGACAACTTTCTGGTTTGTTTAATTGATATCATCTAACCTGCTGAGGGTCCCGTTAACATGATGTTTTACAAAACCATCAACAATACAGAAAGACAGAAAACGATAGCATTTTTCCAGAACAACCCAGAAAATCTGTAGGATAGCCTATATTGTTATATACATCCATATAGGGTCTACATAGCCAAAACTGAGTCAGGATCTTCCAAATCTGCAATTTTTGGTTCATTCTTTCTCTCACATTTTACAAGAACCCTTATTATCATATCTCCCAGTATCTGGCAGAAATCCTTTAGTTCTGTTAGTAGCACACTGTAGATTATTATAGGGCTTAACTACCTAAGGAAAAATTGTTTTTCTTTACCAGCAGAGGCATAAAATCATGTATAAACAATAATTTTTTGCATGGATTTTTTTCTGTACCACACAGGAAGATTTTTTAATAACAAAACCAAAATGAAAATAGCACCTTCATGTCAGAATATGAAGAAAGTTCAACAATACAAGTCAACTAATCTAAATCTCACTGTGGCCATGGATGGATGTTCTACTGGAGGCCAGCTCATGCCATACCTGTCTATCTGCTTTCTTTACACCTCATCAAGCAACAGTCAGCTGAACCCAATCACCATTTTGATAACAGCATGGTGTTTTATTAGATCAGCTATAACACAAAGCTCTAATCCCGAGTGTGTCTACACAGGAAGTTAGGCTAGTAAACCTTGGCAATCAGCCTAAAATTCATGGTCTGGGTTTTATGAAAATCAAAATATATCCTTGAGCACGCAGGGTGCTTTTCTAATGCTGATGTTGAAATTAACACTTTTATGTGGTTTCACTTCTGAGATAGGTATGACAGATCATGCAGATTTTGAAATCCCATTGAAAAAAATACATATACCTCCCTTTCATCTGATTTTAATCCATGTTACACTATTTGTAATTTCCTATATCCTATGTAATATAAAATAGCAATATAAGAACCTCACTATATTTCAAAAATAGTAAATAACTAACAGGGAATGACAGGTTACTGCAAGGAAAAAAATGGCCCAGTATGATTATCAATTTGGGCTTCACTGTTGTTGCAATATTTGCTGCCTACTGAAAGTAACCATTGGGATTAAATAATTTTTTCACATTAGAATTAAAAAATATAGACTCTAAAATACAAGATTGAAAAGAACTAAAACATTTTACATTATTTTTAATAACACAGGCTAGTCAACTCATCAAGGCCTCAGAGCAGATTCAATTTGATTTCTTCTTTATGGCCTTTATGTACAAGCAACGTGCTTAGGAAAATAAAAAGATAATAAAAGAAGTCAGTTAACATTGAAGTTCTAACTAACCCTTAAAATCTGACTAACCCATGAAGCAGGCAGAATTATGGGGGGTAACATATGATAGACATGGAGTGACTGAATTAAGCAGATTATAAATAAACCCACACACACACGGGATGGAAGAGTAAGACATGGAATGCAATGTGACTAGAGTTAGCCTTGGTACAGTAGACTCAATTGTAGCTTTCTTGTTTTGTACCTGAGGCACTACTCCAGGAAAGAGAAGAGCAGGAAAACAAGGCACTCTTAAGAATAAAAGCCAACCCATACACATAATAAATATTTTATATTCATTTTTGGCTATGCCTTTTTTTCAGATTTAGTGGCTGAGCTGCACACAGCTACTACTCTAGGACCATCCTAAATTATAAGTCCTCTACTGCAGGCAGTGTAAAGAGTATAAGGAACCAAAACACAATCAAAAGCAATCACTTTCTTGCCTAATTTGCACAGTTGGTACAGCAGTTGTGTTGTGCTAGTTATGGATTTTTTGTTGGCTGGAGGGCATCATGGTCTTGGAGGAAGCTGACTGATCAACAAATGAGTAGCTGGAGAACAAAAGTTTGCATCAGTGGCTGGTAAGCAGGCCTGACAGTGTTAATTGTCCTTTGGTAGCTCATTATAGATCAAGAAGATGCAGACTGTAGCATCCTTGAAGCATCATCATGAGAAAAACAAATTATTAAATAACTTAGTAGTGGCAATCATGAAGAAGTATAATGAAAATTAGCAGAGTAAGTAACATTATGAGAAAGAACACAAAATATACATACAACAGGTATTTTCTTTAATCTCTCAAAACTATCACTTCAATACTAGCTATGGTATGTGAATTAATGATACTAGAGCTCACAGTCATGGCATTTCTTGGCAAATTGTATGAAACAGATGTCTGAGCCTGAAGACACTGGCTTCTGTTTTTCCCCCAAATAGTGAGCTGTTAGCATTCTTTCTGCTGCTAACATATTGAAATCTGCTGCCATTTTCTCTTCTGTTGTCTCACTGTGAAATCACAAAATCCATTGCTGGTTGGCTGAGACAGGGTAGATGCAATAAACTCAGAAGAGAAAAATATTAATTGAAAAATGAAAAGACACCCTTTTGCAGCATTGCTGCCCCAAAGGAATGCTATAATAAAGGAGAGGTTGCTGGAAATATTTTCAGCAATGGAGGAGCAAAAAAGGATAGTTTGTGGAAAGCATGTGTAACAGGGTTAGGAAGAGATTTTTGGTTCTATTTTGTTAGTTTCTTTTGTTACTGTTAAAGCTAATAGGAAATTGAAAGCCTATTTTCCAAAAGGACATACAGGTGAGCTTCAATGATCCTTGTGGGTCACTTCCAAAGCAGGACTTTCTGTGATTCTATGATCTCTCCACCAGATACCACAGAAAGAGAACGCACAACACTATATTTTTGTTATTGAAATGATGTTCTTGAAGTGTTTAAGGAGGAACATTTTTAGGTGTATCTCAAAATCCACTGTCAGACAAGCAATGATGCAGATCACCATGGCTCAAATTACATTATCACCCTGCTAGAGAAGCCTAATAAACAAAATAAGCCAGCAAAACAAGACTTGTCGATAAGTGCTGAAGAGGTGCTCTCAACTTTGTTGGCCTAAATGAAATGTTTGTGTGCTTGTCTTCTAAGTTTTCTTCATAGATGGGGGTTATATTTTGAGTTGAGTATTATTATCTGTGTTAGTTTTCATTTTTGCTGAGCAGTGATTACACAGAGTCAAGGCCTTTTCTGTCTCCCACCCCAACCCACCAGCAAGGGGCTGGGAGTGCACAAGAAGTTGAGAGGGGACAGAGCCAGGACAGTTGACCCCAGCTGACGTGAGGGATATTCCAGACCGTATTTGCCTCATGCTCAGCATAGAAGGTTGGGAAAAAAGGAGGAAATGGGAGACATTCAGTGATGGCATTTGTCTTCTCAAGTTATATGTTATGGAGGTGTTCTTTTCTGGGGATGGCTGAGCTCCCGCTTGCGATGGGAAACGAGGAATTAATTCCTTGGGGTTTTTTTGCTTACATATGCAGCTTTTGCTTTACCTATTAAAGTGTTTCAACCTCTGAGTTTTCTCACTTTTACCATTTTGCCTCTCTCCCCCATCCCACTGTTGCAGGGAGTGAGTGAGCAGCTGTGTTGGACTTGGTTGCCATCCGGGGTTAAACCACAACAATTTGTTTCTAAGAGTCCGCGAATTTGACATACTAGCTTTATAACACTAAGCTGTTTAGAACCATGCTGTATTGCTTTCATTTAGATTTGCCATGCTGATCTTTACAAAGCAGAGAAATATTTGCTAGGAGAAATATCCCTACTTATAGAATATGCCAGGCAATAATTACATGGAAAAAATAAGCCAGTTTCTCTGTTCAGTGATAGCGCAATCAATTCCAGGAATTTTGAATTAGAAAGCTAAAGAAAGATTTAGTGAACAGAGAGCAGAGTTAGAAAGGATCTGGCAAAGGGAAAAAAAATTAAAACTCAACAAGTCATTTGGTGAACAATGGAGTGAGTTCTAAAATCATGGGTTATGTGCTAAGTTTCTTCTCATGTTTGAGTTGGTATAGTTAATGAGCAGGACAATTTAACATTGAAAATTATATAATTCAAAGTAATTTAATGAAATTTATAAGTCCCAAAAGAGGCAAGAGATTAGAGAAGAAAAAAAAAAATCTAGTAATCAAAACCTTCAGGGGTATCTTACTCTAATGCAAAAATCTGTTTTTAAGTAATGCACAAGGCTAGAATGCAGCAGATCTGAAGCCACTTATCAGGTCTATTACATATATGTATTATCAGCAAGCAGCTGACCTCTCTTTGCTTCAGTTGTACTTTGCTAAAATGGGGATATTGCTATGGCCACTTCCTCAGTCTTTGTTTTATCTATTTAGACTGCAAACCCTACAAGGGAAAAATTACTTCATTCAATGTCTTCCTAGAATACCTTGCACAGTGGGATTCTAATATCAGTTGAGGTCTCCAATTGCTGCCATAATAAACATAATAAATGATAATGTATTAAGACCACCAAAGAACGGCCCTCCAGTTTAATAAATGTAAACCCTCACTGGAGATAGTTAAATCTACTCTGGACTTAGAAATAGAAAATATATTTCAGGGAATAATCCTGAACCATTAAGGGCATAGCTGACCTATTTTTATCTCTAGCTCCATGAATCACAGAAGTTAAAATGGACGTATTACAGTATCAAATGTCTATTCTGAATGATATAATAGAAGTAGAAATCTTTTGAAGCTCCTTTTCTTTCAGGTACAGCACTCTACATATTAAGCCCAATGTAAGGTGCTTATCTTTGAGATATGGAATAAAAGCTGTTGACCTTTTAAACATAAAATCTTGGTGAGCTTTGGTACGGCTTGATCTAATTATATTATAATGGATGGAAGGTAATCTCTTATGTACACTGTCTAGACACATCATCTCTTATCAGAAATGTCAGGGAAAGAATGGGGCCTAGAGTAAAGCAGTGATATAGCAATCTTTCTTGAAAGACCAGGATGCCATGGCTTCACAACAGACAGCAAGAGATGCATGACATTGCTAAGCAACGCTATGAGCTAGTGAGGTTTTCTCTGGCTTCATATGGTGTGGTAGTTAAGGAAGTAAGAGCAAGAAAAGAAAGACAAAACCAAAAAAAAGAACAGAAGTGCATAAGAAAGAAAGCAAGTGAACAAATGGAAAAGCAGGAAAAAGAAGTGTGAATTAACAAAGTGATTGTAGGATGTCAAAACTGCTATTCCAGGAAAGCAAAAATATTACAATTTTGTAATTAAAAAGTAATAAAAATCAATATGTTTATCCATGGATTTCTCCACCTAAACTTCCACCATCCTATATTCCTTTAAAATTTGTAATCACATATGGATTGGAAAGTGCCTCTTAAAGTAAACTATATTTTAAAGGAAACCGCTATTTGTTAAAGATCTTCTCTTGCAGGTAGGCTAGAGAATGTTTGAAAACCATACAAGTAGGTCCAAATGTGATTGACAGAAGGTTTAAGTATTTCAAAGAATAGAACAATCTTATAAATGGTAAAAACATTCTCTTTGACAGCTTGACAAGTTATTTGCACTCTAGAAAGCAGAGATGTTTATTTGTCTCCATCTTTTCTCTCTATAAGATTAGTTCTCAGATGATAATAGGTTTGTCTCTATGAGCAGATGCTCCCATGTTTTCTGGTTTTTAATAGAAGTACTCACTACTGCTCATTTAATCTCCACATAGCCACTGTTGTTAAAAGTCTTCCCACCAAAACAACCTCAGCAGATAACATTTGAAAGTACGGCTTGAATTTTTCCTGAATATAATCAAATCCATACTCACATGCCAGCAAACCTAGTCTAGAACAAAGGTATCCTACCAGCATGCTTTCAATCTAATTATAAAAGGGCATAAATTACACTTTCTAAATAAAGACTTCCAATTCCCATCTTCCACTGAGATTGTTCTTCAGGTCTCTCTAAGGTCTCAGACTCTTGTGCAACTTTTGTCTTCTGACAAAGAAATTGCATTTGGTAAAAGATTAATGAACAATCCCAATCCACCTCTCATTCAGTACTGAGGAGGTGTATTGCCATCTTGTCTACACATAACTCCTTTCAGGGAATACCTTCTGACCTTGTTTTTCCTGGAGTGCTTCCCAGAAAAAATAAAGCTATCACACAGATGGCAACAAGATTGCTATCTCTTAACTCCTCGAGGAGAGATCTTTTGCAACACTTGATCATATGATGCAAAAGCTGATGTTCAGTATTTCTCATTGTGATCTAAAATAGTTAAAAGAACCATCCAAAATAAACCATTTAAGATGTCATTCTAACAATCATTAGGTGTGAATAATCACTACAGCAGTCAAAACAGAATCTCACCATTATTCCCCCAGTTGACAAAGATTTTTCTAAAAATAACTTGGTTACTGAAAAATTAAAATCAGAGATTAGAAAACAATGTGGCTAAGTGACACAGGAGTCTATATCTTTGTATGTTATTTGAAATCAAATAAGTCTAAGTTTCTGGTTTTCTACTGTTTTGGAAACTTACAGCAAGAACCATATGACATTAACACCCTTTAAAAAGAGCATCAAATACAGACTAAAGAAGCCACAATTTCAGTGCTGTTTAACTGTTTCCTATCTCATTCATTACCAGGAATACAACTAATCTTGATACACAAGCAGCAGTTATAAGCAGACTCTTGGATTACAAACTTGTAAAATAGTACTACTGATGAAGCTGTCACTTCCTGAATTATTTTTGTGTAAGAAGACTCTTTTTCTACACAGTTTTCTAAGAATTTTCAGTCTTTAAGTGCCTGCAATGAGTATCTTATTTTGCAATGTCCGTCATCCCAGAAGTTGTAAAATTATTCTTTCCGTCTTATCAAGAACATGCTTCTTATCTATTTTAATAGCTAAAAAATATGTTCTATTAGACTAAGGACTCTCTACTTGCATATCTGGCATTATTACAGTATTTTAAACATATATTTAGAGAAGCTTTTACTTTCTTGTTAGAATGACCCTAGCCCTATCTTTTAAATTTTGTTGTGCCATGCTTTTAAATATCTCACTAATACTGTTACATCAGAGATTTATCCTTTAATGAAGTCCAGAAATTACACAAGAAACTTGAAATATTTTAACCACTTTGTTCAGGGTCCTCTTGTTTCAGTTTGGTGAAGGAGAAGGTTTTTTGGACCACAAGAGGGAGTTCATATTGTTCTGTTATGTGCAGAGCAATGTGCAGAGGCAGAGTGGGGAACTCATTTTAAATCCATTTGGTATAGAAACGAGAAAAATCAGATATATTTTAATAAACAAGAGGGATACAGATGCAAGTTTGAATTGAAATCAATCTTACTTAAAGACTTTTTCAATGAAACCAAGATTGTCTCAGATTTTGTTCAACAACATATAATGCCACATTTTAAACTATGTTTTTGATAGTAAAAATATGTAAGATGTATACTGATACTCTTCTGTGAATAATTCCATATTTTCAGTGAAACCATTTATGGGATGGCAGGTCTCTACCGTGATGAATGATGACTGCAAAACTCATCCTACCGTGACACATAATAATAATATACAAAACTTAAGGTTCTTAGAACAAATCTTGCATTCCCCATTGTCAGAGATTGAAAAAGTTCATGCCTCAAACATTGATATAAGTCTTGTTCATTATAAAGAAGCCTCCCTGAAGACTGGAACTTTGGACTGTAAGTCAAACTACTGAGATTAGATAAAGGGAAAAGCCTTTTATTCAATCACCTGAAACAAACAAGGCTGGGGGAAAAGGTATGCATCCAGTAGCTGCACTGAGACAATGATCCCTGTCTGGTTTTGCGGTGGGGGGGGAGAACACAGCTCACAGAAGCCAGGTTTGCACAAACTCTTCCCCAACAAACTGTGGTGGGGCAGAGGAGATTTTTGGGTGCCTGGGGTAACCTCTGGCCAGAGGCACTGAACACCCATCCTCGGTTATACAAACTGGCCCAGCTGTGGAACCCCCAACCCCAGGCCACATCCACAGGGCACTCACGTGAGAAGCAGCTGAGGGGGAGCCCAAATCCATCAAAGAGCCCCCAAAGTGTTCCCCAGAAGCCTTATACCACAGGACTGCAGGTGACGCAACAGATCCAAAGTCTGTTGCAAAGAGACAATGGCAAAATCCTCCCCTCCCCAGGGGGACATGCCTGGACATGCCACCTGGCTTGAGGGTATATTAACCCAAGGCATTCTATGCTTTTCGGGGTGACTTTCACTACTAAGAACGCTGGCTGGAAAGGATCAATGAAGCAGCGTTGGGATCCTTGGAGTGCTGATATTTTCCTTATTCTGTCTCTGTTACCCTCTTTCTGTCCCCCCCCACCTATTGCTTTTTCTTCTTTGACTCTCTTTCTCTCTCTCTCTCATATTTACTATCAAATAAAACCCATACTATTGACTGGTATATGGTCTTGTTTGCACCTTAATTTGAGCAGAGGTATTTCTAAGAATCTTAATAATAATCAGATCATGACACCCATCAAGCCCTACCATGCAACCCCATAGATTGCAGTAGCAGTAAAAGAGTTCTTTCAAGTTTTGGAATGCTCTTGAGCCACTTATAATCAGAATGCAATAATTACCAGAAGAGCAATGGGGAGAAAGATAATGAGTTTGTTCTGAAGACATCGGTCGCTGTGCCTGCAGCCAACAAATACTTACTACAGTGCAGCCCAAAGAAGACTGCTCCAGAAAGCTGTAATAGGTGCTGGAAATACAGGAAGTAAATTACATAATCAAAATCTCTCCTCTTCCTCCTCCATAGTTGAATGGAAAACAATTTTCTGAAAACAATTTTCTAATCTTTAGGCCTGTTGAATCCTAAATGTCTTGAATGAAGCAACTTTTATCAGTTTCCATGTTCTCCAAATTTCATACTTCAAAAATTTTGGGATTTTTTTGGCACTCAGTCAACTCTTTTCACTTACTATTTTCCTCTCATTCCTTATAGGTCTACACACCTTCACAAGCAACCCTACTCCCTTCATATTGTTCATCTCTTTGAAAGAGCCAGGTCTTCCTCATTTATCCATAGACATCGACACACAAATACACCCATACATCTGAAAGGCCCTGGAGGTGTGGATGACACAAGCTGAAGATCATAATTGTGAAACATCAAGAAACTGATTTAAGCACAAAATTAAGTCGGGGGCATTCAGAACTTTTTTTTTGGGGGGGGGGGGGAAGAATTTCATGTATGGTTTGAGAAGAAAACTTGAAAACTTTTTCTGGGATCTCCAGCATGGTTTATGCTTTCCTGGCAATATTTTGCCATGCAATCTAATCAATTGCGTATATGTCCAGAACAAAAGACTACACATACATCCTTTAGATCAGTGTATTTTGGATATTTGCCTGTAAACACTCCTTTTCATGGCCCTTTCAGTCATTGTTAGAGTTTTCAATGGGGATTCTTTATAAAGAACAAAAAATCGGAGAGATACCGTTTTCTGTGCAGATCTGTTTCAATGTTATTTAAACATTGATATATTGGTGTATGCTCTGCTTTTAAAAACAGAAAAATAACAAGACTGTTGTCAGCTGTGCTGACTGGCTTAGCTACAAGTTGTTCTAATATCTCACTAAAACATAACAAACTTGTAATACCCAAAGCATGTATGTAGGTCATTAGCAGTTTAAACTAAATTATATTTATTTATTTTAAAAGGTCACTCCCTTCTGCATCTAGCACTTGGTAGGTCCACCCACAATCCATTTTATCCCCAATAACTTCCCTAAAAAAAGTAGACCCGCTCCAAATTCACACTATTATCATTAATAGATTAAAAAAAAAAATTAAACGCTTGCAGATCCATGTAGTTGGCCCTGAATGCATCATATATGTGCAGAATGTTTAGCTAATTTGCAAATCTATTAATATTATTCAGTTTTATTGTATTATATAAATGCCATTAAACTCCTTATCATATTTCTCAGTGTTGTGTGCTAATTGATATTTCAATTCTGTTCATATGTCCTCAGTAAACACCTAAGATCAGATTTTCCTTGATTACAATGTAAAATACCATTTGTAGCTTAATAAAAGTGGTACACACATTTGGAAAAAATGAAAAGAAAAGAATAAACCAGCATAAAATTCTCCACTCTCTCCTTACTGCAAATTAAAAGAGCAGTTGAGAAAAAAAGAAAAGAAAAAAATTTATTAAGGGTAATGGTATACATATTTATGTATGTATATATACATACATTATAAATGTATATCTGACCTTTTTCGCAGTACCCAAAATTACCAGTTACTGGAAGGCTTTCCCGAAACTGCCCGCCAAACTGACAGAAACATTGGCCAGTTTTCTACGTTCACATCTGTGTTCAGTTTGTGCACAGTAAGAACAACTTAAGACATCAAGAATATTTGACTTGTGCCAATTTGTACCATTATTTCCGATGAGAAAGCCACTTTATCATAGGAAAGCAAAGAAACAGGTGACCGATACTCTTGGTAAGGAATGTGTTGCTAATAATAGATCACTTAAATACAGAGCTTTCTTCTCCATATTTAAGTCAGTTAAGTCACTTCATGCTGTCTGACACAAACTTTTCCACCACAGCTACATTAGAGAGAAAGTGCCATCTCTAGTTTTGTATTGTCCAGAGGCTTGAATCCCAGTCCAAACCTGTAAAACACTGGCAAGGCTTGGTTTCACTATTAATGAGCACTTAATGACACCAGCAAACCACAACATGAGCTGGCAAAAGAAGCAGCCTTTCCTTTCCCTTAAGGAAGGGAACAATACTATGGTAGTCTATACTAGAGCCTGACCTTCACAATCTGTGTGTGTATGAGATCTTCATGACATAACATGATGTTCAAAATGCATGTATTTGTGTTAGCTCACCAGACCTTTTTCTATAGCTACACAGCAGCTAAGAAACAGCTCCACTCATCAGGCACAGCCAAGCCCTCAGTCTCAGGCAGGGAGGCATGAGGGGACCTAACTTATCAAAACTTATTAAAAAAATGACACTCATAGTGGGGGCCATGCCAGTGTTGGGCTGACAGCAGCCGTAGGAGCAGTCCAGCAGCCCCAGAGCCATGTGCCCAACTGCCCCAATCTCTCCTCTCCCTGGTCAGCGAGTTCCCTGCGGAGTGCATGTCTCTAAGGACGTGGCACGGCAGTTTGCGCGGCAGTTCACGCAGGTAGGACAAGCAGGCAGGACAAACAGGTAGGGCTTCTGGTTTACTGCTAGTGGGGTTTTCAGTCTGTTAATTGTTGTGTTTTGGTGATTGGTTGGTATTGGGTTTTGGTTTTGGTTTTTTTTTTTAGGAATGATTTTTACACGATCAAAAACTGTAGTTATTACAAGTGTACGTAGCCAAATAGAACTCTCCAAAAAGGATGTGTCTGTCCAGACTCATGCCTGTGCGAAGTGTTTGAGCTTATCAGTGGTACCAGGGGGCATTGCAGAAGAAGCATGCTTGCGGTGCAAGCAGGTGAACGACCTGCTTTCACTGGTGGCTGAGCTTAAGGAGGAGGTAGAAAGACTAAGGAGTATTAGGGAAAGTGAAAGGGAAATAGTCTGGTGGAGCTCTACTCTTCCATCCTTGAGGGAGGCTCACCAGGAGTCAGAAGACTCCTATGCCTCCCACTGTCAGGCTATAGGAGGACATCTGGTGGATGAAGGGGAGTGGAAATGGGTCTCCACTCAAGGAGGTAATAGAAACTCCTCCTTACCCCCATCACCTACCCAGGTGCTACTTCAGAATAGATATGAGGCCCTGGATCTAGAAGATCAGCTAGAGGACATAGAGGAGAATGATCTGTCCAGTGAGCCTCCTAGTTGTGCTTCACCTGTCAGACAGTTCACCACCTCT
>VZTJ01001207.1:0-19156 GCA_013397795.1 Orthonyx spaldingii
AGGACTGTTGCTTGTGAGATTTGAAGCCATGCTGCAGAAGTTTGCAGAGAACTGTCTCCNATGCTGCAGAAGTTTGCAGAGAACTGTCTCCCGTGGGGGGGACCCCATGGTGTAGCAGAGGAAGGGCTTCTCTCCCTGAGCAGCGGAAGAAGATCTCAAGTGATGAACTGACCAATCTCCCCATGCCCTGTCTGCCTGCACCGTCAGTGGGAAGGAGGGAGGGGTTAGGGGAAGAAAAGGTGTTTTTAGGGCTTATTTTACCTCTCATTATTCTCCTCTGACTCTGTTAGTAATCAATTCACTTTGTTCGTTTAAGTTGAGCCTGTTTTGCCCTTGGAATGTTTTTCTCCCAACCCTTATCTCAACTCATGAACCCTTCGTTAATTTTTCTCTCCTCTCTCCAGCTGTGGCAGGGGAGGGTGAGTGAGCAACTTTCATGGGTGCCTGGCATTTGGCCAGAGTCAAACCACGACAGCCTCATCACCCTCACAGGGCAGAATTGCTTCCTAATATCTAATCTAAACCTCCTCTGTCTCACTTTGAAGCCGTTTTCCCCTGTCCTATCACTACAGTTCCTGATGAAGAGTCCTTGTAGGCCCCTTCAGATAGTGGAAGGCTGCTATGGGATCTCCACACAACCTCATCAAGAAGTACTTTATAGCAAGAATTGCTTGGATAAACAAAGGAAGCAATGCCTGTGGAAACTGTGCCAGTAACAGGTTGTGGCCTGGAGGATGATGGTAAAAGGGAAGGCCTGGTGGTTCTTACCTGTGCACTCTTCCAGTGTCTGATCTAACATCTTGCTTTGAAAAAGGGTGGTTTGGCTTGTGCATGTGCCCTCCTGATGCTGTCTTCATGTCACCTCTAGTGCTTCTGTCTCAGCTTCAGCAAGCCAGGCCAGCTTAAAAAGAATTTTAAGAAAACACATTAGATTTTGGTCAGTGAACAAACTGGCCCAAACAAATTGTAGAAGGGCATTGATTGGGAATCACAGCTGGCATAACGGAGAAGAGGCTGCAGGGCCAGGAACGCCAGGAACAGAGGGAAGGGGAGAGCACAACTGTCCTTGACAGCAGTAGGGAGCCTTTTAGGGGGAGCAGCAGTCCAATAAAACCCTGTCCAGGTAACAACCATGGCCTGCTGCTTTAGTCACAGAAAACTTTAGCTAGACCCAGTGACTGTTGGTATGTCTGAGGTGAGCTTTAAAACAGTGGAAAACTAAGGCTCAAGAGAGGAAAACTCCTTACCTAGCTGATGAAAAGGTTGGAGTGTTTTGGTTTGGTTTTTTGGGGATTTTTTTGTTTGGTTGGTTGGTTTTGGGTTTTTTTGTCTAGGACCTCAGTTAAGTTTCAGTGGTTTTCTATATGTGCAACTTTGTAGATTTTGGGCGCAAGGAAGCAAATCTACCTTTATTAAAAAAAACTACAACTGCACAATACTCTAAGTAGTATTTTGATATATTTAGTTGTGAGTTCTTACATACTGTTTTACCTTTAAGAATTAATAAGAGCTGGAATTTTTAAACTCTGGAGAGACCTGTGAAGTTGTTCTCTGGTTTTTAGGTCTGCTTAAAAGATAAAGCCACACTAGAAAAATATTTAGTATATTTTTCCTTAGAAACAACTACTATTTATAACACCAGACTGTGTGACCACTAGGTAGATGAGGAATCACCTCAGGAGAGAGGTGCTGCTCTCTGAAATAGAGATGCTTTGTATCAAAAAATATTCTAAACTAGAAAAGTTTGAGAACACTTGATCGATGGCTTTTTGCTCTTAGTAACATTGACCGTCAGTGCCTTGAAATACTATTGTAATTTTTCAATTTGCTATTCTAAAATCCAGATTTCATAAACATATTATTATCTTTCCATTATGATTACTTATTGCCTCCAAGGTCTACCATGCTTTCCTGTAACATCTAAATGGAAATGGGATTAGGATGAGATTCTGTCACTCAGGGGATTTATGGAAAAAGGTGGGGATGTGCACAGAAAAGGTCATTTCTGAGGGGCGAGATGAATACAATGACACTGAGTTATAAAAAAAGGACAGCAATAACAGTATTAGCCCTTTTGCATGAGTTTAAATGGATTGTTTTTTGTTGGAGACACTAATGCTGGAGAACAATGCACTGTTATTTTCTTGCCTTTCATAACATCCTTAAATAAATAAAAAAATCAGCTCTTAAAAAATCCACATTATTTCAATGTGGTTCCATGTGCATTCTGACTGATGAATGTACTTTCTTTCTGACTGTTTGTGGCATAGCTTAACTAACAAAATTTAGCCCAGAAATTGATGCTTTCAAGTGTTTGCTGTATACACTGTTTTGCCACTGGAGTCATGATTTTATTGATGACTTAACTGACTGAATATGATATTTGAATGGACAAGTAATTAATAACATACTCCATTATGATTCTTCTGGCAAACAGTAATTATAATTAAATTGGTATATGTGGCCTGTGGCTGAAAGATCAGATCAGTGCTCCTTTCCCTTGAGAAGCAGCTCTGTCCAACTTCTTACTGACCTTGTTTTTTAATTTTTTTTTTTTTTTTTGCTTTAAAAATGCTGGTCTGTGTGCCAGATCAAAGTAAGGTGATGCTTCAAGTAGTTACATTTTTATGCAAAGTTTAAAAGTGTGCAGTATACACAATGTAAGATAATGATTAATGTTTTCTGGGCCCCAGTACTGGAATATTTTATAGTTCTGATCTTACCGTATTTTTATTTAGATACATTACTCCATAACTGCACTTGGCTAAAGTGACTTGACTTTTTTTTTTTTGTGCCAGAGACTCATATAAACATGGCCAAAAGAAGAAGAAAAAAACCCCTGCCTTCAGTTTTGCACTTGATGCAATTAAGAAATAATCAGTGGACCTGGTAAAGTACAGAGCTACTTCACAATTAAATAAGGTAATTTCTAGTGCAATGCATACTGAGAGAAAACAGCTCAAGAGGAGAAATGTTTTGGTCAAAATTAAATTAATAGATAACATGAGGGATACCAATTACTATGGAGCATTGGATTAACTGCTCGTGGTGAGCCATGCTGAGTAGTGAAAGGCACAGGAACAGCTTCAGGGGGGCAAACTACAGAGGGGCTGAACACTGTGGTATGCAAAACCCGTTCGTGCCTATATTTAGAAAATGTTTCTTGCATTGGTAACAATCTTGCTTTGTCCAAGGTTTTCTGGAGCAGAAAAGGGAGAGTGGAGCAACATTCTTGCAGAGAACTGGATCTGTCTTTCTCAGGTACACTGATAGTTCACTGCAAGTCTGGAAATCACCAGTGACACTTCCAAGGTATTAAAAAAAGTTAAACAGTGGTGAGAACATATTTTTAATAGCACATATTCCTGAAAATCTTGTTATGATGACTTTACGTGTCAAATCTTGGGACTCTTTCACCTATCTATTGCCTCTTAGTGCATTGTATATTATATTTCCAATAGCCTCTATGACAATATAAAGCTGCTAAGGGTTTGACTCCTTTGGACTCTTGTATTTCCATGAAATCCCTGTGTACAGCTATCCCAAGCTAAGGGAACAGGATTTAGCTGCAGGTATAAAGATTTGTGTGGTTTTCTTTGCTTCTCTTTCAACCCACCTCCTGTCCCACAGGTACAGTTGTTTGTGCCACTCACCTCTTCGGTGACTGCAGTAAGTCATCTATCTCTTCATAAAACTCTCTTTTCTTTCTAAAATATATCTAATTAGCAAAAAGCTGTGTTTTCTTTCTCAAACATGCCTGTTTAGGCAGAAATTGAGTCTTCATGATGCTCAGCTTCAGTGATATGCAAAGTTTTAATGCCTTCTGAAACAGATGCAAAAAACCCCCAAACTTTTAAGTTTCTTCAGGCTTTCCCAAATACTGTGGCTGTCAGGTCCTGGCAGCAGCCCACCCAGATAAGAGAGGAAGGTTTTTATCCCAAAATCTGTGTGAGAGGCCAGGAGAGCTTTTATGACCCTAAAAATGTTATGGTAAGAAACAGTCAGTGACTCCTAGAAAAGAATACATAAATTGAGTAACCCCTTGCCCTGGGTGGCACGAAATCTTCATGACACAGTCAGCTGACTACTTTGAGCCTTACTTAATAGCTAGTCTGTATTCAGTCCAGTCCCCTCAGGATGTGCTACAGAGCGAGGAAAGCCTGGCTCTGCTTTAGGGAAGCCGTGCTCCTCGAAGTAGGGGGAGCCCCTCCTTGCTGTGGGAGAAGCCAGGGCTGTTTCTTGGGATTCTGGAAGCTGCTCCTGGGGGTTCCATGCAAGCTGCCCCTCAGGAGCTCTGGAAGCCGTGGGGGGTCTCCCTCAGGGTTTCGCGCCTTCGGGACACGCGCGCGTCCTCCTCAGCGACGCGCGCGCCTCCCCTGAGGGTGCGCATCCCTCAAGCGCAGTGCGCGCTCCCCTCAGGCGTTCTCCTCCCCTCAGGTGCTCACCGCTCAAGTGCACTCCTCCCCTCAGGTGCGCTCCCCTCTTCTCTCCTTAGGCGGCCTCCCCTCAGCGACACAACCCTCATCTTGGGTGTACTCCCCCCTCAGGTGTTCTCCTCCCCTTAGGTGCTCACCCCTCAAGGGCGCTGCTCCCCTCAGCGACACAACCCTCGTCTCAGGTGTACTCCCCCCTCAGGTGTGCTCCCCTCCTCAGGTGCTTACCCCTCAAGTGCGTTCCTCCCCTCACGTGCACTCCCCTCTCCTCTCGTCAGGTGTGCTACCTTCAGCGACACAACCCTCCCCTCAGGTGTGCTCCTCTCCTCGGGTGCGCTCCTCTCAGTGACACGCACCTCACCCCTCAAGTGCCCTCCTCCCCTCTGGTGTGCTCCCCTCAGCGCCACAAGGGTGTACTCCCCCCTCAGGTGTGCTCCTCTCCTCGGGTGCTCTCCCCTCAGGTACGCTCCCTCTCCTCTCCTCAGGTGTGCTCCCTTCAGAGACACAACCCTTCCCTCAGGTGTACTCCCTTTTCAGGTGTGCTCCTCTCCTCGGGTGCTCTCCCCTCAGGTGCTGCGCTCCCCCTTCTCAGGTGTGCTCCCCTCAGCGACACAACCCTCTTCGCAGGTGTACTCCTCCCTCAGGTGTGCTCCTCTCCTGGGGTGCTCTCCCCTCAGGTGCGCTCCTCCCCTCAGGTGCGCTCCCCTTGGCGGCACACGCCCGCCCATTGAGATTGAAGGGCCGCCCCTCACGAGCGCGCCTTCCCCTCAGGCGCGTGCGCCGCCCGCCGGCGGGGGTGGCGCTTCTCGTTCGAACGGCGGCGGCGGGCGGGAACATGGCGGGAGCGTGGGCTCTGCTCCGGCACTGCCCGCTGCTGCTGCCGCAGGACCGCCGCGGCACCGCCTACGAGGGCTTTGTCACCGCCCAGGTACCGCGGCCCGGGCGCCGCTTGGCCGGCGGACGCTGCTCCGAGGCGGAGGGGGGGTGCTTCCAGTCCCGTCGGGTCTGGGGAGGGGGACAGCTTCCCGCCATGCCGCTGCTGGGTCTGAGCGGGAAGCGCTTCCCGCCCTGCCGGCACTGAAGGGGAAACGCATCCCGTCTTGCCGGCTCTGAGGGGTTAACTCCTTCTGCCTGAGCCGCCGGGAATGTGAATCGGCGAACGCCGTTTCCCTGTCCTGAGGGATCCCGCCGCCGTCCCGCGGGTTTGCCCAGGGAATGGCTTCCTGCTGCCTCCTGGGCTGGGTTTGTTGTGCTGACAAAAGTGGTTTTGAGGCGAGGTTGAGCATGCCCGCCTTCATGGCCTGTGGTAAAAGTTGACATAAATGACTGGTGGTGGGTGTTTTCCTTTCATTTACTTACGAGGCTTCAGCTGAAGCGGCTGCATCGCCCCTCGGGACGTGGCAAGTGCGGTGCAGGAAGCAGAACAGCGCCTGAGGCAGGGTGAGGAGGCTGCTCCCGACCCAGCTTTGCCATCACTGGCACTGTGCGGCTGTGGCTCGTTAACATATCACATACACACAGCTCCGAACGGGTGCATTTTAATTTAGAAATACCGTGGGGCTTATTCCTCTAAGTAGAGGGCAAAAGACATGGACTGTGTCCACTAGCATGGTCAAAAATGTAGTTGACATTGAGATTGAAGGGAACCTCTGGAGATCCTCTGTGTTAAGTAGGTTGCTTTAGACCATTTGCACTCGGGTTGTGAATATCTCCAAGCATGGAGCGTGTGCAACCTCTTAGATGGCCTGTTCCAGCCTCTGATCCCCCATCACTATTAATGAGGGCTTTTTTCATTCCATTTAGGTGACATTTCCTGTATTTCTGTCACCTCTCAGCCTGTCAGCGTGTGTCGCTCGGATCTGGCTCTACCTTCTTTAGTACTTCCCTGATCCTTTTTTTTCCAGGCTAACCAGACCCAGCTCCCTCAGGCTCTACTGGCATGAGAGATGCTTTGAGCTCTTGATCACCTTCAGAGCTCCTCACTGGACTAACTCCAGTATTCCATGCCTTGCTTGTGCTGGGGACCTGGTACTCCCTGCTGTAAGGTGTGCTGAGCTGGGACAGGGTCTGGAATAAAGGTTTCAAGATAAGTTATCTGCCCCCTTTGCTTCAGGGCTTCACAAACTTTATTTCAATTTTATTTTGATCATCCCATAAGAAAGTAGAAGGAAGACCTCAATAAGGACTGAAAATACAAGCAGGTGGGATTTAGAAGCTGCCCCATGTGGATTGCACTAACAGGAAAAAAAATTAAATATACCTATTTGCGGCTGGTTTTGTTTACAGTTTGTACAACTCTGCTGAAATGTGCTGTAGATCAGTGCCCAAGGTTCTTTTTAGTGTAGTTACTTTTATGATAAGCATCTGTTTTGACTTTTACTTGAGTTGAAGACAGACTTTCATGTGCAGTAGCATGACTTGGATTAAATTATGTGTTTTGGTCTTGCCCAGATTTGGATAATGTTTATTTTACTCCTGAAATGTGTTATGTTTGCTTTATGAAATGCGATGTATTGAAGAGTTTATACTGAATATTGTGAATTAAAGGTCAAGAGTATTTCAATTTCAGAATTAAAATCAACATTATTTGTACCTGTCACTCATGCTGCTTTTTATTCCTAAGGAAAGAGGTTCTAAATAATATTTCTGAAAGACAGAAAAGACAAAGTTTCTTGCTTAGTAGCTGATGATGGGGAATCATTGCCACAAGAGTCTAATATTTTTCTTTTCTGTCCTTCCTATTAACTAAATACTTATTTTAAAGGGCAGAGACTTCCACATCAGGATACTGCTACCAGTGGATTTTCAACTGAAAAATGCCAGGTAAGGGAGTTTTATGATAGCAAGTTTAAGTATGATGAAACAAAGTTAATTTTGATAAAAGCAGTAATGGATATGAAAATGAATTATTCTTTTTTTCCAATATCAGTGTTATTAATTAATTCTCACTGGTTTCAGCTTAACCTTGCAACAAAATTGCACAACATCAGTGTTAATAAATGCTGACAATAAGCATTGCCTATATCAAAATATTTTGTTGTTAATTAACTTTGAAATATGTTGTAATTAATTGGTTGTATTTATATATATAAAGCTACATACTTGGAAAAAATATAATTTTTTGTATAATTTATATTTATAGATCATTTATGTGTCACCATTTGGGAAACAGAAAATTCAGTGCAAAGTTGTAAATTTAAGCAATTATGTACTTGATGGTTTACAGAGCTTTTTAACTTAATTTTCTGTTTGCTGTTTTTATGTATTAATTTGCATTACCCAACTTTTCTTTAAAAGCTCTGTTCTTATTTCTGTGTTTCTCCCAGCAGTCTGTGGGAAGGGGGGGTGAAAGGGGCTAATCCAGATATGTGGATGAGCCTTTAACTTCGTATTCCATAGTCCTGCCTAGGCCAGCCCACTCCAAACTGGGAGCAGATGTGGTATTCCACGGCTTTATTACATTCTAGGTCGGGTAATTAAAACTGCATTACAGGTAGCTTTGACATTTTCAGGTTATCACTTTTAAATATTAGTGTATTTTACAAAGTCACACTCGCTTGCAAGAATTATGTTGTTGTTTTCAGCACAGAAGCCTTTTGCAGGTAAATGCTTAATTTTTAATGGGTTTTGGCATGGTGACATTTGGAAGTTTTAAGTAACTTGGAACATGATGCTCAAAGCAGTTTTGAAGTATTGTTTCCTTCCTTCATTTTTTTTTCCAAGAAAAGCTGTTGTGCTGTTGTGTGTAGAAGGCTTTCTGCTCTCTTTTAAAAATAATGTACTGTGAATTTAAAATTTGTTCAAAACACTGTTTGTCTAGGATAGAGTGCAGCTGGCGTCTGAAGAAGATCCTGCATGGATATCGGCACATTTTAAAGCAGGTATGCAAGTTCAGAACCACATATTTAAATGTTATTATTAAACACTCTTAAATGTTTATTTATAATGATTCTGAAAAGCTTGTGCTCATATCCCTGTTCTGAAAGGGTTAAAGAACCCTCCTTTCATTGTAGACCCAAGATTTATTTTTAAATGCCTGAAGTTTTAAAAATAAATATGATGAGAAATGGGTAGAATTTAGTAAATGTTTATTTTTATTCAACCTTTAGCCTTTTTTTTTGGAGATTGGACTAGAACAATTTTTAATAAATGACTGATGACATTTTACTAGAATTTTTCTTTCTCAGTTAGAAACAGGTTTTGTCTTTTTTTATAATGTATTTACTTTTTTACAAAGTTGTTCATAATGCAAAGAAGAGAATTCACATTAATTATTGCTGGACTTAGTTCATTCTTGGGACGTAAATTACATCTCAGTATCCAGAGGAAGCTTTGGAGTGAGGATACAGCAGTATCCTCATCCTTTGAGTCACAGAGAATACTTTGTTTCTAAGGAGGAGTCTTTGCCACAGGTGTTGGTTGAGACCCTGTCTTTTATGGATGTGGTTCCATAAATATATAAATGAGTGATGTCACAAGGTGTGGTGGAGGGGATGGTTCATTCCCAGGAAAGTTTCCTGGGAGTTCTCTTCTGTGACTGAAAAATTTAAACATGTGGTACACACTTGGTCTTTTTTACATTTGATTTGACAATACCAGAAAAACAGTTGGGCTGAACCACCAGAAGTTAGGAGTTGCAGAAAATTAACTGATCCTCTCTTTCCTCCAGAGGCTGCACAGCTGCCCAGACCTTGTCAGCTTTATGGTGGAACTGAAAACGGTGTTGGTGAGTGGCAGAATCTATGTGTGGGACATGGGAGGCTCTTAGAGCTTTGGGTTTTGCTTTCAGTTTCTTACAGGTTACTGTTATATAGATTTATGGCTAAGGTTTCAAAGAAAAGCTGATTTTGAATATACGCTGTTCATGTAATATCTGTATAAATATCCTTTATGGTTTTAAGTGACTGTTTGGATGTTGGAGTGCTATAGAAAATTTAAAATCCCAGCGAAGGATCTCAGTGTAGAGCCATCCTCCTTACAGTGATTTTCTTGGAATTCCTCTTATTGTCCAGATGGTAAAGCAGGCTTGTAATCATACAAAGAGTTACACAGTCAATGGATTGCTGAAGGTGCTTTCACCTCTCTGATAATTTGACAAATAAATGCAGAAATTTTTTTTTTTCCCTAACAGTTCAGAGGCTGCTGTTTATTCTTCTTTTAAAAGTTTTTCAAGTCTGGGGTAGAAGAGTAACAAAACCTTCAATAAACAACATGAATCTGGCAATTCTTGCCTATTTGTAAAACATTATTCTATGATCATGGATACTTCATCCAACCTACTTAATTTTAGGAATAAAACACAGAAAGTATTCTTCAAGACAACAGCAGAAGTTCCTCCTGGTATTACACTGCTGCTCTGCTATGCTTGGAATAGGCTTGAATAAGAATGGAATAACTCCTGTGAAATACTCCAGAATAGACAATCTATTTGCCTACATACACAAGCACTTAGAAAATGAGAATGCAGTGAAAGTATAATTCATTCATAATAGCAGAATAGTGATCCTCAGTTAGGGGAGAGAGTCAAAACACAGAAGAAGACGAAGTGGGAGAACTGGGAAAAAATGATTGTTAAACTTGTCTTATTATAAATTATATTTTCATTTAAATTTATTGTATTTTAAGCTATTAATAATTTTATTCTAAAATTCATAAATGTATGTGTTCTGTAAGCATTACTTTAACTTAAATGCACTTTTAAAGAACGAGTAGCACAACACAACTGAAACGCAGGGTTTGGGCTTATTTTTTACTGTAATGTTACCTTTTTGATAAAAACTTCTTTTTGAGACATTACTACATACTTGATGAGTATCTGTACCAAAACTTATTCTAAAGGATCCTGTGATGTTAAAACTGAAAAATTGATTTTGTTTTTTGATTGCCATATAAAGTTTATATATATAAAAAATGTGGGGGATTTCATAGATGTATTGTCTTTTGTGGCAGTGGAGCCCAGGAGACAGCTGTGGGCTTAATAGAACCTTCTTTTGAAATGTTCTTTCAGTCAAGATGCTTGACTTCAAATTTATTAGCTGAAAAAGAGGCACATTTGATATTTGCATCTGAAGACTCCTTTGTCAACATCTGTGGGGTTTTTTTAAATTGCAGATGTTTTCATTACCAGTATCTGAAGTAATTTACCAAACAGCTTCTTTGTCTGCTTTAGCTTGAGGCTATAACAAAACAAATGCAGTGTACAGTTAATTTTACATAAGCTTAATATTTTCAAATGAATTGCAAAAATCACATGGCTAAATAGATGCAAAAATATTGAAATTGCTCTTAACGATGTTTTTAATGTTCTTTTAAACAGGAAATTGCTTTAAAGAACACACAAGACCTGCACATCCCACGACCTCCAGAATACTACTCCTGTCTTGTCAGAGATCTAGAAATACTGGGCTGGAATAAGTATGATTATTTTCATTCTTAACAAGCATCATCTTTAGAATATCCATTCCTCTTTTGTATTTGTGGGTTGAACATATCAAATGTACTTGTTCTGTTCATTTACCCCATTCAGAAACTGATTTTGCTTTGTTTTTAAATTGAAAACACACAACAAACCTGTATCAGCTGAAGGGATATTTTCTGTTTCAAATAACTGAGCTGAAAGGTGATACACTGTTAACCAATCAATTCTTCTTTGACCTATTGGTATATTAAACAGATTTAATGTCAATATTTATAGTTCTCTTTTTCCCCATTTTGCACAGCTGGTTGTGACTATTCCTATAGATTATGGTTGATCATTGTGTACCTTTATGCTTTCATAAAAACATTTCATACTCGTCTTAGAATTAAAATAATAATTTTTAAAGAACCTGCTCTTTACAACACAAGGATATTCTTAGAGGAATTTAATATTTAACCCACAGAAAGGTAAATCTACCAAAAAAATTCATGAGTGGAGGGGAGAATTTGAAAAACTCTCAACCCAAAACTTTAACAAATGTGTATTTTATTAAATGAAATAAAGAAGCATTAGGTGTAAGAACATTTTTGAGTTTTGCCACCTGATTTGTATCTAGATAAACAACATGTGATTAACATCAAATGGGAATTTGCTTTGAAGGCCCACTTTTATTTAAAGATTTAAAACACCCTTGTTACATCAGCTGAAGTTTTTGTCAGTGATTGCCATTGTTCGTGTGTAGTTGTGTCACTCTATTTAAATTTCACGGGCTCGAGTCTGAGAACATCAGTTACAATTTCTAAAACACACGGGAAATAAATTTTCAATTATGCTTGCTCTCCCAAAATGGACAAAAAACCAAAACACCAGCCAAGCAAAAAAACCCCGAAAATCTTGAAAAAGGATTGGGGAAGTCAGTCATTAATCAAAGAACTACACTACACATAGGGAATCACATCGGGTTTACTCTGACTTGGAGGGAGAATAACCTAGATAGGCAATTTGAAGTCCATTAGCAAGTCACACCTCTGATTCAGAGTGCTTTTAACACTAAAGTGACTCTCTAAGAAAGCCTCTTAACTGAGACTGATTTGGAGTTGTAGGTGGTGCTTATTTGCATGTCAGTTAAGACCATCCTGCAATGGTCTTTCAGCACCAAACTGCCTGCGTTTTGTTCTGGTAGTGAGGAGCAATCACTGCTCACACCCCGAGCAGCCTCAAGCTTTATTTAACGGGATTTTTCTTAGGAAAAAACCCTTGCGTGTTGTGTACCCCAGATTTACTTGTTCCGAGCCAATTTTGGGTTGTGCTGGAAGCTGACTGTGCCCAAATCCTACTGAAAAATTAAAGGGTATGGGTGGGAGAGAAATACTACTGTAGGAGTCAAGTTATAGGAAAGGCTCTTTTAATACTGTCCCTTAATCAGGCTGGTTGATTCAGTGACAGTGCCTTGGGAAGGTAAATTATCAGCTATAGAACACTTGCAGGACTCTTATCACCCTCATGAGAATTCACAAAGGCTTTAAGTATCTCTTAAGTCCATGGTCTCTCAAATCTCAAAGCTCTTCTGCTTGATACTTTCCCATTTTTTCCATACAAAGTATCTTCTCCTCTTCCCTTCTCCATTTCCAGGGAGTCCTGCCTGGTCCTGTGCTCTCAGTCATTTATGTGTCATGCTGGACTTCAGAGATTTACCTGAGGTTTTCTATCTTTATGCTGATTCCATTTTTTTTGTTGTTGTGATAAAATGATGGAGCCTACAGAGGAATAAAAGTCTGTACAAGTGAAATATCACCTATGTAAACAATTCCTGATGTGTTTATACAAAAAGTGACTTTAAACTGAAATAATCCATGCTTTTCTTATAAATCAAGATTGAAGTGGTCCAAACACTGTGAATGTCAGAACAGGTAATTTAAGGTCCCAGACACCTTGACAACATTCCTTTAATTTTTCTGTTCTCCTTTGCTGTGGAAGCTCCCAGCTCAGTGCTGCAGGCACCAGTAGTGCTTTGGTTTGGGCACTGCTGCATATTCCACTGCAGTATCCATACTGTGCCTTGGCTGCTGCTTTAGGAATTCCCCAGCCCGGGATGCAGTAGATGGAGGGGTGGTATAGAGGTAATTTCTCATCTTTATAAAACTCTGATACACTTTTGAGGTCAAGTTGGAGCAAAGCAGGAGTAATTTTTTCCCCCAGAGGGGGAAATGCTCTAATTCTAAATATATCAAGTTTAATTGACTCCAGTTGAATTACACTTTTATCAAGACTTGTCTTTGTTTCAGCTGTTGTGGAGAAATACTCCCAGAAATCTGCAGGTCTCTTTAATATTGCATTAATCAGCATTAAACATGAAATAATCTCTCTTTCTCCCTTCTAACTACCACTACTGCTTTTTCCATCTGTATTTTTCAGGTCCCTCATATTGAGGCTATTTCATTTATGTAGATAATTTTCTTCTCTTCACTTCCTTCCTAGGGTTTTGCCACCCTTTGGTGTACATCTACTTTTTCTTCCACAAGCCTCTTCAGCTCTGTTGCCAGTTTCACTTGAGAGAACCATGTGACTTTTTCTAGTACGTGATGGTTTAAAAAAATAAATGTTACTTAGGCCAGCAAGCAGATGCTCTCTCTGAACTCTGTTAGGCCTTTCCATCAGTCTGGGTGATAAGTTGTGCAATTATCTTGGACTGCTTTTTATCTTTACACAGGAATGACATAGTAAAAATGCCAAAATATCCACATGCCCAGTTTACTGGTAAATATATGAGGAGGTTTGAACCTTTTTGGCAATTGTTGAAGCTACTAAGCAGAATCTATCTTTAGAGAACAATATATTTTACAATTGTATCCATCTTCATTGTGGTGGGAGGCACGAACCAGTGACATCTTAAGCAAAGAGTCAGTGGTTATGTCAGAAGTTTTAAAACTTATTCACATTTAGTCTGTACTTTCTGCTTGCTAGGGTGCATGAATATGGTGTAAAACTGTCATGAAATGAAGGCAAATCATCATAAATAACTCATTTTGCACCTGTTTGGGTACTGTTTTCTGCAGAAAATCAATTTCAGCGTATGAACCAATATGCACTGAATTTCCCACAATAATAGTACTGATAATAAAAGAGAACTTCATTGAAGAGAAAAGCAAATCAAGAGCATAAAAGTCTCATAGAGTAAGAAACTGTAGAAATGGATCAAAGATTTGACAGGAAGTTTAATGTGTACATAAGTAGAGGCTGACAGGAACATGCTGTGTGTGTCAAAGGTTCCAGTGATGGAAAACTGAAACACGGTGCTCACTGACCACAGCGTGAGCCCTGACACAGGCTGTAAATAACCCAGAGATGTATGACTGCATTAGGCACTAGCCTGGTGTATTAACAGCAGTAAATCTGGAGCAGCAGAAATGCTTGGCATATAGGACTTCCCCTGATTAATATTTGTAAGAGACTAATCAAGAGTATTGCAAACCTTTCCAACTGCACTACTTGCAGTACTCCAAGAGTTTTCTGTTCTCTTCCAGAGTGGCCTTTGTGGACACTGGGCTGACCACAGTCAAGTTAAAAGCGGAAGACTCTTGTGGTCGACAGCATCTCATCACTCTCAAGTTAAATGCAAAGGTAAATTGGTGTGAGACAAAATATCTTGAGGCTTCCTTGAAATAAATCAATTTTTCTTCTTTGTTAGGATTTTAGAGAGTTGATTTGTTTGTTTGCTGCAAGGTAAGAGTTCTGTGTCTGTTCTGCAAGGGGCAGTTAAATATTTTTTTTGAGAGTTTTCAGACTAACTATAGTTGAAATTAATATTGGATTATGGTTATCTGTAAAAAGCAACTGTGCATCACATGAAAAACACTTTGATATTGCACTCATTTGAGTGGATTACAGACAAAGCCATCTGGGAGACTTTCCTTCATTATCACTCCATCCAGAGACATGTTCATAGAACAAGAATTAGAGGATGTTGGGTTAGTTATTAACAAGTCTTGCTGTTAAAGTCAGAGATGTAAAGATTTATGAAAAACTGAAGTCAGTCAGAAAAATTATTTCTTTCTAGTCTAACTAAATGTCTAATTTTGACAATACTTGCAAATAAAACCCACGGCATTTGCAGGAACAGAAAATTTTTAATTCTTCTTGGTACTTATCACTGAACTCAAATTGCAACATTTCTGCATAGAGTGTTTCATTTCAAGGCATAAATCTCTCATCAGAGACTGAATATCCAGACTGTGTGGTGACAATTGCATAGCAATAACTGGTGTCTTCAGAAAATCAGTCCAGGGGAAAAAGGGATCTAAAAGTGTCTGGGTGTTGTTGTTTGGGACTGTCTGTGGTCCATTATTGGAGTTATAATCTTGAAATCATGAGTGGGCACAGTACTGTGAGATTAGGATGCCTGTGAAGGTGGAATTTATATTCCTTTAGAAACCAGGAGTTTTTTAGTCTTACATAACATGAACAAGCTTTACCTTTGAGGGGGGAAAGGAGGGGAACAAATACTGTTTGGGAATGAGTGTTGCTCAAGTGGATTTTTAAAAAGATTAAAACTATTCTACATGCAGAGAGTAATGAGTGCATAATTAATTTGCTAGTCAGTCCATTATTAAATACACTGATGGAAAAAATCCAACAGAAAGTACAATTATGGTCTATTTAATATACAAGGAGAATTACCACACTGTGTTGTTTATAAGGGACCTGCTCTCCCCTACCTTGTGTGACACTAGAAATTAGGTGCAGTCTGTTGCCCTAAGGTTTTCTTGCTGTTAGGATGACAGAAGTAAAGTATTTTAACTGTTTGAAAGTATAACAATGCAGAAAAAATTACAATGCAATATTCATTTTCCCCAAGCAGCTGCCGTGGTCAAACACTGACACTTGTGCATTGGCTGATTCTGTTCAGGCTTAACTTAGCACTGTCCTGAGGGAGTGGGGATTCCCATTTTCTGTCCTTGTACAAACTCGTGTGTTTTTTTTATAGTAATAAAATAGCTGAATATTCCTCATAGAAGAAAACACCAGCTAACAACTCAGGATGTATGTAATAAAAAGATGAGATTATCAGACTTGTCTGTTTTAACAAGTAATCGTTTTTTTCTTTTTTTTTCTTTTTTTTTTTCTTTTTTTTTTCTTTTTGTTTTCAAATGTTTGTTATGATGAAGGATCAGTTGCTTGTCCTTTTTAACCCATGTCTGGCATTTAAACTTGCCAGACAAAATTGGTGTGTGAAACCTTGTTTTGGTGACATGGGGATTTGATTTGCCTTCATGCAGACAGCCATTACATTTGAAAAAGCTTGGCTGAAGTATTTTTTGGGATGGCATTTCTTTCAATAACCTGCTTTATTAGAAGTGTGTTTATTTTTGTTATGCCATTTCTTTGATTAAGATCAGTGCCAGGAGCTTTTCAGACCCCAAGGCTTCAAACAGGCCACTGCAAGGATTTGCCTGTTGTGTAGTAATTAAGACACTTTGGTAATTATCTGAATGATCTGGCAACGGGTATGAAAATGCTTTTTCTAGATAAAGTTGGCTTCATACTCAGAAATCCAATATAAATATTGTATTTAATAATTGCTTAAATTGCCCTAAAGAATAATAGGATGATTTCTGACATACATATTCGACTGTAACTGTAATTACCTAAGGTGTCATGGAGTTATCAAACATTTTATAGCTTCAGTTTTTTTAATACAGCCTTTTAAAAATTTTTTTCTTATTGATATCTCTTAATTTGAAATGAGGGTTTCTTTTAATTTTGGGTCTATGTTGACTCATCTCTTTCTAAATAGTTAAGTACTCTAGATTACTTTCAGTTTCAAAACACAAACTTGCCAATCAGAACAAATAGTTTAGCCTAGATGAAAATTAGTTCTTGACTCATGGAAGGGTTGTTTAGTTTTTAAAGTTTGCTATCCATTATGGGTAATTGAGGAGAAATTTTTAAAGAATATTTCATACTTTGTGTCTTAAAGTATTTTTAATGTGTCTTTGTGACCACTGAAGACAGAATGTTGTGATTCTCTTGCCTTTACTAAATACTGATATATAAAACATTTACATGTAGTTTTCTTCTTTAAATGATAATTAACATTCATAACTATTCCTGAAAATGCTTTACATACTGTTTCCTCTCAGAGCCAAGTTCTCAAGACGCTTGAAGTGCTCATATTTTGTTATCAAATTTGGCAGCTGAGTATCAGTCTGACTTTAAATCCCTAAGGAAAAAAAAACCAGAAAAACTGTATTTTCTTTCCCTCCCTCAGTATCCTACAGAACCACCAGAGTGCCTTGTGGATTTTCCCGTTCCATTTGCTGTTTCCTGGATGCCACAGGTAACTGCTGGACTAGGCAGCTTTTTAAAATAAAAAATACATATGCAATGGAGGGGTTGGGCTTGGGTTTTAACTCCAGGTTTTCTCCCTGTATGCATTTTATTTCTGTACATGCTCCTGAAAATGTAATAACACTGAACTCCATATTCCTTATCATAGTACTTTAAATATCTTCCTTGCCATGAACTATTCCTTGTTGTATGTACTGGTTGGGTTTTTTTTAATCTGTTCATATGACTGAAAATTCTTTCGGAATTATGGTGGGAAAGTGAAAATGGTGTGAAATGCATAAAAAATTATTGTCTTCTAGAAAAGAAGCACCTTCTAAAGTTGGCAGATATTGGAAAAAGGAATTGGTTATCCTATAGAGTTTTCCCCAGTTTGTTATAGAGGTTTCATAACTTAATAAAACTTTTCCAGTTATAGTCAAGAGAGGAAAGTATTTAATGAAATTCTGATTTCTTAGTTTAACTGATATTGCTACTATAAAGAACCATGAGCCTTTGTCTTTTGTGGGTCTCTCACATTATTTCATGCACCTTTCTTCCTGAATAGAGCCTATGTGCTTTATTAAATTAATTTAAATGTGACCACTCAGATACAGGGTAATTTGAATTATATGTAGAAAATAATTGATATTTAATTTCATTTAAATCAGGAAAATAGATTTTACATAAATGATTGCATCTGATAATTCTAACTCTCACAAGGGTTTCTACCCAGCAATAAATACTAAATTGACATAGGGAACATCGCTGGGAGGTTGCAGCAGGATGGTTTTAGGCCAGGCATACAATTTTTCTGCAGAGCTCAAGGTTCTGTGTGTCACCTCAGACCCTCTAATATTGAGAGGAAATAACTGCAAGAATCCACCACTGCAAATGAAAAATGTATTTATGTAATTGTAGGTTTTGATTCTCTGATATGGTTTGGAATAGTTTAAATAAATGTTATTCCCTTAAATTCTACTGGAGTCCATACACTCTGGCCAGGATTTCAAGTGCTGTTTCTAACCTCAAACTTAATACATACTTTCAACAGTGTTTTATTAATTTTACAGCCTTGCAATTTATGTTGCCTCAAATTAACAACGTTTCAAACCTCTCTGACAATGGCTGTTTCTCTGTTTACTGTTGGTAATTTTAAAGATGGACTTGTGTTTTAATAAAATGCTCTGGAAAAACATGACATGGAGCAGCCTTTGACAAGTTAAAAATAGGGGTGGATATACTGATATTGGCACTAGAGCCAGGAAAAAACCTTCTGTTAAAAATACAACACTCTGGTGCTTAAAATCTTTTTGCAGTTAGAATTACCTGGGGACTATTTGAAAACATGAACAAAAGGGGTTAGTGTGTAACTGAAGAGCCTGTTTTGAAATCGTGAGACACTAATTCCAGCTGCAGAGAGCCTGCTCTAATCCTGAACCAAATACCAGCAGACAGAAATGCTTCAGCTGTACAGTAGCTTTTGCAAATTGACCTTGTGTGTGTGGGTGACATGAACCCAGCACTTGTGGGGACAAATGGCTTTGGTAATTGTGGAAATTGTGTTTATTTTCCAAATGTGTGGAAATCACTGCGGCGAGCAGCCCTCACACCGTGATAAAATATGGGTTAAGCTTAGAAAATGCTGCAACACCACTGGCAGCAGAATTCAGCAGGTACTCAAGTGCATGAAAATTTTGGTTCCTAAAAGGGAAAAAGAACATGCTATACCTGCTCTCTAGTGAACTAACGTGATGTTTTGGTAGCAGTTGGTCTTAAACTTTTAATATTAAGTCTTTAAAGTATGAATTGACAAGGCTTAACTAAATTGGTACAGTGGCACCATTAGAATATAAACTGCTATGAAAGAAAATATAAATAGATTGCAGGTAATTGATTTTCCTTTCCCACCCCCTGTGTGTGCTGCTGCCTATTTCAGGCTCATGGATTTTAAACTTGAGGGGTTGTTGGGTTTTTTTTT
>VZTJ01001207.1:19202-64025 GCA_013397795.1 Orthonyx spaldingii
CCCCCCCCCCCATCCATATAATAATAGACATGGCTTTATGGCATCCGTATTAAAAATGGGTAATTTTCCTTATGGTCCCTGTCTTCCTGCTGGGTTGATAATGTTTTGATGTATTTTTCTTTTGCTCTGATGAGAGGTCTGCTGCTGCTGCTCTGACATATTCATTTGGATGAATAATTATAACTTGCACAATGTCAAGCTGAAGATGGTGGGGTTTTGTGCGTCATGACAAGCCCAGTAGCCAGTGCAGGTGTCTCACAGCATGAGCAGCAACAGCCAGTGGATTCTGGCTCAGAGGAGACGTTTTAGAGTAGTAAGAAATCAGCACCAAGGGCAATGCTGCTGCTGCTGCTCCTGTTCTAAGTGCCAAATAAATGCAGAGTGCTTCTCAATGACAAGTGCAAGAACATCTACTTATTTCTGTTATAACCTTTTTCTAAAGAACCAGATGAATGTGCTGTCTCCAATTTTAGCACACGCTGTAAGCGCAGTTCTGCAGGCTCAGGGCGTCTCCCGTCAGGGTAAGGTTTCCATACTGACCACTGCCCACCTGGCTGGCTACATGAAGGTCGTGAGAGTGGAAATTAATGACTAATGAGGTCGTGCAGCAGCCGGCAAGGAAACAGGAGTGCAAGGTGCACAAGGTGGAGTGGTGGCAATGAAATTATTCTTCGGTTATTTAGATGAAAACACAATAAAAAGCATCGTAATTGTGCTTTTTCTTGGCAAAGGAACTTCACAGGCACCAGCTGTAAATATAGAAAATGGAGATGGTTGACAAGATACTTTATAAAGATTTCAGTCTTGTGTCTTGGCTTGATTTCTGTTAAGAAGAGGGGAAATCGTTAAACTACCATTGATGAAAAACTGTTTCCAAACAACTCTAAGGAAATCAGAAATTCTTTAGGTGATCCCTTTTCCATTTAATGACCATTTGCTTTATTAAATTGTATTTTATTTATGAATTCATGAAGGGCAGGAAGGTAATGGCACCTATAGTTTAGGCTATTTCACCTTTCCTATTAGTGGGCTTCACAGTTGTTTTAATTTTGGATAAGCAAATTTTGTGTTAGGAAGAATTTTAGCCAAAAAATCTCAGAATAAAGATTGCATTTTTATCTGTTTTTGACAAATAATTTGCAATCAATTGTTCTGTATTTACCTTAATTAGAACTTTTTTTTACTACCATTTGATTACTGTTTAGTTCATTCAGGATTTGGAGCAGATGCTTGAAATTTGGCAGAACAGCCATATAGGTTACAGCAATTCTTAGAAGTTCCTGAAAGGCTTCATTGGTTTTTTGGCAGGCACAGACTTGAGATTTTCTCTTTATTCTTCCCAGCCTCTGTGGCTCTAGAAATAAGAACCAAGAATAGAGTGACATTTTTTCCCATTCCTTTGATTGGAGGAAATGGTGCATGGGCAATAAGGGTGAACTTGGGAGAATGTCTGAATTGAAGGAAGAAAGGAATTGGCATGAGGAGATGAGAGTGCAGAGGAAAGAAATGGAAATAAAAAAGTTGAGAAACCACATGAGACTCTCCTGGTAGAAGAGAAGGTGTGTTCCCTTCAGAGACAAGGAGGTCCAGAGTATCTGATTTTCCCTGGCCAAAGTCAGTGGTGCAAACGGATGAGGGATCCATGGAGTCTGATAAAAAAGATGTGACATTGGGCTCACGGTTTCTGGGGACCCATCAAGACCAGTGTGTTTATGGAGGATGGAGGAGCCAGTTGGGCTTTGTGAGTGCTTTTAGAGTCGGGGTGAGCAGCACTGACAGTCTCAATGATGCATGTCTTATTTTCCAATGAATTTTGACATTCACACAAATTCTAATTTATTTGTACAAGAGGGACCATGACACACAGTTTGTGCTGTTTGACATTATTAGCAATGGTCTTGGTGTAGTTTAGAGCAAAGAAAAGTGTGATCTCAGGCTGTCTAAAAGTGCTGGGCAGTCACCAAAAATGAGTTGGTTAATCAAATAAAAAGGAATCTTGGAATTTTCATGGTTTGCATGACAAGCAGGTGATGTATTTAAATAGCTATAGATGCATTTATGTATATAGCAGGAGACAGCTGGCAACATCAGTGAAGCATACAAATAAGATCAAATGAACAGTGTATAAAAAAAAAGATTTAACTACCTTTTTAAGGAACATCATTGAAAAATTACAATTAGTATTAAAATTAATTGGATTTTAAAACTTATCTGTGGGTTATAATCCCTTGATGTTTCTTTTTTCTAGTGAAACCCTTTGAATTCCCGGAAGATAAAGATAAAAATGATTATTAGAGGATTTATCTGTGTGTGATATAGAAAAATGTAAAAAATCAAAATGGAAAGCAACTGTTGCAAGTACCAGAAAATTATGCTATTAATTTAAGTGTCATCAGAGCACAAAAGATCACATTTCAGGACTGTGTGAAAATTATTAAAATACTGGAAATAATAGTACTTAAGATGAAGATACTATACTCTAAGATGTGGTTAAGTGACTGACACTATTATATCACTTCAGGTATTATAAAAGTAACAAAATGCTTTTAAAGATAATAAGCGTTACATTTTGAGATTGGCAGAATTCACACTTCTATGCTTAGGTGCTTTCCTACTTTAATATAATTTAACAACAGCAGGAAAAATGTAGCATTTTATTTCTAAGCTACACTGTTTCTTTCTAAAATACACATGCACAAAATATAAAAAGTTATTACATGGAAAAATTCTATTTCTTCATCTGAGAACGCTCAGGTAATTTGCTGCTCTTTGTCCAGGTGAGAAAGGAAGAATATAATCACTGAAGATTAAAGGAAACCATTCCTTCTGTATTTTGTTTAATTTATAGAAAAATACCTGTCTGAGAACAGAACGTTTAATTTGCTTTTTTTTTTGGACCTCACGATATCTGAAATCTGTTCCTTTCTGGGTATCTGCACCTGCAAAGGCTTCACTTGGCCCCCAGGTGTTTTCCCCTCTTGAAGAAGTCTTTTCCTGAGGAAATAGTGACTTCTTTTTGCCCACTGATGATTTTTTGCATTGCTGTGCTGTCTAATGAAAGATGTTTCTGATTCCATGTAATCCACTCTCAAATACTGAAATCCCCCACGTGTAATCCTTTGCTTATTAATGGTTTCTCCTGCTCCTGCCTTATTTACAGGGTTTGAAAGCTGATCTTAAGCACCTGTTTTTATACAGCTTAATCTTGACATGATGATGATGATGTTAGGTGATATTCCATGTTTTATGCTATCACGATACACTGGGAAACACACATGGACTTTAATGCTCCTTAAATGAGTAAATTGTTTTTTAAATATTCTCTCAGGCCATTGGTGGAAATTCTATGAAATCTGTTTGAATTTCTTCTTTTTAGAACTCGTTAATAGACATTTACAATCAGTTCCTGGCAGCACTGGAGTCGCTGAAGGAATTCTGGGATGCCCTGGATGAAATCGATGGGAAGACATGGGTGCTTGAGCCAGAAAATCCCACACGGAGTGCTACAACCAGAAGAATTGCAATAGGTAGGAAAAGATTTAAAGGGATACAGTGGATTTGGGAAGTAAAACTCAGGGAGCTGTTTTGTTTTGCTTGTCTCATCAGATGGTGCTTCTTTGAGTTTGGGAAAGGAAAAGCAGCACTTCAAAGACAACTCTTCTTTTGTGTATTAAAAAAATAACTTTCCTCGGAATACTGAACCTGTTTGGGAAATTAATTACAACTTTCTGGTATCAAGTAAATGAAAATTTCTGCAGGAAAACCTTGTGTATTTGTAAATTATGAACATGGAACTGTCAGCAGCAGAGCATTTGTATGGTAACTCCAGAAAAATCAGGATTTGTAAAAAAGCACCTTAGGTGAAGCCCTTACCTCAATCACAAATTCCAAATTTTTAAACTTTAGATTCATCTTATATTGGAGGGGAAGGAATGTAAGAGTGCAGCCAAAGGGGAGAAAAGGGGGTTAAAGGAGGCAAGTGGAAAGGACAAAGAAATAAAAGAGAAGAAGTGAGGCTTCCCCATTACCCACGTGAAAATGCACCTCAGTTTATATGCTGATGGCTGGCATTTTAAGGTCTTACTATACATAGGATAAGGAAATTTATAATTATATATATAAGATAAAGAGTTCTAATTGCCACTGTCAGAGGTTGGAAATGTTGAGGGGATGTTATCTTTGCCAGAAAAGTTGTGATTTTTAGCTGAAATCCACATCACCAATAGCAAATTATAGGAATGTGAGAACACAAGAGTGGACCCAAGATGTCCCTGACAGCTGTGGAGGGAGGGAGGAGCTAGAGGGGAGCTGCTTCATGGGAGTGGAGGGAAGAACAGGAGAAGTTCAAGTGGCTGGAATGATGTGGGTCAGACACCACTTCATGTGCAGTCAGGGGAGCTTTGTCCTGGTCCTGCTGCCCTTTGTTGCAGGCCAAGGAAAAGAAAAGCCTCAAAAAGAGCCTCGGAGCAGCTGAGCAGAGGCAGGATGGGGCTTTGAGCCCTTTCTGTGTGGGCACAGAGAACCCACACTAGTTCAGCTATCACTGAACTTTGATTTCATTCATTCCCACCTCTTCCAGGAGGGAAAGCCTAACACATCTTATAATTACAGAAAAGCTTGGGTTTCACCTGGGCTTGTTTAGAAGAGATTTTGCTGTGAGGTTGTGGAGCTGGATCCAGAGCACCACTGAGCTGCTTCCACCTGAGGAACAGAGCCCTTCCAGGGATGGTGGGGTGTCTTGTAAAACCAAATATTTGCTCTTTCAAAAATACAGCATTGTCGTATCAGTCCTGGAGTTTGCTGGGGAGGGGACTGACTTCTGCTTAATATTGGCTTTGGACTTCTCTTTTTGACTATAAAAGATAAAGATGAATTAGTAAGTTACGTGTTTCTACCTTTAAAGTTTCACCCAGATTTTGGATGGATTTTGTCATCTAGCTTGAGTTGATTACATTTATTTCTGAATAACTGTTAAGGTTAAGACAAGTCTAAGGATGCAAGCCTGGCAGGTTTGTTTAATCAGTTGCTATTTTTAATTACAGTTTGCAGAAATATAAATATTTAATATACACTGATATTTTGTACAATCATTTGGATCCCTCCCAACTTTGTTATTATTTATCCTAATGAAACCCAGCCTGAATTAGCCAATTTAAAACTACTTTTTAAATGGTTCCTGTTTCAAATCCTTGACTGCAACACTTCCCCACGGCCTTGCTTTCTCCTTGCAGGGAACAATGTCTCAGTGAACATAGAGGTAGATCCTCGCCATCCAAACATGCTTCCAGAGTGTTATTTCCTTGGAGCAGATCATGGTAAGGCAGCAAATTCCACTTGTTTCTCAGATCTCTGATCCAATCCCTACCTGAAATCTGGGAGGTTCACGGGGATGATGTCATTATTCCTGTCTGTTGTTTGCAGCAGTGAACCCTCTGAGAACTAAACTCAACAGCAACATGCACTTGTGGTGAGTGTCTCCAGTAAAGCAGGCTGGAAACCCAAATGGTGTCTGCCATTCCTGGTGCGGACTTTTCTCTGCCTCTCTCCCACCCGCAGGGATCCGGATATCAGTTTGTTACAGAACTTGAGAGAGCTCCTAGAAATTGATTTTCCATCTCGTGCTGTGTTGGAAAAGAGCGTAAGTTGGTTTTGGTTAACGATCAGTCGTTATTGCTGAGTAAGTCACATTTAAATGGTCACTTTCTAGGAGCCAGGGACAATCAGGGACTTAGAAGAGAGGTAATTGGATTAATACATTGTCACAAGGACCCCTGAACTTCAAGCAACAGTTGTCAGAGCTTGTTAACCTTTGATTAAAGGTGCACACTTCCCTGTGGCCTTCATAGCAGTGAGGCCATTAATAACAGGCTCCACTATTAAAAGGAAAAGAGGAAGTTCCAGAGTAGCTAATGAGATGTGGAAAATCCAAACAGTCTGTTGTGGATGTTGATGACTTCAGTTCTAATTAGGTAGAGCTGCTTAGAGGGGACAAGAGGCCATCCAAATACTGGTTCATTTCAAACAAACTGGGAATTAATTTTTGACAATGCTTTAACACTGGATTATGAGCTTTGCTTTCACTCATGAAGTTTCTAAGTTAAGATCTGACTGAGGGTTTGTGTCTAATATCAAATCATAATGACAAATCATAGTGGTTAATAAACAAAAAGTGCCCAGAAGTATGAAAATGCTTGTTGAATGAGATGTAATTCAGTGAGGGGATGAAATATAACCCAGCCAAGTCTTGCACACCTGGAATCCAGTGTCACTCTACACCATTGCAGCACAAACATGTATGTCTTGAAGGCAAAAAACAGTAATTCCAGCTAACAAAAACTGCGGAAGCAAAGACACAGGTGACCCTGTTTGTGTGTTAGCACCCATCCCTTCCTTTCAGCTGCACTGTGAGTTAAAGCTGTTGTGTTCCAGGACTTTGCCAAGGACTGTGGGATCTGCTACGCCTATCGCCTCGCCGGCAGCACGCCCGACCAAGTGTGTGACGATCCTCGCTGTGGGCAGCCCTTCCACCAGGCCTGTCTCTATGAGGTAAAGTGACCAGTGGGACAAACTGCTCCTCAGCTGGCTCGTTCTGGAAAACAAGCACTGTCCACTTAAATTCTGGATGAAGCACGAGCCCATAAGGAACATTACAGCCGTCACTGTGCTTCCGCTTGTCCTCTCACCCCCAGTTCCTACATGAGCCCTCTGGGAGAGGCATCCACCCCTCTGACTTTCAATGCACCCTGTCAGGTTCTCATCAGCTGAACTCTGGTAATTCATAGATGGTTTTTAAACTGGATATGAAACCCATGTGAACTTTAACCCATTTCCTTGTGTTGCAGTGGCTACAAGGCCTTCCTACCAGCAGACAGAGTTTTAATGTCATCTTTGGTGAATGTCCCTATTGTAATAAGGTAAGGAAATCCAAGGAATAGGAGTGAACAAGAGTGGAAAAGGCAAAGCTGGTAACAAAGTCTTTTTAAAAATAGAATTAGTGGCTACTATCTTCTTTACCCTCTGGAGTAAACTGTAAATTCCTCTGCATTTAATGCATCTGTGTTTAATTAAAGGTTTTCTGACACAGTATAAAGACAGCCCCACACTAGTGGCAGCGTAATTAAAGATCACACTCCACTATATTTAATGATACTTTTTTAATGGTGTTGTAACAAAAGGTTCAGTTAAAAAAAAAAACCAACAAAAAGAATCCCAACATTTGTAACAGAAACCAGCACAAACAGTTCAGAGAATCCATAACTATTGAGTGCAGATGAGAACTTGCCTGTACAAGGCATGTACTGACAGGATTATTTAAAAACTTCTTTTTCAAGCCTCTGTCACTGAAATCTTCAATGAAGAAACTCTAGGAAAAAACTGTGTGCTGGGAACACCACTGCACTCCCACTGAAGACACAGGAACAGCAACATCAAAGCAGATACAAGGACAGTACAATGAGCACCAGGAGCACCAGAACAGCTGCAGTGTAGGGATAGGTCTCATCAGCAAATGCCAGCCTAAACACAACGGAGAGAGAGGGACGAGTGGTGTCAGCACCAGCCTGGGATGCTGCTGGAGGAACTGCAGTTACAAGGTGATTGTGTTTCTTTGGGGATTCTGAGAGTATTATGTAGGGGTCAAATGATGGCAGCTCTCTTGCAGTGCCTTCCTGCAGGGGAAGAAAAAAGTAATAATAATAAAGTTTATATTGATTAAGGGAGATGTGAATCAAAAAAACCAGAGATGCCATTGAGGTAATTAAGTTATCCTAGAGGAAGCATTACAATTCTTCTGGAGTCTTACCTCTGGAATTTGCACTTGTATGGCTATTGTGGGGTAAGTGTAGAACATGAGTTATGGTTAACCACCTCCTAAAGAGACATACCTATATTTACTGTTGAAGTCTACAATTCTTTTCTTTGACTTGTTTCCAAAAAAGTTTAATATATTCAGTCTTTCCTATGCTCCTGCTAATAAAGGTTTATCCTGGAAACTCAAGACATGATTTTAAATGTGAATTTGCTGGTTTGACTTGTGTAAGTTTTGCATTTCACACTGAAGCTGAACTTCTCCTGCCCACCACAAGGAACATAAACTGGTAGAGTGGGGCTTGTTCTGGCTGGCCAGGGGTGCCTGGGCTGTTTTACATCTCCAGCAGCAATGCTGTCCTTGGCCAGTCTCCACCTCTGAAAGGGACCCCCAAACATCATCATCCCACTTCTCACTTAGCCAAGATGTGAGTGTCTTTCCCACTGTCCCTTAGAACCAGGGACAGCTTTGGATTCCTACAGAGCTTTCCTTTACCAAGCTCCTGAATTATGTGAGAGGAATTGAGGGAATTCTGCAAAATGAAGCTAAGAGAATCCTGCCTTTTTCCTTCTCCAGTTTCTCATTTGAATGGCTTAAATGTTATTTGACACCCATTTAAAGTCTCCTCTATTATGCGGAATATTCAGTGAGTACCACAGAATGGTTCTACACAGAAACAGCACATTTAATCCTACTGGAATAGCAGCTCTTCCATTAGAAAAACTAAATCCAAACACAAATGCAATCTAAACACTGCCCAGTGATTGGTAGTGCAAAAGCTACATTTGAGGACTAGGACGTAAAACTGAAATGTTTTCCTATTCCAAAGCTGTGTTTGACTTGTCAGACTCCATCTCCCCTGCTGGCAGCCAAAACATCTCCCAGGATGGTTCTGCTCACCACTGTCCTGCCTGGTGCTCTCAGGTACAGCTGTGCTTTTGCTGCTTCCCTCTCCCAGCTTGTACCGGAGTCTCCAGGCAGTGATGATCAGACTGCTTGAAGCAAAGAATTTTGGATTAATCATAAAGCTACCTTTCAAGTTGCATTTTTGTGCTCATTAGAAACTGTCCTCATTTAACCAAGTTATTTGTTTATATGAAAGAAAGCCAGGCTGGAATCCCCTCACTAAAATATACTAAAGCTCCATAGAACGGGAGCACAGGGTGATCACCGAGATGGACGTGGTGCTGCATTATTTGTACTAAAACTGATTCATTTTTTCATTTCTTTTCCTGTACAGTTGAAGAGTAAGACTGAAACTATGCATTCAGCCCTTTTGTGCACTTAATTACCAATAATAGTCAAGGTGAGTTTGTTGACTGCTAAAATCCTCTGATTTAAAAATCAGAATTTAAGGACTTAATTAACAAATGCTATGAAGTTTTCCACTACATAGAGAAGGAAACTACTGAACTAAGTTTGTACCAAGGAAACAACAGGATCCACAAAGAGACAAAAGAGTTGGGAAATTACAATCTGCATCCAAGTGCAGGGCTTTACGCTGCAGCTACACAACAAACTGCAGTGGTAGCTGGCCAAGAGTACATACAGGCAACTACACTCAAACCTTTAGTGTTCGTGGCAAACACTGAGTTTGCATACATGTAGTTGAGAATTTGAGGGTTTTCTGAACTCTTCTTAGGAATGCTGATCCTTCCTTCTCAAGGCACTGTGACTGTTCTATGGTGACACCAAACCCCTCACCGTTTTTGGGTGCTCAGGCTCCTGATGTGTAGTGTAAAATTTAAGTGGCTTCTCTTCCACCTGGACTTGCCGGCGTGTTCCACGGGTGTGGGGCCTGCTCAGGCAGCTGGAGTGGTCCTCATGCCCCCTGTTTTTCTTCTGCTGCACTGGTTTTGGTGAAGGCCTGGGCAAAGGAGCCTGTTGAGGTAAGACAGTAACTTTGCATGCTGAAAGGAATTCAGTAAGTGCAGAGTTACCCCAGGTCCTGATCCAGCACTTGGAGGTGCCGCGTGTGGGGCAGGTCAGGCACTGCCCTCCTATGCCTTGGGCTACAAGAGAATCAGGTTCCCATTTGGAATACTGGAAGCCAGCAAGCATCTGCCAGCTCCTGAGCCTGTGACAGAGCCCTTGGCCGTTTTCCAGCCCTGTTCCTCCTCGCCCACCCCAAGAGCTGGACATGCAGCTCACAGAACAGGGAGCTCCTGTGCTACTGCCGGGCCCAAATCCTCACCTGCTGCGGCTCTGCCTGGGGCAGCCTCCTGTTCAGTTTGCTTGGCTTTTCTTCTCCCGGGAGCTGTGTGCCTGTCACCCCCACACACACTTTGTTTTGAGAGGCAGGTTCTTCACCTTCCAGCTTTTTTCCCTTCTGCTGAGCTGGTTTTGGTGGAGGCTTTGGGAGGCGAGCCTGGAACACACAGTAAGCATTCTGGATAGTGAAAAAAGCCCAGATTTCACACAGAAGAATAATGATCTTCACCATGTATACACACCTTAAACAACTGCATCACTTTCCAAACAGGATTCAAAGCAAAACCTTTCAGTTTTCACTTAAAGTTTCAACAGGACTAAAAGTGAAAATAAGTAGTTTTACACCTAAAAATGACCATATTTCATACTAATGAAGTTACAGGTTGGTCTTGATGCAATTATTTTTCAGTCAGATTTCTACAAGATCAAGCAAGCAGTGAGTTGGCCTCAACCTACTTTCCTTGGCTACAGCATCAGCACTTTCACTGGAGGGGGAAAAGCTGAAAATATTTATTCAGGGCCAAAAACTGTGGTAAATAAATTTGAGAATTAATGCAATTAATCTTTGATCACCTATCTCTGGTGTGCAATTGGAACCAAGAACCAGGAGGTAGCCACTGCTACACTTCTTATGCCACCTCAAGATTAGACTCTGATACTATACAGGGAGCAATATCCTAAAATCCAAGCAATCCTCTTCACATCATCAAGGAACTGGTGCTACAGGATCCTCTGTTACAGGTGTCTGCTGCTCTTCAGAAGGGAATTAATCCCAGATCCCCTGATTTCCTGTGTACCAAACCGGTACAGGAGGAATCAGACAGATCAGCTGGAGTCAGATCCTGCTCACGAGCAAAAAGTGAGGAGACAGTGGCTTGTTTGCAATGCCTCTTCAATGGATGAAGTGTTTGGTGAAGGAGAGCTGGAAAGGGAATGCTGAGATGAAGAGTCAGGCCTAGGATCACTAGAGGCAGTGCCATGAAGAGATGCATTGGGAAGAGCCTGCCAGTGCTGGATGACAGGCAGGGCTGCAGCACAAAGTGCACCAGGCCACTGAAACATTGCATTTTCTGAGAAGAGCAATAAATTTTGAGGGAGTTCAGTAGACCTGCCGTCTCTACTTGTATTTAAGTACTCCTTAAGTCCTTTGAATAACCCTAAAACTGCCCTTCTGCAGCTGTTTTGCAGCAAGTGTTTAGAGGAAACTGGCTCATGTCAGCAGCAGAACTGGCTGAAGAACAGGCTCCAGTACAACACAGGTGATCCTGGTGTTCTCACTGTTCCAAGAAGTGAGACACTCAGTATTACAGGTTTCCCTGAAAAAGTGCTGACAGGTGCCAAGATTTAGTAACACACAGGCATTCCCTCTGATCCTGTTCCTGGCCATCAAACCAATCCCACCGAGTCCTGCAGCACAGGAATGGTGATAACTGACACTCCTCAGCCAGGGATTTTCCAGGGGGGTGTGCCTTGCAAATATCCAGTGCTGCAGCAGCTCCTGCAGCCTGCAAGGCTGGGATCATCTTCTGTGCCACAGACTGTCGAGTCTTAGGCCAGGCTTACGAAGGAAATAGATTTAGTATTTAGTGTCTGACTCTGAGAAATCAAAGGCTCCTGTGAAACAGATCCAGCAGGATCAGCTGGAGATCAGTTAACAGCTACCTGATGCTCTGAGTCAGTTCATAAAACAGTGCAAACTTAAAAAAACTTCTCAAATGAGTGAGGACACAGTGGTGACCATCATAGCCACAGAAGTCCTGTCACTAAAATAGCTTTTGGTTTTGTTAAAGCTAAAAAAAAGGGGGTAAACCCAGAAAAGTCAATAAAAGTGCTAAACTAAGTATCTGATTACCAAGATCAAAACCCAGTGCCTTTTCATTAAACATGAACTTTTGTTCTGCCTTCCACAATACGTAAATAGTGCTGACAACTGGTTTGTGAGGCACTTGCTACAATAAAATCTAATTGTATCATGAGAGAAAGGTGACAATCAGGAGATCATGAAAAAATTACATATTCTCACTGGTGGTTAATTAGCCATGCAAAACCCCCTCAAACAGATATTCTCTTCTATTAGGAATGATTACTATGCAGGCCTACAGATGTCAATACCACAGTCATTCAAATACTTCTTTCCCTACTAATTGAAGGTTGTAAAGCTCTGGTGCCAAGGTTTTGCTTCCAAAGAGCTAATTTATGACTAGAAGGATATTTTATGTCTTCAGTTGCAGCAGCTACAAAACTCAGCAAATCAGAACCATCTGTGCACTGATACTTGAATCACCATTCATCTCGCAGCCTATCAGTCACATTAGTTTGCATCCTGCATTCTTGGCTCACGTACACTTGTGATGGTCCAAAGTTCACCAGGAATATTAAAAATGGATGGGACCCTGACCCTGTCTTATTGCACACGCCCCAGAGCCCCACACGGGGACTTTCACAGGAACAACGGGACTGACATTTCCCAGGAAAACTGCTAATTATGTCCCTCTCTGCTTAGGAAAGCTGGGTTTATTAACTTAGGGCACTGGAGGAAAATAGCACAGGAGAGCTGTCACTTGGAAAATCCTGTGCCAGTGCACACCAATAGCACAGCTAAAGCCACAGGAACATCTCCTCCACAGTGGGGCTGCAGGAAGATAAAGGCAAATGACAAAGAACAGCCTGAAAGCAAGAGAATGAATTAAATGCTGTCACTAATAAAGGTAACTTTGCTTTTAATCTGGGACGAAGGAAAAACCTGGCATTCAGACTTGTCTTCAAGATGTTAGTGAACAAAGTCCTTGACTTCCCCATTATCCTGAAAGTAAATCATTCTCCACAGACCTGCTGCTTTGAAGTGAGAGCCTGTGGGTCAAAAGGACTCATGGCAGTTCTTCCTCCTTGAGGGTTGACATTCCACTTTTTAGCAAAGCCAGGGGAAACAGGAATTAACAAACATGGTGTATTTAAGGCAAAAGAACTGCTGTGTCAGTGTCATTTTGAGAGCTTTAACTATTTCCTCCCCTCCAAAAGGGAATGCAACAGACAGGAGCTGTCAGAAATAATCCCAGAGCTGTCTCACTCACTTTGGACACCTTAGCAGCACAGGGATTCCGTGTGCACGCTGCTGCCGCGGAAAATTCCAGAGGGCCGTCGTAGCGCATTCCACTTGACTCCAGGCCATCCAGCAGGATTTTCTTCAGCACTTGATACTTCGGCTTCTCATCATAAGCTAAGCCATAAACAGAGGCCAGAAACTTGGCTATTTCACCTGTAGAACAGATTTGACTGTGAATTTCACTGAGTGTAAACCCAGAAGTTCAGAAAGGATTTAACTGCAACACGGATGCCAATCCTCCACTGCCAAACAAGACAACACAATTTCAGCTGAAGGCACGCTCAAAACACAGAACTGACAATGTCTTGTCTTTTTGGGAGGAGAAAAGGAAAAGACAGACTTGGATAAACAAGCCAGACCTTAAGTGCTCCATCTCATTATGTTCACGCACTAATTTCCACAGCACTGACAGCTATCCAAGGATAAAAATTAAAATATTTTATCGACAAGTATTGATAGTTCTGTGTAAAAGAGAAAGTCTTTGAGAGATTACAATATCTCTTTAAATATTAATTACTCTGAACAGTATTGTTTTAATCTGCATAAATACTACAGTGAGAATGCTTTGGAAAAACACAATTTTTTTTTTTTTTTACTTGAAATACCACTATTGTTTTTCTGATTGTATCCCAAAACAGTCCAACAGCAGCAACATTTTTCCATCAAGTGGTTCAAAAAACAGGGAAACCACTGAATGGGCAGGAATAATGCTAGCAGGAAAAACATATGGGGGGTTCAAACTTTTCTTTCAGTTGAAGACCCAAGTGCATCCTAAAACTGGAGTGCTACACCAGATATTAGCATCTGGTCAAATCCCAGCAGGAAAGATTTATTAAATATGTATACGCATCATGAATAAATTTTACCTAATACACAATGCATTCCAGTAATTCCAATACAAAAGTGCTAAGAAAATAAGGGAATAAATCAAAAATAGGCACTGACCTTTGGTGTTTTCCCTGGGTTACTTTTGTATTTCAGGGAAGGAAGAAACAAGACAAGACAAACCATCCATCCATTTGCTTTTTCAAATTCTGAGCACTGAGCAATAAACCTTTGGTAGACAGTTGCTTACTATTTCCATACTAACAGCTACTTCTGTTTCCAAGATAGTCACTGCTTCCCAACACCTTGGATTACATATGGCCCAGATCCCTTATGTCACTCCATGGGATACATCACAGACTGAGCAAGATGCTTTTTTTTTTTTTGAAGATTTTGTTAAATTTGTGTTACTTTCACTTCTCCTCTGCTTCCCCCCCAGAGTCAGACATTGAACTATGTTTAGGAACAGGCTGAAGAGCCATAGGGTACAAGTGCAAGTACACTTACTGCAGCTGCTTCCAGGAGAATTCCACCTCAGCACTGAATCTGGGAGCTCATCCATAAGTCTGAAACAACACCAGAGTGCAACAATTTAATGCAGTTTTGGAGCAGGTGATTCCTCATTTGGGATTTAGGAAGACAGCAAGTCTCAATTCCAAAGGGAGTGGACCTCCAGGATAGCTAATGATTCACAGGACTGCTTTTGAACCCAGATCTTCTCTCACCAGCTCCATTTTTAACTCTTTGCACACTGCTGTTTTCACCAAGACCACGCAGACACCTACAACTGCACTTTTTCTTTGTAGATATTTTAAGCTTTCTAGATGGAAAAACAGAGGCCGTTTGAGCAAAATGGCTTGTCCTGATTTCCAACTGATGATTCCCATTTATATTTTGGAATTTAAGCAGCAGTTCTGCTCTGCCTTCCTATCATTTAGCATCAGCACATCCTTCTTATCATTTAGCATTAGCCATGGAGCACGTGGTTGTGAAAGCTACACTCAGGCACAGCAGCGCCACAAAGGGACAGGGAGGTCACACTACCTAAAGTCCCACACGCTTAACAGCAGGGCCACAGGTGTAATTCCTGTCTGTCCAGAAAGAGGAACAGCAAAGAAACTCGGGATCAATTCCTAAAAAGAGGGATAACACCAGCCCTCATCTTGGGCAGTTCAGCACCCACAGGAACCTGAAAATTAAGATAGGTAAGAGGGATAACCTGGGTAAGATACCTAATTCCAGGAATGCAATTCATTAGAGTAAGAGGATATTTCTGATCAGTGGAATCTGTGTAATTTTCTGTGCATTTCCTCGAAGCCTCCGTTTGCTCAGCATCCTGGAAACACGAGCAATCCAAGGGTTAACGGCGAGGGAAGAATCAGCGGAGAAGCCTGATTGATTAAATTGATTTCCCATTGAATTGTAGAAGTGTTACCTTGCAGGGCGCTGTGTAACGCTCAGAACTTCTAAAGGAGAAATATTAAACATAGCAGAGGGTGTCCACATTTCCAGCTGCACTCGGCCCATCGGCAGCTGCAGCCACCTTTCCCTGTGCCGAGCGCCGCTGGCCAGCGGAACCTGCACATCGATTTCCCGGGATCAGCCAGCCCCATCGGGTACCTCCGCTGGGACCTGCCCTACTTAAAAGTTTGCTGCCTCCTGCAATTGTGATGTTACATTTCTGGGTAACTCCTCTGCTGTGGAGCCTGCTACAGGTACCACGTGCAGTTAACTCCCTCCAGTCCCAGCTGTGAGGGCAGAGGAAGAAAACACTGATCCCCTGTTGCTCTAGCGAGCTCCAAGTAAGTCATGCTGGGAAAAAGGAAAGATTTTCATCAAGCTCTTTAATATTTTGGTATTTAATTGTTTGTAATGGCAGTAGGCTTATGTAACATTAAAAACCTACAGAAAAACATCTGAAAAACAGTATCATATAGAAAGTTAAATAAATCAAGTGCACATGTGGAAAAACCTCCAAGAGATGTTTGTACTACGGTCTCTACAAAGCACCCATGAAGTTTAATGGAAACACACAACAACCTTCTGTATGTGCACTAAGGCCTGTGCTAATTTACAAATGTTTTCTTTGAAAAAAAAGAGTATTGGAAAAATACCCAGCAGACAAAATGTCTGTGTACTGTGCACTGGAATCCATCCTCTCCACATCAGCACAGACATAAACATGCAAAGAAGGGTAGACATGCACATAAAGTTCCCATTTTAACTGCTTCCAGCATCTCTCTTAATTAAGCAAAATTGTTTTAGCTTTTTCCTAAGGTGCTGTTCTACAGCATGGAAAGCTGTGTTTCCCAGAGCTGGGAAGGGGTGAGGATGCTGCAGGGTTCCAGGATGGTGTGTCCATGTGTGTGGGGGTTTGTCCTTACTTTGTTTTTGCAGTCTGGACAGCTACGGGGTCCTTGAGGTTCTGCTCCCAGGGCAGCTTCCCACACAACCACTGCAGCATGCAGTAGCCAAGGATTTCAAGGTCACCTCGTCTGGACGGGGCTAAAATGTGGGACAGGGGGAGGGGGAAAGAGAAACAAAAAAACCAATTAAGAATAGGAACCTCTTCTTAGGAAATAGAAAAGACTTTGATTGAACTGGTGCTGATGAAATATGAAGAAGCCAAATGGGCAAAGTGTTTTGTTTGTTCAGCTGTATTAGACCTGAACCGCCCCAGTATTTGGCCACAGGCCACAGACAGGCAGTGACTTGTTCCTGCTCAAGCGAGGGTCAGCTTCCTCACCTCCTCCAACTCCATCCTTCCTCAGTCTGGCCTGTCACATGGACTTGATCCCCATGGCCTCTGACATGATCCAGACAGCCCATAACTGAGTACCAACACTTTCTCAAAGAGCCAAGCAGTAAAACAAAGAAATAAATGTCTGCTGCTAAATTGCTAACACATGTTCCAGGAAGTCCATGGGGTCCACATTGGTCATGCAGGGACTCTGTGAGAGCAGACTAAACACTGATGGCCTTTCCTGTTCTCCCGCAGAGCCGTTTGAACTCGGATGCTGGGACAAAACTGCCATCTAGTGTGCACTGCCTCACCAGAGCCTGCTCTCAGCTCCAGCAGCGTCTGTGGAGCTGTGCACAACCCAAAATACACGAGCCGTTTAGCAAAGTCCTGGGTAAACTTCCCACTGCTGCTTCCAAAAAGGAAGTTATTTCAGGAACAACGTACTCTTGCTCTGCACAGCCCAGGCAGAACACAAATACAGGAGACAAAATTAAATGAAAAATTAACCCCATTCCCGAGCATCATCTACGCAGAAACACAAGTTAATCTACAGATAGGCTTTCCCAAAATAAAGAGGGAGGGGAAAAATGTAATATCAACAGGACTGCTATTCCTTGCTGCTACCCAGAGGAAACCAAACCTGCTAAAACTGAACAAGCAGGAGCACTGCAGGATTTCTTTGCAGCCTTTAGTTTGCACATCAAAACCACACAGAAACTGCAAAACCAGAAACTGTTCGTGATTAAAGACAGACAGATGTAGAAGTTAAATTTATGCTTTTCCAAAATGAATTTGTGCTTTCCAAGAAGGAAAGAAGAGTTCAGATTTGTTTGGCACTTGTCATCCAGTGTAAAGACCAGTAGCTGAGCACTGTGCTGTTAATCCAGCTGTAAACAGATATCATATTTTATGGGCCTTCATTAAATAAATTCCAGAAAGTCACTCAGCGAACATATCTTTTAATTTAAGAAGTCATCTGCTAAAAGCCATGGTGCCAACACATCATAACTGTTCCTTGTTCCTGTACACACATTACTGTAAAAGCAGCAGATTAGTTTTTATACATTCCCTATCTTAACTGCTCTTAGGCTCGGGATTATTAAAGGCTCCTGGATCCAACTCTGCTGCGCTGTCCCTCAGGCGTCGTTTATTTTCTGCCCTGGATTCAGCAATGTCCTAATGCAAGACTTGGCTCCCATATTAAAATAAAAACACAATCTCTACCACTTGCTGTTCTGTAGTGATTTCTCTGACCATAAATCTCCCAGTAACTGTGGAACAATTCCATTCACACACATGTGTTCACAACTCCTTTTTCCATTATGGCAATTCCAGATTAGATCCATATAAGCCAGCATTTTTGACTGTAGATCCTCTAATTTTCACAATGCCTTTCTAGAACCTGTTTATGTGAGAGAGGCTACAGAAAGTGGCCTTTTGAGGAAAACTGTCAGAATTCCAATGGACAGCTCTTTTCCATGGGGGGGATTCACTGATGTGCATCTATAAATAACAGCAAACTAATCAGATTTCAGAAGTTTGAAGATACCAAGGTAAGTCATTTTCTGACAAAACAATCCCAGAGACTGAAGTTTATTCACAGTTCGGCCATGACTAATGACCTTCCCTCTCACCTGCAGCTCTTGCAGCCACTTCCTGCCTAACCCTGGGACAAAGCCATGACAAACCAGGAGCCTTGGCTGACACCTGCCCACAGCCACCAGGCACAGGGACAAAAGGTACGTGGAGCTAAAGCCCCCCTGCCCGCCACTAACAGGAAATGTTTTAAGGAGACAGTAACTCCCCTGTCCCTTCATCTCTCAGCTCACCACAAGTGCTGCTAAATACAGACATTTACATGGGTTTTTGTACAACCACATGAAAATGTCAGCATTTGATTCTTTGCTGTACTTGCTTATTTCTCTCTGTTCCATATAAGCTAAATCCCTCAACTTTTAAAATCATTCAGGTTCTTGTTAAAAAATATTTGATTAATATTTAACGAGTTAGTATTATCTATGGACAATGGCATTATTAGATTTTCATGCCAAACAGAGCACTAATAGATAAATTTCAATGACATGTTTACTTGCAAAAATAAATCTGCTTACACAATTGAAGAGTACAGGAATTCTTGATAAACATCAATGGAGAGAAATCAATCTGCCTTCACTTTAAATATGACAGCCAGGTGAAAATAAAACAATTCTGCTTGATAACTTGTCACAGTTACAAGAGTGCACACTCCAACCAGTACTTATTTAAATCAAATTCTTACTTCTCTGCTAAAAAACTTGCTGATTTTTTTTTTTCTTTTTTAATAGATGTTTGATTTCTGCTTTTCTATTCACAGGATTTTTTTACTATTGTTTTAGTCTCATATGAAGTAGTATTTAATGGGAACATATTGGTAATATTTTATTTCACAGCATCTTTAGAGTTTAATTTTTTAATTTGGAAATTTAAGGCCTGAATCTTTCTCAGTACTGCCAAGATAAATCAGGAACAACTCCACTGAAGTTGATGAACTTACAACCACATCAGTGAAATCAGTTTTAAATATACCACAAACATACTCAACACACAGGCACAGGGTCCAATAACTCAGAATAACTGAAGCAATTCACCTTAGAAGAAAATAGATGATGTATCTCTGTACACTGGATTTGACAGCTATCTCCACTCTAATTTATATTCAATTTTTATTTCCAAATAGATCAGTGATATCACAACAGCCACAGTATGCTCTCAGAACTCCACTGCCCCCAAGAACTCCTCTGAAACTGAAGTAAAAAGGGGGAGTTTTCTCTATGGCTTCTGTTTAGCTGATTTTCTCCAGCCTTTTGTAAAGATCTAACAAGTGACAGATGAAATATTCTCTTATTTTTACTTAGCACTGTTACCTGGTAATTTCACTGTAAGTGATTTTTTCGATGAGAAGCTTTGCATGAACAGGATCATTTTGGTTGCTCATATTGCATGGACGTGCAGTGGCACCTCCAACTCTCACTGGCATTACAGAACATGAATTCATGGTAACTCACAAACAAACAGAACTCACACCACAGCCAGTGATCCAAAAACCCATAAAGGACAGGAGAGTTAACATGACCATGGGGAATGATAATTCCAATAAAAATGTATCACCACAAAGTGATATAACAACTCAAGGCTGAGATAAATAAAAACCAAACACATACAAGACTTGCCAAAAATCAGTGCCTCTATTAAGGGTAGGAGAAATGAAAAGACAAAACCCCAAAAAGCAGATAATGAAGTATTGCTTCCCCCAGGTCCTGGTCAGTCTCAGGAGCTCCCTGCAGCAGGATAATGACCAATGGAATAGTGAGTGGCTCCAGAGAAAAAGTTAGAAAAGTGCAGTTAAATTTATGATACATTTTAGTGCTTGGAGGCCATTCCATAGTTATCCAGCCTCAGACAGGGCAGATGCCAGCCAGAAACCATCTCTCCTCTCCTCATGCCCAGCCCTGCACCGTCAGCTTGGCACATTGCTCAAGTGCTCCCTGACAATAACCACCACCACGGAATGCTGCAAAGAAAAATCCATGGCACCACCATAGCTGGAGCCCAGCTCTTCCAGAGAACCCACTCTGGGACACGGCAGAGTGACACTTCCTGTGCCAGCCATGGTCTCTCTCCAAACGGGGATCCTACACATACACACTTGATAGGTTGAATGGCTCATGGGCATGGAATACACAGCAGAGCTGCCAGAAGGGAATGATCAGGACTCGTGGATTGGGATGTGATGACAGGAAGAGGGTTGGGGTCCTGATTCAGTGGGGACAAGTTTATGTAGTGGGAAGGCTGGAAGGTGCAAGGGAACTTCACCACGAGCTTTGGGTGGGAGATGCAATGGTGGTGGCAGGAGATGCTGGTACCTGGTCGGAAGAAAAAGGCTCCAGGTTTGCAAAGGAGAACGTGTGGCAGGAGGGTGGGGACAGGAAGTTTTACTCTTCTTTCACATCTGTGTGGCAGAAAAAAAGAATCACAAAAGTAAGGGCCTGACAAGAAGGGATGGGCAAGTAGCTGAGATTCACTACCTTTCTGAGTTCCTGGTGCAGAGAACAACAGCAAAAATTAAACAGCCCATTCCCAGGCACAGTCCTCAGTTGTGACAAAGTTGTAACACTTCTCATCTTATTTTCGCTGCTTCTGGACATTCCTGGCAGAACAGAATAAGCTTCCAGAGGTGGCTGTAGAAACCTATCCAATCTTTTCCTTGCTAGTGCCTCTTCTTTCACGTATAACCACCTCCCACTCTCTCTTCTGCTGGGCACACATTTCTAATCCAACTCTCAGGAATGAAACCATCTTTTTATTTATTTCCCACTGCAAAGTTCCACCCATTTTTTGCCAGACTGGTTATATTTTCCTTTTATTATTTAGGATTTACAGTTTGTCCTGTACACAGTCTTTGGGAAACACATATCAAACTGCAGCAGATCAATAATTCATTTGACTGACAAGAAAAAGAAAAAATCCTGCAGGTTCCCTCTGAATCCTAACTATGCATGGACAGATGCCAAATCAACCTCTTGATCCAGAGGCACTCAGAGCTCTGTTCTCTGGAAGCAGGCTCCCAAAGAATGTGTTTCCAGGCATAGGTGTTTATATTCCTGCACATCCTCCCTCACAAAATGAACCCTGCACATATTTTAGTCAACAGCACAGGAAAAACGGCCAAGCATTGAGCTGTGTTGTTAATGCCACAGAGCAGCTCTGCCGGAGCAGTGGGGAACAGCAGCACAAGAGCTGCAGGGCTTTCCCTGCCATCTGCCCAAGGCTGGCCTTGCCCTGCACAAACCCAGTGTCCCAGCATCCTGACAGAGCTCAAGGAGCTGCAATCACCGCATGTGAGGGGCACAGAGAAGCCTGTGTAAAGTCCCTGCTACTGTGGGAAGCAGCTTTTACTACTCCTGGTGTAGATACCATCCTGCACAGACTGCAGTGGGGCCTCTACCGATGCAAGAGATGGCAACACTGCTCACAGGTACTGTGAAATGCTGGGAGAAGGGAGAGGACTCATCTCGGAATCGATGGCAAACACAAATATATGCTGGAGGGAATTCAGCATAGACAGTTCATACTCTTATGTTCATCAATGATAGCAAATTAAAACTGGGCTTACGCACTCAATGCACAGGACTGGAGTATTTAAAAGAACCTCAATATGTTAAGTGCAGTAAATCTCCAGAGAAATTAGGTATTGACTGCATGCCTCAGTGAGGAGAAAATCTACAAAAATCCATAGGAGGCATTGATCCAAATATTACTTTTTAACACTAACTACGTAACATTTTTTTAAATGTACACTGAGTACAGATATAATTCTCTTTAATTATCAATCAACAAACCAAAATGCAATACTGTTTATACAGGCTGGTCTTTAAAACTGAATACAGTGAGTACACTCCAATGCAACACTAAAACCAATGACGCAGTTGTGCCCTGTGAAATCTGCATCTAAATGAAAAGGATTTCAATTTCAAATACCCACACACTGGTTGGGATGGGATCCTGCCACAAATCTAGGAATGCTGACGGTGTGGGTCAGATCCTGGGGCAGAGGGCAAGTCGGGCCCTACTTGATTCCAGGTGAACTCCAAACACAGCTCGAGGATGCAGCCACCATGGGAACAGCACATCCCACTCAGCCTTACTCATCCCACCACCCAAAAGCGTTTCCCTGCAGCGGCCACTGGTAGGAACCTTTCTGGACCTCAGTGGACAGAATCACTCTACACCTGGTGAGCTCCATGGAGAGCTTGGGGAATAAGCCAGCACACAGCTGGGTTAAACTCCGTGTTCAACTATGGAAACTCTGGCGTTGGCTTAAATTACTGGGAAGGGGAAGCATTTGACTGCTCTGTGCAAGGAGGGTATCAGCTCCAAGCATTGCCAAGAGGCACTTTTGAAAGCTACAAATTCCTAATTTTGCAAAAGCTTCAGCACGTCCCTCAAATTGCTGCATGTGTTCAGTAGCTGCTTCATGAGCAAGTCAAAACGTTCTCATTTGTCCAGCTCAGCACAGCCACTGATGCTGTTCAGGGGGACTGAGATATTTATGTTGCTACACACATGCAGGAAATGCCCTCTGGAAACAATCTCATTTATATAAAATAACATTTAAAAATTAGAATGATATTCCTAGAGCACTGAAATAAGAAAATACTCCACTCTGAAAAGCTGGGTGACAGCAGAATGAAGGCTGTCTGTGCACCTTCAATTTGCCAACAGTCTTAAAGACTTTCCAGAACACCCCACCTCACTTTGTCCATGAGACTGTGCTGAGACTCCACCATGAGTGGGGAATCCAGGAGACTACTGAGCAAAGAAGCCCTTTGCTCCAGCTGCTGAAAGTCTTTCAGTATCCTGAGACATCTCTGTGACTCTCAGCCTCTCAAGCAAGACAGCAGAGAAACCCTTGGCTGTGTTCTGCCAGCTGGACCCATGCAACCTCCAACAGAAGTCGCTGCAGATGCAGATTTTCCTTGGGATGTTGAGAGCTCTGCTACAAATGGGAAACTCTGGCAATTGGTCCTTAATGGATTCAGACTGTCTATTGTGATTTAACCCCAGGCAGCAACTGAAGTACCACACAGCCACTTACTCACCCCCTGCCCCTCCCTGGAGGGACAGGAAGGAGAATCAGGAAAAACATTAAAATCCATGGATTGAGATAAAAACAGTTTAATATTTGAAATAAAATATTTAAAATAATAATAATGAAAAGGAAGGTAAAGAAACAAGTGATGCACAATACAGCTGCTCAGCACCACCTGAGCAGTCATCAGCCCCTCCCAGATGATCCCTCAAGTTTATCCACTGCCCCTGTTATCCCAGGGCATGGAATATCCCTTTGGCCAGGCCAGCTCAGCTGTCCTGGCCCTGCTCCCTCATGGCTCCTTGTGCAGCTCCTCGCTGCCAGCGCATGGGAAACTCAACTGTCCTTGATTTAACGTTAGCACTGCTCAGCAACAGCTAAAACATCCCTGTGTTATCAATGTCATTCTCATCCTAAATCCAAACCACTACTGGGATGAAAATTAACTCTATCCCAGCTGAAACCAGGACACCATCACAAGCTCAGAATTGGCATTCCATGTGAACAGTTTGGATGCTGTGCAAGATACCACATCCCACATCATGTTCTGCAGGCTGTTGTGGCAGAAGCATCAGAAAAATCTGTGGATTTTCTGTCTGAAGCTATTAAGCAAACACTTTTCAAGTGTAAGAGGGGGATAAGATCCCTCAAACTGTCTTTCTAAATATTTTGTTTTGTGGAGTCCTCTGGTTTTAACCAATTCCATCCTGGCTTTAGCTATTTGAGGAGGTTATCTAAGCCACAGATTGCAAAACTTAACTCATGCTTCCTCTGCACACCTTTTGCCACACAAGTCTGTAAAATTTCTCTGCACTTCCACCCTCAAGAAATATCTGTCCTGTAATCACATCCACAAACACTACAAAACTGGCTGCTTTAACTATCCAACAGCCAAATCCCAAATATTCCAGCTTGCACCTACTCCTCAGACAGTATCCACATGAAATGCTAGTGCACAGCCACATTGCTCATGCTACCAGGCAAAGCAGGCAGTCAGATCTCCAGAAAACACCCTGCATGCTTGGGAAGGCCAGAAGAGTCCAAAAGAGTCGCTGTCCTCACCACAAAATACTTTCCAGCAGGTGAAATGGTGCAGTTGTCTTAGCAGGAAATACTTGCCAGTCTTATTTCATTTTTCCTAATGACCAGAGTTAAACGACTGCGGGTTTTAACAGCTCCGGCAAATTATCAAGACCCTCTACATTACATGGTCAATGGTCCTTTTAATAGAAAAAGCAATAATATACAGTTGTTTGTGCCAACTAAAACTCGTTAGAAAGTATTAGTTTAAGGTAACAGTTCAGCAGCTATTAACAAGCACAGATTTCTGCAGTTATCACTCGTGACACTGATCCTCACCAAGCTGGCAGCAGCAAACCATCCCTCCTGTTTGAGATGATCTTGGGGGTGAAGGAGGGGAAAGGGGAAAGAAAAGTTAACAAAAACACTCTTTTGTAGCAAGAGTCAAAGTTTTTCAATAATCACCATTTTTTTCACTAGCATAACATTAGAATTGACTTTTTGTCTTGCTGACATAGCAACTAAGAAAGTTGTGTTGCATTGACCATATTGATTGTGAACAATGCAGCCATCAGTGGGACTTTACACCATATATTTTCAATATTGACCTCCCAGTCCCTTTTCCATGGCTCCATGGGTCTGCTATTGGATTTGGACTGCAGTGTAATAAACAGCTAAGGTTTAATTAATGGTAAATGAATACAAGACATAGGTTATGACTTTAACTAATTAGGGAATTGTTGAATTAAGTCTGCCTTGGAATGCAAGGCAGTACAATCAATATCCAATAAAAGGACTATGTATGTAATTTACCTGCAAATGTGTTTCCAATACCATCAAAGTGAGTTTAAATAAGTAAGATATATGAAAGGCTACTGGAAAAAGATTTCAAAAAGTTAACACTTTATGACTTCAAAAAAGGTTTTTCTCCTTGCAGAAGGAATGTCATCTTGACATATCCTCCCATAACACAGATGGTGACACTCAGACACAGCTCTCCCTAAAGGACAGTGCAGACTCCAAACACTTTTCCTTGACAATGCAACATTAGCAAATCCTGCCTCTGCAGGGTACAGCAAGCACAAACCAGTCCTCCCAACATGAACCAATTAAGTTCGATGTTGAGCTCTTCTCAGGGTGTCCTGGGCTGCTCCGGTGCTGTGTGTGCAGAGCCTCTCGAGTTTCCTCGTGCTGCCCCTTCCCCCAACCCTGGGGAAGCATTCCCAGGCACACCAGGAGGTCACCACACGAGGGGCTGAGCAATCCCCAACACTGCTTCTCCTGTGTACTGCAGCCTTCACAGCCTGATTACTCATTCTATAATCACTCATCTGAAATAAAAAAAAGAAACCTACCTACTCCCTTGTGGGCATCTATGCTGGTAAACTCTATTGTCCCATTATGGCCCTTCCTAGGATTTTCCTGATACTGTTTGTGGTTCCCATTGGGACAATATCTGTAGGAAAGTCCATAATCTGCAAGATAAACCTGGAAGACATGAACAGACAAATGAATAATGCTTTTGTCCTTTGAAAGTATAACCTTTATAATTAAGTCTTAAGAAACTGATAGGTTAAGGACAGCCTTAGATCTAAATTTTATTAAACCAAATGGTGCCTCAGGATAAAATATGTACAACTGGGGGCTATAACAGCTGCCCTCCCCATTTAAATCCTTCCACTACTACACTCTTATCTTATTTCAGAGTCGAGCAGAATTTCAGTCATTTTATTTTGTTCCTGAGCTCTCTGCTCTCCAGGTGGGCATCCAGACATCATAAACTGCAATATGCCTTTTATGCAGCCTCACGTTGCTTATGGGACCCCTTCCTCCCTTTACTTAAGCAGGCACACACATATCCCCCTGTTTGGATTTTCCAGCAGCTGAGACTCTTCAAATTCAACTCCACTGTGCAGCTTCAAAGCCAGAGGAAGAGGCAGCAGCTTCCCTCAGCTGGACTGGACACAGGGCTCCAGTGCCCCAGGGACTGTGGCCACAGGGCTGCTGGGCACTGGCCCAACTGTAATCCCACCCTTTGGAATGCCACTGCCACTAACTTCCTACAGAAACTATTGAAAGTGTAGGATAAAACAAAGCAAAACAAACCAGCCCTCCGCAACCCAGAAAGCCTTCTTAGTAAACCACTCCTGAATTTATAATGCATTTCAAAAAGACACAGAACCAAACTCACTCTCAGTCACTGAAGCAAATACATGGAGTTAAATCAGTATAAGAGAAAAAATTTGGGCCCAAACTGTGTATACTGCAATACTGCCACAGTCACCAACTCATCCATGGATTTTTGGGGCAAAAGCTAAATCATCTGAAGGCCCAGAGATCCCTTCTACTAAATCTTATTATATGATAAAGAAAAACATCTTATTCAAACCCTAGTTTAGTTTCCGCTTTAGTTACAAAACAGTTTATCCTAAAAAAGTCTAAAATAAACTTTTCTGGCACTCACTTGCAATTTAATTATGTCGCTTCTAGTAAAGGCAAAAACAAACAAACAAAAAACCCTCAAGAAAACTTAACGCATTATTTTGTAGCACATTGTGTTGAACTACTGATTCCTGTTTGTGCTCCAGGCAGCTTCAAATCCTGGGATTGCTGGTCTCTTGGTTTTACTGTTTCTGCTGCAGGATCTGAGCTTATCTGGAGCATGTAAGCCAGGCTGCAGCGCTCACTTCCTGCAGGGGGGTGGCTTTTAAGATTATCGATGATGTTTCTCACCTGACAGACCAGCCAAACTGGGATACAAGATTAAAGACCAGAGGCACGGATGGCTACAAAATCTGGGACAGTCAGCTTGGTTGGGCTGACTGATTTGATTTTCTCCTGCACCTGTTCTCCAGTGTATTCCTGATGCTCTGGTACTGCCCTAACTGAGCCCTGAGTCAGTCAGAGAACTCCCTCAAACTACCCTAAATATCCAGTTTTGTGAGTCTTCTGCATCCTTTGTGGGCTGGGAAGGAGAGAGGAGCCTAGAAGGTGCATTGCTCCCAGACTCAGTGGTATGCTTTGGATTTTGCTTGACTACAGCTTTCTGACATGGACAGGAAGATAAAATACCTTTACAAATTAAGTCTATACCTTATGTTAAAATGAGTTTTCAACCGTAAGGAAAAAAAATACACCCACAGCACCTCTGACAGCTCTCTGGTTTGGGCTGGGCATGCCAGCTTATGTGATAGACACTCCCATGTGACAGCCCAGCCTCAGTGATCTTTCAAATTATATCAATAACAGGCACCTAGAAAGCAGTCACAAATATTTGCTAGTAAACTTGAAGTATGTAAAAAACCCCCCACTTATCCTATCACAGTAACTATGTACTTTTTATTTTAAGCAACTCCATTAATGCAGTCCATTTTTAAGCAATGGATTTGCTTAAAATACCTTCAGTAGCAGTATCAGCAGAGCAGTTTTCAATTTGTACTGAAAACCCCTTAAAAGTGAGAAGTAGCTTCAAGTTATCCTGCACTGCCTGATGATGGAAAGACCTGGAAATAAAGAAGCAAGTGCTTCTTAAAGCCACTCACATGCAGGGTGATCCTAACATCTGATCACAGCAGTTTTCCTCGTAAGTTGGCCATGAGTGTCCCAGTTCAGCTCGTTTCTCACTGGGCCATTTATCACTTCCATAATTTTCACATCAGATTTTTTCCACAAATATGGAAAGGCAAAGCCTCTTGGCCACCAACACAAATCAATCCGCTTCAGCTTGCACAAAACCAGCAATGCACTGTTACAACCTTGCCACAACCATTATCAGAATGACGATGTTATTTTAAATTACCATTAATTTCATTTCATCAATTCTCATTATAACCCTTTCATCATTAAAAAGATATATAGTTCTTTATAGCTAGTTGTCACTTTTTGATAATGTAATGCTGCATGCCCTTCCAAATTTGCTCAGAACATGGTAGAGGTAGCTAATTTAGAGCTTATAGTTGTTGTGGATATTTAACAGTATAGGGGAAAAGCAGATGAATATTAAAGAACACTGAGAAATATTAAGGCAGTGTTAGCATGTGTTTCGATACCATAAATATTTTTTATCTGCATGTTTTTTTTAGGTGCAAAAAAAAAAAAAAAGAACAAAACAGAGCAGAGCAATCAAGATAAACAAGACACAAGACACTGCAATAAGAAATGGTAGCGTGGATGATGAAGGTGCAGCAGGGACTTAAGCCCAGAACAGCTGGGTTTGGCTGTGGTACACTGTACACTCCTTCCCACTCACTTACTTATTTTAACTCTTGTTTTTGTTCAAGTTTTGTTCAAGCTGCTTTCTTCTTTACACATCCCAGTCTGCACCAGACTGCAAGGCTTAGCATGGTCTGTTATTAACAGATTTGTTATAGACTGGGAGCCAGATTTCTAAAGTCTTCACACCTAATTTCATGCACACGTGAATGTGCCCATCTTAGTCAACTGAATTATCACAGGCACAAAGAATTATTTGTGAGCACAAGGAACCAGCCACCATTTCAGCCATCCTCTTGTCCTCACTGAGCATGACTCCCTCACACTGCTTGGTATCTAAAGTGCTAAATACCTGCTAAACATACACAATTCTTACAACTTGTACACATGATGATATTGAATTGCACTGCGCTGGGTAGTTATTACTACCCAGTAATAACTACCTCAGTAATAATCCTCACCCTTTGGATTCTCATTGTATTCCCTTTATCTTGAAGTGCAGAGCAGGAGATTTATTGCTGGAATGATGACAATACCGTGATTTTCTTCATGTTTGCATTCCTAGGCTTATGTCACCCATGTAAATAATTAAGTAGATACCTACTAACAAGAGGCAGATTGGGTGCTAATGGCCAGTGCTGTCAGGTTCAGTTGGACACTGGACTACAAAAAGGGTAAAGGCAGACTGAGGTCCATTTCGGAACAGGAAGTGTGAAGTTTGTGACTGGGACAGAAAGAGCATCTTTCACCAAAAAAGCCAAGGAAGGAGAAAAGCAGGCTAGCAAAGGAGAGAAGGGAGAGGGTAAAGGGCATGTCTGCCTTCCTAAAAACACCTGAAGTAGAATAGAAAAGATTTGAATATTTCTCAATTCACTCTGTCCCAGGGGGCTAAAAAGTAGGAATCACAATGATTCACCACACAATGAAAACCAGCTTGAATTTGGAATTGTTTTCATGCAACTTTTCCCCATATGATCAGAGCAAGATTTCTGTATCTTCTGTGTTGGTCCACTGAAAGCTGGTCTTAGATGAAAACAAAATTGTTTCAGAATATGACTTTTATCTATGACAATCAAGTCAGAGAGTTCTATTCTGTCACTATCTCGTCTAAGAAACGCTTAAAATTAAAATCAAAATCAGAACTGAGGTGCAAATACAATCAAAATTTACAGCTTTAAAATCCAAACAAGCAACTTGTGGAACTGACTTGAGTCTGCAACACTGTGTGTGCCCATAAAGCCCATAGGGGAAGAAATACTACAAAGTGACTGTTTAGAAGAGACATTCTTTCAAAACTTATTTCATTTATTAAAAAAATCAGATTTTAAGTCTTATCTGGTGACTACTTGTCCCTCTTAATAGTATCACCATTAAATGAGATGTGTTTGAATTTCAGAGTCTCTGTCAATGCTGTTTGTTCTGCTTTATCATGCAAACAGTAGGACCACGCACCAAATGATCTTTAAGTCTCCATAGCCCCAAGACTGTGCTCCACCTGTAATTTATAGGTCTGATCACTTCAAGTTTGCTTTCAGGCCTCTGTGAGATTCATGGGCTGTGCGCTCCCCTCAGTCCATCACTGCTGCTTTGTCAGTGCGTGTGCAGGTCCGTGCTCAGGAACACTGACTGCAGAATTGATCCTGTGACCTGTAACTCAGGGAACGGCCTCGCTGCCTCCTGCCGAGCACCTCTGCAGCTCTTTGAGCTCACTCGATGGGGAGCTTCTCCCCATCTCCAACCATCATTTGGAGGTCACACGGTGACAGCACCTTTCCTTTATTTGTTTCTCTGCCGTGCCACAGAAAGCAGGGGATAGCAGTATGGATTTCACATGCCCTTTCAGAAAGGGAACTCTGCTATTTATTGTCTGTGGTGTAAATTCACCGGGTTAATTTACAGAAGAGAGACCAGCAGCAGAAATTGCATTTTTTCTGTCATTTAGTAACTGTTGATGTGTATTCTTATGTGCAAATTTGTCAGTGACTTTCTGCAGTTGCAAAAAAGATGAAGTTTAGTATAAGGGTACACATGCTTTTTTGAATAGAGATTTATCTCTCTTCACCGAAACAGAATATGGAATTATATTTTGAATAGAGATATATATTATTTTTAAAAGATGAGTTATTGGTTTCTTTTAAAAGCAATTTTTTAAATTCTAGAACACTTAGAATTTATTTTCTCTTAAAATCCTAAAGAGAAAGAACTCACTGGCATAAAATTCTTGAAAAACCTCACCACAGAAATTGTTAGGTCAGGCAGTTTTATTATGCCAACTCCCACTGGAGCTACAGAAGCCCCTGGGCTTGTATTCCTGAGCTGGGTCTTGCCATGGGCTAGATGCTCTCACTTCCTATTTATGAGATTAGATTGATCATTTTACCTTTTTTAAAGAAAAAAACCAACCAAGACCAAGCAATCAAGTTGTTCACTGTGTTGGCAGAGAGAGAAAGGTGGCCAAAACACTTCACACATACAGGAAAGAAAGTTTAATTCATTCCATAGAAATGCAAGCAAATATTAGAAATTCTCCCCCATTAGCACTTCTGAAGGAGAACGTGAACTTTTTAAAATGTTTTATAGAATAACTTCAGAAGATAAATTTTGCTGAAACAAAATTCTACAGAAAACCTCCCAGCAGTGGCATACACTGTACACATTGAGTTAGGAGCTACTCAAACTGGACTATCTATTGATTTCTTTGATCTAATAAACCCTAGAAAATAAACCCTAAAACCTCTGTCCAGTAACTCACAAGTAGCTTATTTTTAACCTGTCAATGAATTTACTATCACTAAAACAAATTACAAGAACAGCACAATCTTCATACAAATAACAGATGAAACAAATCAGAAAATCACCCAGCAATCTGCCCCATTCCAAGTCAGCTACAAGTCTTAACATTTTATGATTCCTGTAAATGGACGTTTCCAAAGTGATTTCAATGTGAAAAACAGCAGCATATCTTGCTGGCATAAAAATACACAATAGCCACAACAACAGAAAAGTCATTTGAGTTATGCTAATGGTTGCAGATTGTTTTGGCTCTAAAGAGCCTCCTCCTCTGGATTCAGCAGAACACCATAAACTGTGATGATGCACTGGCTGCTATCACTGTATAAACCCAGGGTTGTCTTAAACATCCATGCTGCTTTTCAAATGATGTCTTTCAGAAAGCTGACAAGTTAAATTTGACTCAGCCATTTAACTTGAAGCTTTTAAAAAGAGCAGATAGACTTGAATGGTTCACCTCCAATGGCAGTGAGTTGTTTTGCAAGATCTGTTTCTTTATCACTGCAGCAGAGAAACCAAAATTGAAAGAAGTATTGCTTACAGCTAATTATATTTAAGTGAAGTTGGAGATGTCCTTTTTTCCTAAATTATTTTTTTCCAATTAAAAAAGCATACTTAGATTTTATTACCTGAAGAAAGAAAAAAAAGACACCAGAAGAGCACGTGGAATGTGACAGGACCAAAAGATTTGTTTCAAGATGTTTCACTCAAACACTTCCATTTCAAGGCTGGCTGTAGGCTTTGGAGTGTTAGAGAACAGCAACTTTACTCCTACTCACCTGTTATATCCACTACAATGAGCAGGACATGACAGTTAGGGCATGGAAACAATTCATGGCAATATTAGAAAGTTAGAACTGCCAAGAATGAAAATACAATGGGTCACACCCTTAATCTCTACTAATATCCTTTAACTGGCATAACCTAGGGCAGCAAATAGGTCCTGTAATTTATCCTCTTCATTAGTTTACCCATCCATACCAGTATCCCAGCCAGCAGAACACAGAGGGAACAAAGCAGAGCTTTGTCCTGCTTCTTTCTCGGCCCTTAAGCTCCACAGAGACACTCTCAGGTCTGTTGTGAGAGGATGTGAATGCTCATGCATAAATTCCTTTTAATATGTGAATTGTTAACGCAGAACATACATAACTTGAAACTTCTCTATGGTTGTAAACACAGTAGAGTAAAAGTGTAGGTAAGTAAACATGCTTACCTCATGTGGATTGCTGTAGCCCAGAAGGAGATTTGCTGCTTTAATGTCACCATGGACATACTCATTTTCATGTATGTATTCCAAAGTATCCAACTAGGAAAGAATTTAGATCAGAGGAGAAAACATCGTCATCCTCCCCACTCCGCCCCAACTCTACCACTAAATATTTCTCACTTAGACAGGGGAATCACGGGTTACACAGACTGAGCTGACAAATTTGGCTTGGACTAATGATGGCAAAGCATCAACAAGTCATTCTTTGCCATGAGATATCCCTGTGTAACTACCTGAGCATCAGCTTCTAAATCACAGAGCAGGAATGAAACCGGCACTTCATAAAGGAAACGCTGAGAAGACCAAGCTCTTAGAAAGAATATATTCAATCAGTTCTAAAGGTTTGGCATAAATTTGATCCTGCCAGTTATTACATGACCTGCATTTCACGTCACACTCCCCCTGCATCATCATCCTCCAGCTCCTTACTGAGGCACAACAGCTCTCATTATTATTAAAAAACACATTTGCACTTGGCAACTCAGACAAAGGACAACCAAATCCTGACTTTTGGAGAGTACAAAGAGCATTACAAGTTTATCAATTATGTGACTATGAAAGCCTTTCAATTTTTGAAAAATTTTTTATTTAGGTTAGAAGGATGCTTTGGATGCATCCAGTCTAAGAGTTCCTCTTCTCTAACTTAAGACCATTGCCTCTACTCCATTTCCTGTGCTCCTCTGCTCACCAATAGCAGTGTTTCACAACACAAATCGTGTTACAAAGGAGCACACATGTAATCTTCTGTTGGAATGTACCAGTCTACACTCATTTAAAACAAAACTGGTATTTGCAGACTGGCCTAATCCTGGCCTGTATGATCAGTGTGTTCAGCAAACACACTGAAAATCTGGCATTCAGGCATGCAGTTGTGAACTTTGACAAATATGGATGTCTAATACAATACCCTTCAGACACTGAAAAAGAAATCAATACATGTTGAAACATGAGAATGGGCTTACACATCTCAGTCTAGACACACAGGTTGAAGTGGATGGTCTGTGTTTTAACCTATCAGAAAAAAAACCTGGTTTGACCAAATTTCAGTCTGTAGGGGAGTCTTGATTTTCTACTTAATACTCATTTTTTCTAAAAAGTAAAAAAAAAGTAGAAATAAGAAAATACTAGCATTTACACATGTTTAATTCTAAACTCAGCAGCCATTTAAAGGAACTATATTAGAAACATAATTATCTAGTTGAACTCAGCAAATTTGAGACACAGTAATTTGCTCTCTCTGTGCGTACCATACGTGCCCCAAGTTGCAGAACAATCTCCTTCTTAAACCTGCTTCCACAATCTTCAAAGATTCTTTGAAGGTCTTCCCCCAGTCTCTCCATCACCATGAACCTATAGCTATCAGGAAATATGGAAAAGGGAGGAATCCTTTAAGACATGACTGTAAGTTTGTGTCAGATTGAAAGGACTTAATCTCCATTTTTGAAAATGGGTCATCAGCCAAAATGAGGCTTAATTACAATTCATCTCATTACCTTTTTCCCTTGTACTCAGCCAGGCCTGATCCCCAAAACACAGGAATTCCTAAACATCTTATTTTTTTGAGATTCATCCATTTTCTTACTGTAATAGTAATAAAAACATAACATTGGGTTAAAGGCAGCTGAGAACTCCAGGTTTGGTGTGTTTTCTCTGTCCTAAGGCTGGCCTGTCTCTGGAGTCCATTCATGGCTGTGGACACAATAAATCTGGCCCTATTCTGCCTGTCTGGCTTCTGTTCTCCCTTCTGACCAGAAAGGACAAGGATAACACCCAAGGAACAAAACCTACAGCAATCCAGAATTGCCACAGCACCAACTGGGACTGGTTCAGTGTATATGAAATGAGCTAGCATTCAAGCTCTAAAGCAACAGTTCTTAACAGAAGTAGCTAAACCCAAACTTGTCCTTACATCTCCCTGAATCAGAGCTGAGACATTACTTACTATGCTCCTGCTTGGCAGCCCTCTGGTAAAACTTCAGCTCAGAAAACAAGGGGCCATTTTCAAGATATTCCTGTTGAGAAATAAATAAACCTGGTATCATAGAAGATTTTAAAAATACAACAGTTTCTAAAGAAAAGAAATACCAAGGATAATGAAACATCTTTTTTCCCCTCATCTCCCATATTCCATGCCATCTGAAATTTAATTTTAATAAGTAGCTAAAAAGAAAAGTTGTTTGGCAATGCATTTTCATAAACAACACAGATTCTTTCAGGCATTATTTAAGACACTATTTTCAGAAATATTGGAGATCAGGTGTGTTTGAGATCATAGTCTAATTTTCCTTACTAAACTGTTGAGGGGCTGTAATCAAGGAAAAAATCAAGTCAAGGAAATGCTGTGTGTCATGGAAATGCCAAATATATCCCCAAGCAGGGAAAGTATATAAAAAAACCAAAACACCAAAAGCCACAAGCATGCAATAGAGACCCAATGCTGAAAATAAGGATAGATAATTAAGAGAAAGAACTGCATGCAAGTTCATAATTTAGAAATGAGATCTACACATTACCACTTTAATGACATGCACTGCATCATCTTCTACAGGAACCTGAGTTTGAGGGGATGCTGCAAAGGAACAAAGAAATGGAGATCAAGCTGTATGCAACAAAATGTAATTGCAAATAAAGACTGTGCTAACACTGAGTCAGGCAACCAAAAACACACAACAAAAGATACTCTGAATTCCTGCTTTTAAAGGTCAGAGCTTTGCCGAAGTCCAAAGAAAAATAAAACAAAACCAACACACAGAGAGAAGTTTTAATCAACAAGTAGAGGAGCAATTTTAATCCATATTTTCAGAAGTGCCCCCCTGGATGTTAATTAAGGAGTAAGCAGGATGTCCTCAGTGCAGGTCTGCACCACAATGAGCTATTCCTTTAGTAAGTCATTCCAGCCAATTGGAAAACCACTGTATTTGGTTGCTGTCAATCTACTGTCGTGACAAAGACACCACTTAAAAGTTCTGACCTATATTATGCCTCTAGACAGGATTGTCTGCTTTCCTCTATCACAAATTAATTTGGCCCTAGAACCTTGATTTCTATTCTGGCATTATTTAGACACTGGCCTAAGTTAGGGATAGCACAGCCACCACCTGCCTAAAGGGGAGCTGAGGGATTGTGCTTCGCAGTGCAAGTAGAGATTTCAAAACAATAATTGACCACATGTGCCAATTACAGCCCAGGAGACAGAACCTCTGTGCACAGACAATGCAATCCTATTTTCTTCTGACCCTGAGAGAACTATCAGCTCTCTCTGATACTACTGAAGCTCCATGGAGCTACACTGGGATTAAAATTTAATGAGACTAAATCATCTTTCAGAATCATCACTGAAAAAAGGTAAAAAGAATACAGTTCCTAGGAAATAAGTGTCTCTTTCAGACTTCTGATAATGATCAAATGCCAACAACAGTCCAGGTGTGAAACACTTCAACCATCAGCACACACAAAAATAGATCACTTTTATCCGCATAATAAAAATCAAGTAAACTTGGATTTAATCAAACCATCCAAGCTTACCTTTTTTTGATGGTCAGGGCATAAAAATACTTTTACAATGAACAGACTCCTTCAGCTGCCATCTTCCTTCAATTCTCTTCAGTACTTGGGTTGAATTTGGCAGTGTACCCACCCCAAAAACCCACCGGCTCCCCACTGACACTTCCCCATGTGAATGCTGCTATGCTAATAACACATTAAAATAAAAATAAAATATTAAGACATTAGCTCTGGAAGATGTGAACTATCCATAGGCTCACACAAGTAACAGTCACATTCAGAACACAAATTACAACTACTAGGAAGGAAATTTTGGTACACTGTTCTTACCATATTATTGTACTGAACTGGGAATTAAGGTACAGGCATTTATGTTTTATTTTTCTCTGCCACATATAGAATATGTGTTAATAGAACACATTAGTTGAAAGGAGCACATCCCATATGTTTTCATTGCATTCAACAACATCACATTACCCAAACAGAATTTGATGTGTTCCCTTTACTCACACAGATCAGAAAAGAACCTCTGGATAAGAAAATGTAATTCAATACCAAGTTACTTAACAGAGGTTGGATAGGTGTAGGGAAGTATCAAATTTAAATGTATTTGAAAGAGTCTGATCTAACTTCCCTGTAGACTCCTTGACATTTTCTAAAGAGAGGCCTCATTCATGGTAATCTGGAACAGAGTAACAGCTGTCAGGGTAATGAAGAAGAGCAATTAACAGGAGGTAGCCCAGTGAAAGGGCTTCACCCCCATGGTTCTTACATCGTGCTGGCTTGGAAGCTTTTGGAGTCACACTGATAGAACATCCTCAAGGAAAATAAACCCAAACGTAACTGGCAATGGTTACAAAGTGAAAAGGGAGAAAAGTCAAAGCTCAACCAGATACTGAAACACGTGCCCCACAAAATGAGTTACACTCAAGCACACAAAAGGAGAAAAGGTATTATTTTTACTGCACATACACGGAACAAGGCACAACATTCCCCATGAATAACACTCTCAACTTCTTACACAGATAATGCTGGGACAATCAGTCTCATCCATACAGATAAGCAGAAGTTGTGTGTGTACTCTTTTGTTTCATCCTTTTATTTACCCATTCAGATCTCAACTAGCAATACCCCAGTCGCAGCTCAGAAAAAAGACAGACTATTTTTTTGTCCATAAATAAACATAAATGGTTTTTTAAAAATTGTCTCATTACTATGTATAGTTACTTAACAGACTGGAAAGGCTCCCAAGGTTTAACAAACAGTCTGATTACATACCTCATAGACCACCACCACATACTCTCCTGCGAGTTTAGCTCATAGTTAATTACTGTATACTCGTAATTAGCCATGTGCTAGCCTCGTTCTGTGTGGTAGCACATGGCTATTTATAATATTACAATCAGTTAAATGCTAGACTGCAGGACAGTGAGCAGAGACTCTGCAGGAGAGCAGTGCTGATAGGCAGGAGGTCTCTGATGGCAGATACATGCTCACAGAGAGTACCAGGAGCACTGTATGGCAAGATTATGTCTGCAAAAAAACCTTTAAAATAGCATAACAAGTGTATGAGTTCCCAGTTTATGCTGCTTTTATCAACTAGAGATGCACAAACCCTGACATTTGGGGAGTGGGGTGTTGATGCAGGCACACAACCAAAACCAGTTCCTGCATAACTGGGAGCACTGGTGCAGGATGAAGCTGTGGAGGAGGCTGTGGCTATTTTCACCTGGTGCCAAGAGGAGTCTCACAAGGGCAGAGGGCAAAGGGCACAGCTCTGCCTTCCCTTCCTCCCCTTCACCCTACAGCCACAGCTACCACACCAGTGAGGAACACATAGCTTCAAAATGCCCTGTGCAATCAAGCACTGCAGTAAGATTCACATCCCAGGCCACAATTTCCAACTGCTGTCCTACACAAATAACTCACCTGGAATTAACCCATGTCCAGATTTCCCTGGTTGCACCCAGCACAGCAGTTATGGCCTTATCATCCGCTTTAACCATGAATTTCATCTCTTTTGTTGCTAAGTGCCACAACCTTAATTAACAGAGCTCTCTAAATGTTAACGAGCTATGGTAAGAAAAGGGTGTGTGTGGCTGAAGTGCCATTTCCTACAACCACACAGCACAATTGCAGCCTGACAGAGGAACGTGCCAGTTGCCTTTGCCAGTTCAAACGTGCTTGTTGTAGTTTCAGCAGTTAATTTGTGGCAGCCACATTTGGAATATGGTGAAATATTTTCAATGGCTCTCACAGAACCAGTTTTGTTGACAAAGTTTACACAGTGGAAAAGAAAACAGCATTGATTTGGCAGTTTGGAAAAACATCCCTGCTCCTGTCCACAGCTGGTGTCTTTGCCACTGCTGGATATTTTGAGGATATATTTGTTTGGGAAACACGAATAAAAGTATTTTCACAAGTTCTTTAGTTGCTACTATTTTATTTTTGCTTTGTTCCATTCATTATCTAATCCTGAAGAGTGATATATCAGCTTAGTTTTTCCAGAAATAGAAACCAAACTCAAAAATATCAAATTTTTGAAGTTACAGGCTACCTATAAAAAAGCTGGAAAAGTTCTGATCCTGTTTAAATCAAGCCAAGAGCTGTTAAATTCAATGGGTAACAAATGCGAGAAATGTTACTCAGAGCATCTAACAATAAAAAAAGGATCCAAGTTGCAGCAATAGAATTACTAAAAGCAAAATGTACACAAGTAAATAAAAAGCAGCATTTACTATTTAACACAACTTCAACTATTTCCTGCATAGGGAGGGTGTTAAGGCAAATGTTTAAAGGCAAACAAAGCACACTGCCTCCCCGTCTCCGACACTGCAATATCCAGTATTTCCCAAAAACTGAAACATTCAGTGTTTGTAGGGTGTTTAAACTTCACTTTTAATGCAGCTTAAGGAAGATCTGCTTCTCTGTTACTTTATAGATGCAGCATCATTTCCTGACCAGACTCTTTGCTGAGCAGTGTTTTTTTAACAGGTTTTACTCTAGATTCTTCTTCCAGGTAGCTTTAACAATGTAGAGGGGTTTTATACAGATGACAGATACATAACCCTCCATAAGAGTCATCTTCCACAAGAACAAACTAAACTGATTTGGGGAGAAAATACTGTTCAACTGCTCAACTGTTTTGCAGGTAACTCCAAATGCCTCCAAGTTAAGAGCATTCAGCACTGGTAGGAAATTTCACTGCATTTCTTACTCATGTTTCTGTGAAACCTTAACCTTGATTCACCAAAGTTTTTGCATTCCACAGCAATGGAAGCCAATTGTTTGACTTTCAAAGTTAATTACTCTAAGCTGGAATAGAGATGACACATCCTTTAACCCCAGGCAGAAAAGCTTTGCATGGCCTGCTCTTACAGCACTCTCAGATGGGAGCCCAGGCCTCTAATATTTAAAACTTGATGTGCAAACTGTTTTCTGGCAAGATTCTGCTGTAGCCCATCTGCTGGTCTGACATGGTGCCCACTCAGAAGATACAATGCCAGTTTCAGCAGGGTACAAGGTGCCAAAGACAACTGAAGGGGTGCCCTCTGTAAGGCAACAGGTAACTTAGCTGTCCTCCAAAGCTCCTCTTGCATCCCCCACTGAAAGGAAATAAATAAATAAATAAACAAACAAACAAACAAAATCAAAACTGCTCTTCTGACCTCCCAGCAGTACTCAGCATATGGAAAAAGAATCCCCAACACATGATGTGGCAGAACACCCCTGTGGAATAGTATTGATCTCTGCAGGTTTTGTAACAGGCTTTAGGTTACAGTGCAAAAGTGAGTTACACTTTCCAAGTGAAGACTTTTCGCTTATGTAGGACCAAAAGAGAAGGAGGAAGGGGGAAGGCTCCAGTGGAAGCACTCAGCAGTGAGAACAAGTAAAGGTAAGGAGTATTTTCCCTTTGACAGATGGTGCAGGTCATGTACCATGTAGCCAGCCCTAAGTAACCTGTGAGGAGCAAAACTAGGCTAAACTTATTATTTAGTTTGCCTACAGAGTGCTTGCAATATCTCTACTTGTACAGTTTAATATTAGTGAGTAGACAAAAAGACACCTCCTGAAGTGGTGTTTGTCTACTGACAGATTTCTTTTCACACTAAGGTTCACACCTGCAGGTACAATGCATTTTAACATCTTGGAAGTTAAGAAAAATCCTTCCTTAACCCGAGTTACCTGCTAGGGCTTTTAATTACAGGGCTTTGTTATTAAGGTTCTTCTTTCCATTGAGCTAATAAAAATCATGCTGAATTTATCTTTTGGTATCATTTTACTGCATTTTTAATTCATTTGCTGCATTATTTTAACTTAAGCAACTGCTGAAGGACTTTGTTTCTCCAGAACCAATTGCTAAATCAGCTTCCTAAGCAAACCAAGGAATGAACAGTAGGACCAAGTGTGCTTCCATCACTGCTTCTCTTCCTTGACACAGGAACACCCCTGCTCACAACTACACAATCTGTCCTCAGAAATCACCCTTTCTGAAACACCAACAAACTCTCTTTCACACAGCAGCTGATTCCCAGAATATCAACAGTTAGATTGCACTGTGATCCAAGTTAAAAGCTGAAAAGGCCACACCAGAACTTCTCCTTACCTCCACCAGCAGCAGGGCCCCCTGTGTTATGACAACATTCACCCATTTAATCACTGTTTACTGCTCAGGAAGAAATTCTTTTCCTCTTCCTTGAAAAGTGTGGAAAAAACTCCAAAGAAAAGGACAGCATGCTCACTGTACTGATGACACTTCTCCAAGCAGGGCAGAATTCAATGACTTTACCAATACTTATTTTCCTGAGCTTCATAAAATTAAAACATGTTTACAATGTAATAAGTTCTATAGAAAAGATACTATCTAACAAACATTTGTACATAAATTTAAAAAAAATATTTATATTTTTCAGAACCATCCCTTTCCATGAGAAAGAAGCCTGCGAGTAGATAGTGCTATATTCAGCAGGTTTCACTGTGACAGAGGAATCTTAGCAAAACATTGTGTGACCTTTCTGCATTTAAATTTTCAGTCCAAATTGTGCATTAATAGAGTGCCTGCAGCAGGACTAGAGAATGATTTATATAAAGATTGGTGTTAATTGCTGTCTGTGATCAGAGAGATAAATGAGAGAATGTAAGGCTCCTCAGCTCTTGGTTAATTTTCCACTGTTCTCCACAGGGCTACAAACCAGTTGTGAGACCACCAATGTCACGGCCTTCTTCAGGTGCTTTTCATTCTGCTCTCCCTTGTCAAAGGGATAAGAACTCTACCTGAGGTGCCTGAGAGCAAATCAGCACCAGCAACACAAAAATAAAACTTCTAATGTACAATAGCACAGTTAATTCGTGTTTATGAGTCATGTTGCTCTTGCTATGACAAAAACAGTACTTGACAGGACATCTCTACAAGGCTTCTGTGGCTTCTCTCCTCAACTGGGAGCAATCAGTGTTTGCAAGGTTTCTGCTGCTGGATTTGCTCTGGCTGCGATAAAAGTGAAGAGGAAGGAATGAGTCAACAAAGAAGTAAGTTGGCACAGATTGGAAAAAGTAAGAATAATTAGAAAACAGGGGAGAGCATTTGTGAGGCAGGACAAAACTGGAAGACAGTGGTCACTTTTATGCACATAATTAGAAGTTCAGAAGCCCTACATTTGCATCCGAGGACTCAGGGTCAGTAAGTGGCTCTCAGCAGCTTTGATTGAGGAAATAGAACCTTTCCACAAAATGCACCCCTTGTAAATATATTTTGCAGAGATGCCGTAAAATTTCTCAAGAACATTGTTATAGATTAATGGAGTATGGAATAATACCCTTAATGGGAAATTAAGCTATAACAACCACATCAAAATCTTTACACTGCTACTGTAAAAATACTTATTAAAAGATATAGCTGGCAAAGTTAACCTTTGCTTTCATAAAAGGGCTGTGCTCTTCATACCTGGCAGGCAATTGAACCTGTCTCCACTCTCCTGTCTCCCACCTCTCTACAGCTCCTTCTGGGTGAGCTCCTCTCTCAAAGTTTGTGATCCTCTCACACCTTGCTCTACATGTTCTAAAAACAAGTCTGAACAGCACAGAGAAAGGGGATGTCTCCAAGCACCTGTATCTTAATCTCAAAAATTTGTCATCTACTTCACTCCCCTTGGTTCTCAAAGACAGCTGAATTTTGTAACATCAAGCCCCCCAAAAGCTGCTGAATGGTATACTTCAATATAAAGACATTAGAGATCAAGAGGTGGACAAAAAAAGAATGCTTCAGTGTCAATACTTCGGATAAATGTCCATTTTCTCTTTAACTGATGAGCTACAAGGGGAACTGATGCTTCAGTGCTACAGGTAGCATTCGCTGTTCCTCCTGAAAGAAGGGATTAAATGAACACAAATACCATTACAAAAGTGGCAGCTGCATTTCCTCAGCCATGCTGTCACTTACAGAAAACCACAGAACAGTAATACCAAGAGTCCCTGATTGTATTCTCGTTTTAATCCACTGACTGCTCTCCACCTCAGTTCAGTGCCAGCCAAACTGTAACAAACACCTCAACACAAGAAATCACCTTGGTGGTCTCTGTGATCAGGCAGAAAACTCAAATCTGCATGGAACTGTCTGAATCCCGTGTGCTAAACCACCCTCAAGGTCCAGAGTGATCTGGCTGCAGCAGGAAATGACAGAGATACATTGTGAGTGATTCAGGAACACAACACTACTTGTCTTACACTTGGAGAGCTACACCCACCACAACCTTGCTTTCTGCACCGCATCCCCAGTTCCCTCACACTCTTCTGTCTGTGGGAGATGTCTGCAAGTTTCCATCTTCCTGTCCTTTATCTTTGAATGGCAATATCCTTAACTTCTTAGTTCATGCTAAAGTCTATTTTCTCATGGTAACATCACACAGCCTCACATACACATACACAGCCTCAGTTTTCTCCAGGTTTTTCAGTGACTGTGTTCACTTTGCACAAGTGCAGAAGCTATAGAATGTAGGTTGTTACTGAAATTGCTTTGCTCTGTTTACACAAGCATTTGATGGAATAGAATGCCAGCTTAGGCCTTTCTTCTCCCCTAGAAAGTTTTTCCATTCACAACTGAAGTCGAGATTCAACTTCAGTCCAGATGCACAAGTAAAGCGGTTCACTCTCCTGTAGTTTACAGCCACATGTTAACAGCTGGGAGAACAGGTCAACTGGGCAACCACTAGAGAAGCAACACCTGGAAAAGAATCAAAACTCTATTTTCCATGGCAGAAACAAAAAGGAGAAGCTTAAAAAAACCCTATATAGCTAAAACCTTATATAGCTGATTTATGCATACAAGGAAGTTGGTTTGTGTATAGGAGTGACTTGCTTATTAAGTTTTAAGCATTAATATTCCAAATAGAGTTAATATTACTTTAATTTAAAAAGATCATGTTAGGCTCCAGGGACAATGTAGTAAAGTGCTTCTAGTTGATCCTTTACTGCTCAATACAAGCTCAGCTTAGTTCCAGACAGACACTGTGGACTAGTTTGTATATGTTGCCATAAAAAAAGAAAAACCAAACCACCCAAGCTCATAATATTGCCTTGAACACAGGATTTGCTCTTTCACAGAGACCAGCAACAGTAATATACATTACACCCTCTGCAGTGACCCAGAATGCTTTACAAACTGCCTTTCAAAACTATTCATTCCTCACAGAGCACAAACTGACTGAAACGCAGCAGCTCCTTCTGAAGGAAACACAGAAACTTATCTAGGCCAGAGCAAATACAGAACACCAGTTCCACCTCTGCTGAAAAGATGTGAATTCAGAGGCAGCACCAGCTAGCTGTTGTTACTGTTTCGTTTCCTGGATGAAAACTGATTTACTCTGGGCTAGAAAATAGCACGTGCAATGACCAGAAACCGAAAGAGGGCTACAGAGCATGAGGCTGGCATAAGGCCAAAACGGCGGCTAAGAAAAGCACCTTTACTTTGAAAAGCATCACCTGGCAGTGCTCTTTGGTGGTGTTTGACACAACCTCGGTTGCCCCACTCAAGATCCATAGAAAAGTGCATTAGTATCCAGCAAAATGAGCTGGACAGGCCATGGAGAACATGCTGCATCACGAGCAGGAATGAAACAGGAACAGCTCAGAAAACCATACTTGAACAAGGATCACCAACAGCATGTAAACAACAGTAACTTTTTTTAAGTTACTGCCTTATCCAGCTCACAAAGTTACAAAGCAATTTGCAAGTCACCCTCTTAATTATCAGAGGTATTTCACCTAAATAGATCAAGCCAAATCCTCCCTGGCCGATCTGACTGCCCAGCCTCCAGGTTTTTCCTTCGGTGTCTTTCAGGATCATGTCTTTAGGGAGCGGGACTGGCAGCTTGCCTCTGCCGGGACCTTTGGGCGGCATCGTACCTTGAGGGAGGGGAAAACGAAAGAGAAAGTCTGTTGAAAAATAGTTACCAGAAGGTACAATATCCCTCTGTGTGCCTTGCCCACCAGCAGGGAGCAGGGATAGGGGGCGACACCCCTCAGCCCGCTCCCCCTCACCCACCTCCGCAGAGTCCCCTCGGCCTCCCCCCGCCGCCGGCCGCAAACTTCACAGCCGGGCACTTCCGCAGCAGCAGGAGGAGGAGGAGCGGGCGGCAGGACGCCGTCTTCCCGCCGGGAAACCCGGGGCAGCGATCGGGGCAGGGGCGGGGCAGCCCCGGCCGGGACGAGGAACTCCCGC
>VZTJ01001207.1:66948-121948 GCA_013397795.1 Orthonyx spaldingii
TCCCAGGGCACAGCTTTTATCACAAGCCACCATTTTGTGCAAGCTTTGCTTTATCGGTAGGGTCTGTTCACACAGGTACACAGCACCTAGCTCGAGCTCAGTGGGAGACTGCCACACCATGACTACAAGTCCTTTTCCAAAAAAAAGGGGGTATAAAACTCAAAAGTTTAAGCCCATATTTTTGGAAAAGGGCTTGTCCACTTTTAAAAGAACAATCAAAATCAAGAACATCAGCAACCACGTAATTTGCAAGTGAATTTAAAAGTAGTAACACAGATTACAACTGTAAAGTGTATATTGCCATCAGTAAATTAAGCTTTTATGTAACAACCCTTTCTGCTTCATCAGTCTTGCAGGCTCTGTGGTTTTATCATTACTGAAAGGACCAGCCAAAGAAATTGCCAGCAGAAAGCTCAACCATAAAGGGAAAAAATTCAAGATTTCCATGAAGCATTTAATGGAGTTTTTCCCCTTTGCAACAGTTGTCAAAAGAGAGTGTAGGAGGGTGGTGTTGGGATTGTTTGGTTTATTTAAAAAAGCAACCACAGATGCCACAGTTCAGCATCAAAGAAACCGTCACCATTATCAGTGTTATGTGGTACCAGGGTGAAGGATCTTTCCAGAAGAAAATTACCTCTAAATAGTTGCCTGGGAATCAGAGGACAAGCCTCTGTTTAAGGAAAAAACGTTTTTGCTCAGCTGTTGCAAAGAGGTATCCATGTAATTAAACTGAAATGAAAGCATTGTTGAAGGGCTTCCTGCTTCCAAGCTCTTTCCCTGCCCACAAAGTTTCACCACAATAAGAACTGAATCTGAAACAGATCAGGTAAGGTAGAGGAAAAAAGAAACCAAACAGGTTAAGTATGAATGAATAGTAAAAGACATGATCCTAAACAAACAAATCTGATTAGATACTCCTATTTTTGCTTTATTTTCAAGTATGTAAGAACTGGAGTTCCTTTTGTCCTCACCAAACCATTGAGGACACGTGAACATCAGGACATTAGTGGGATACACTGATCTAATGAAAGGTTGGGATTCAGTGCCAAACTTTACAGCTCATAAATATGAGTGGTTTTGAGCTTTTTTTTTCATGAGCAAAGATAAGATCGCAGAATACAAATTCATGGAGTTCTGAGGAATAGTGAATCGTCCTTAATAACTTACAGCTCTACCACAACTTGTGCAATTTGATGTTGACATGTGGTATAAGGGGGTTTAAAGTATTTATCCTACAAGTCAGGGAAAATAACTGTGGGTTTGTTTGGTTGTTTTGCTGGGGTTTTTTTGTTCGGGTTTTTTTTATGAGAGAAGAGATGCAAAGTTAAAGATTTTCAAGTTTTATCAGTCATTAAAAGAGTTAAAACTCTCAAAGACTACCACACAGGAATGTAATAGAAACTAGTCATATGACTCGCACAAAAAAAAAATTACTAGAAAGAGAAGCTCCTACACATATCAGGCCATGCCTAAAGAATGAATTTATTATTTAAATTCAGATCTTTATTAATAAACAAGCATAACTAGTAGGACCACAAAAAGGTGTGTAAATGTTACCAGCAAATTTTTTATGATTTGGGGTCAGACACTGCAAAACACAAAATTCACGCTCACATATTTATAAAAATTAATAAAGACCAAAGGTTTTATCTGAGAAAAGCTCTAAGCAGATTAGAACTCGATTCTAGAGCCTTTAGCCCTGTTAATAGCACATTCACGTGTTTTGTGGGTGGGACTAAGGAATCCTCTTCTCATGTTAGGCTGAAGTGGGGATGGGGCTTTTTTTCTTTTCCCCTGCTTATTGTCAGCCAATTAGCAACCCTTCCAAAAAACTGAGCCTCGTTTAGGCAGGTTAAATAAAGCCCAGTGCCCTCTTCACAACCGCTACAAATTAGCAGTTTAGGGAGGTGATAAAGGGGATGAATGGCCATAATAACTGCAGATGTGAGGGTGGTTTTGTTGTTTGGGTTTTTTCAGGAAAGTCTTATTATGACAGAATAAATTTCCTTTCCAGGTGATACAGCTACCGTCACTGCCAAATTCAAAAATCCTAATAGGAGAAAGGTGAGTGTGCTAATAAGAGTGAAAATGTACAAATCCTACCAGTATCAACCTCTTTCTAGAATATGTTCTGGAGAGTAACAATCAGCTGTGCTGGTTTATCATGGGCTGCATTTAAAGAGTGTGGTGAGATTCTCAGGGAGTCAGTGCTTTCTTTAAGTGTTTAGTAAGACAGCAAACCCATTTTTACCTTTGTCCTCAGGCTGTATTTGTTTCTTTGTCCTAAAGCACTGTACGTTAAACATTCGGTCCATCTTCGATTTATTTTCATTTTTTTCTTCTCCTTGCTCAAACCTAAGCTTGAATATAAAAGACTGCAGTCAATTATATGAAATCTTGCAGTGTCTCATGCACAAAGCCCCTTAAATTTGCTACACTAGGTGAGCACTTGTGGCTTCTCTCACCATTGCATTGTGATGCTTTTGTGGTATTTAACACTGACATTTTAGCACTTCCACATTTAATTCCCTTGCTTTGCTCCAGATCTCACCGATGCTTAAAATATCATGGCTAAATTTACTCCAGAGATGTAACATCTCTGTATTAAGAGCATTGACAACAAGGCATCAAGTTTCAGACTGCTTCCCGGTTTGTGCTGAGGAATCTATTTGTGTCCCTGCATCTGTGCAGATCCCGTGCTCTTCTTGCCGTGCTCCTTCCGTTGTTGCCGTGCTCGCTGCCGGTTCCTCAGAACTTTGGGAATAATTACGTCTTGCAGTATCCAGGGGGCTGCAGCATCCAGGGGCAAATCATTTGAAATCAGTCACTGTCTGGGTGCACTGACACCCATTTCAGAGCCTCCTGACTCTATTTTGTGTGACTGGCCCCCTGATTGAGATCACGTAATTACAATAATTAGAAAGCTCACCTCAGGATATTATCAGAGCAACCCACCCAAACCTAAGTCCATATGGTTTGAAATAGCTGATGAGCCAGTTAATGTGCTATGTCCAGGAGTAATGGACACTCAATCTGGATGGCATGGAGACATCATTTACCAAATTCATGACTGATTAAGGTTTTTCATGTAGACAGTGCTTGTATTTTGCATCTCACAGTAAATTCAACTTATTAAAGGTGTTTACATGTTAAACAGAGCAGAGGAAAGCGGCTGAGACTTGTTAAAGGCAGGTAAGAAATTAGTCCTCTCTTTAAAGGAAACACAAAAGATTGGAGATCTTGGGAATTTCATCTGAAATAAACAAATCATTTGAAAAGTGCTGTTAAAGTACAGGAGATGACAGTGGCAATAGGTGACATTTGCTTTAGTGTAAAGTAGCCTACATGAATGACTCCCACACTTCCAGGGGGACCACTTTAGCCTCTGGAACTTATTTTCCTTTAGCACTCACCTTGCTACTGAACCCATGGAATTGTGCAGCCAGTTCTACACCCTGAACTCACCAGAATAGGACATTAATACAAGGAAGGCAAACTTCCTGGCAAGAAAAGCACCAAAAGCCCTGGAAAAGGTAAGAAGGAATGTCTGGCTGTTGAATGAGCTACAGAATCTGCCCAGTCAGGGTCAGGATTCTTCTCACTGAGGAATTATTTTAATTTTAAAATGCTGCTCTCTCATCATTTTCATGGCTATTGGGATGAGAAGTTACTCCCTGTTCCTATCACTCTAACTGCAAAGATGGTCAGACCCTGGGTGTGTTCCTTATCTCTTGGATGTCAGAGGTTTTATTGCTCATGCCTTTAGAAAGCAATTATTGCTGAGCACTGAAGAAAAAGTGTTTTCTTATCCAGTTTTATTTTCTTTCAGAAATGTGTGAAGAGGTAATGTAAGTTTATTGGTGTTGTGGGAATGGGTTGTATTTGCAGGGAGAGCAGAATGTCTAGTGCTCAGAGCAGAGAAGGAGATCAGGAAGATTCCCCTTATGGGAGTAATTCCTGGAATCCTAATCCTGGTTCTGCTACTGCCTGACCTTACAGGAGTAATTTCGTATTTGTTTCATTCTATCCATGTGGAGCAGTCTGACTGGCTTGGTTTTAGGCACTGAGATTCTCAGGTGTGTGTATTTTTGCCATGGTTGTTACCTGAGGAGAAGGTACATATAATCATCCCAGCCCTTCTATTTCTGAGATTATCCACGTGAAGTTGTTCAAGAAGGGAAACTCATCAGTCATGGCATTCATTATTCACATATCAATGCTACATTTTATGTATAAACTTAATTATTTTGATAGGATATATTAAATATGACTCATTTTACTGCAAGATTGATTTTTTTCCCTGACCTCAGAATACATATTGATCTTCATGATCTTTAAATGTAGTGCAAAGGTTGTTATATTAGTGGCATATTAATAGAAAGTAGCCCTGACCATGCAATATTAATATATTTGCATTGTTGTTTCTCAGATCCCATCCAGAAGGAAAGAGACAAGGTGTCAATACCTTTTTTCCCCAGGAGAAATCAGGGAGCCGTTGACTTTTTTGATTGTTCAGACTCCTTTCAATTTGTTGTGTTTTGGTTTTTTGGTTTGAGGTGTGTTTGGAGTTTTTCTTTAATTAATAAATCAGAAACAGCGACAAAGTGGCAAACAGCTTGTATAATAGATCTAATAAAATAGGGATGGGATGTGTTTCCAGCAAGCCCAGGAAAACAAGGCACTGTTTTAACCTGACAGTGCTCCTCTTCCCACTGCCAAAGTCAACTCCTTGTGCAGCATCGCAGTTGTGAGAGAAGCGAGATAATTTGGTGGTTTGGGGCTCTGATGTCAATAATCAGGCTAGTAATTTTCTTAACAGCTGATTTTTAAAAGCGATTGTCTTATTCAAGTCAGATTTTGCCCTGCTTGTGTGACTTTTGGGTTTTTTCCCCCTTCTCTTTTGTATTTATAGTGACTTGAAAATCCAGGCTGGGAACTGCTGTTCTAATGGTTGGCTGAACAAGGGCAGGTCTGTTGTTTTTTAGTACTCCTCATAGAGGAATTGTATGTGAATTTTTTATAAATTCTGCTTTATAAGGAGCAGGGATAAGAGGTTACACATTGAAATAACCTTTATATAATACTGTGTAGTTTCTATAGGTCCTGAGAAAACAGTGTCCTGTTTAACTCAGTATTACCAATTTTATGAGCAACAAAACCAAAACAGAAGTGTCTTTAAACAATTTGCAGAAGAATATAAAGTTGTGAGGTACTGGGGTATTGGTGTTAGAGAAATAAAACAGAATTTCATGATACAAAATACAAGTCTATGCTTTCGGAAACTGCTGGTTTGGAGGAAAAAGAGGAGAAGCACAGAAGGACCACTGGTGATGTGACTTTAGAAGTGTAGAAAAGTCAGGTCTGATTCTAGGTTGTATCAAATCAAGTGTTTTTATTATGAAATTCAGAGTACCTGTTTGGTAGTCTTTCATTGAGAATTCCTCTTTACAGTCCTCGAGTGTTAAATCATAAAAGTGATCCCAAACAATGCAGAGGGCAATGGTCATACCCAGTTTTTCTGTGGAGAGCAGAGCTAGATTATGACTGAATTGAGTGGAAGAGGAACTCATCTGCTGGGAAGCAGTTCTTGTAAGAAACAGATTTGACAAGAAGTTGTGAAGAAATTTCTTGCCAGAGGCAGAGTAAGCAAAATCATGTTTTTTCAGATGTTAGGTGTGCTGAGGGATAGGAACACACTCCTTTGCATAAACAGTAAATAGGAGAGAATTAATTAACTTGATAGTTGAATTAAGAGCTGGGCAGAGGACAGAAACAGGATATTTGTTTTGTACTTTCAGAAATACCATGAAAGGTAATAATGAGGCTGAATTTATTATAATGTGAATTATTTTATGGTGTGCAGGGCTACATTTTGCAATCAACCTATCTCTCTCTGATTCATGATGTGAAGACCTATTTCTTGCATATACTTTCATCCCTTGCACAGGAAAGAAGGGGCAAGAACTGATGAGTTTGGAGATAATTTTGTTTTTTCCCCATAGGATTTTCTAGGAAAAGGAGAGATTTCAGCTCATTTAAACAGTTATTAGTTTGGTGCTTCCAAAGCATAGAGACACAATAATGGTTTTGCACTATTCAAGTAAATTAAGACAATGGCATTTAACAAGTGTTTCAGGAGCATCCTGGGCTGTTTGTCCCAGAAGTTTTCAAGGGAAAATGGAACTTGTTTACTTGTTGACTGAATCTTTTGATGAAAATGCAGCTTTCTGCACTTTTCTGTGGCTCTAGAAATTAGTAACTGCATTTATCTATTAGGGATATCAAAAGAAACAGTTAATGTCTGTTCCTGCATATGGTACTGTTAATTTGCTTGTTTGTGTGTCTGTCTGCTCTCTGCTTGTCTGCTTCTGTGTGTGATATTTTATTGGAGCACATGATTTGAAGAAGCTGACTGCCTGCTGTGGTATTTATCCTATATAAATTCTACATTAAATGACAAATTTTAGACCCATCAGAGACAGAAGAGTAAGTCCATCCATTGAAATCCTATTTGTATTATTACTTTCTAATGAATTCTGTACTACAGCAGGTGTCAAATCATATCTGGTGTTTTGCAATCGAGGATGAATAGAAGATGTATTGCTATTGCAAATGAATCTAATATGAATCTAATGAGCAGTAATGAGCAACTGTTTTGTCATTATTGAGGCAACCACTGTGATGCTAATAAACTCTCATTTCTGCTCCTTAGAAAAAAACACTGACCGGGATTTATAACATGGCCTTAATGTCCCAAAAGCCTGAGGCAAAAGAGGAGAGTGGAACCCCTAAACTGAGCATAATTTAGTAATTTTCTGTGTGGCAGGCTTCTTATTTTCTCTTATTAAATGAAACCTGGTTTAAGTCTTTCAAGCTTTCTTACATTTGAAAGGAAAAAGATGAAGAATGAGTGTCTATTAAAGGAACATAAAGTTAAGAAGATGGGCATTCTGCCTTAATTTTCTTTAACATAACTGCACTAATTCCATACTTCTGCACTTGACAGTTCTTTTGTAACGCTAAAGGCAACTGTGTGCAACAGTTTTAAAAGCAGTCACTTTAAAAGTAACAGGCCATTAAACCAATATGGAACTATAATACATTTTGGGGAAACTATCACAACTCTATTTTAATTGGAACTTCTTTTTTTATATTTTTTAAAATTTATTTGCAGTGTGTGTGCATCATAGGACTGCTGAATAAACAGAAATACCTTTGATGCAATAGAATCAATAGCTTACTCCATAACTGAAATGTAAACGAGTTGTGACTCCTGTGTGGCTCTGCCTTTTCCAAGAATAAATAATACATAGAATGATACATAAAGCTGTGAAAGAGGGACAGCTGGGTCCATGGTGCTTACAAGTGGAGCACAACCAGTCAGCACTGCTTTTCTAAAAGCTGAGTACTATCCTTCCATCAAAAAATAATGCTTCTGTGTATAGAGTCTTCCTGGACCCATCTCCCTGTGCAATAAAGATGCACTGCAGAGATTCATTTCAGTGCTTCATTTGGAGGCCTGGACTGTTCTGTGCAGGGTGCAGCTGTTTGCTTTACTACAGTACACTCCAGACTTGCTTTAACTGCTGGATGGAGACTGGATTGCCAATATTTAAGGTATTATATAGACCCAGCAGTGAAACTGTGAATTCCTGAGCAAGCCAGGGGGTGGGCATTAGGACAAGTTACAGCAGTCATCTCTCAAAGTTGCAAATAGGGTGTCAGAGGTTGTAGGAAGGCCATAAACTGTTCCTTCCATGCTGGGGCATTCAAAGGACTTGTGGCCTCCCTGAGCAGGAACTTGCAGTAGTTCTCATTTCCTGACATTTCAGTCCCATCTTGGTGCCCAAGGAGGGAGGAGAGAAGGGAGTTAGGCTTTCTGTCAGCTGTTATCTGGGTGGGCCATCACATTCAGCTTCTCTTCCCATCATCAGTAATGTATGGATCAGATTTATTCACCCTTTAGGTGTATCACAGGATTGTTTTTCAGTAATGCTTGATGTGAAAAGTTGAAAAAGCCAACTCAGCTTTACAGCATCAGTGGTCTAGAAGTCACTAGGAAATACCTTTCTGGATATGTTCACTCCAAAGTTCACGTGGCTTCATTCACTCCAAATGGAGTTACTTCTACTACTCCACAGCTTTTTTGTACCACAAACCAAGGCATGATAAGGGGAGACAATCAGGAGCTTTGCTTTGAAAGAATAACCCTGGTTTGAGCAACAACACTGGTGGAGATGCATCCCTAGTTTAGAAGGAAAAGCAAGGGGAAGCAAGAACAGGTCCCGATCCAAGAATTACTATTAAACCATCATCTCCAGACAGGAGAGCCTGTGAGTTGCACATGATGATAAAAGGACTGTGGTTACAAAGATTTTGGATGAAATATCTGATTTCTCTGTGCAGTAGGGAGTAATGTACTATGTTAATGTCTTTATCGGGGATTTGATTGCTTAGATGATACATAAATTTCTGTGACACAGCACATCTAATGAAGGCTTTTACATTGCTCATGGAATTAATTGTACCATACATGCAAGTAACAGTTTGAAGGAGTAAATTAATATTCCATAAAAGTTCAAAACTATTTATATTTCACTTTGGTAACTACAATTTCACAAAATCATGTACGTTAGGCCAAAAAAATCTCTTGAGGTCATCAGGTCCAACAGCAGTACACAAAGCAGGACCAGTTCTGAAGCTTTACTAGTCTTCAAAGCTAAATCAAATTGCTCAAGGCCAGAGCTTTCCTGTCATTTGAAAGCTGTAACAGTTTGTTATTGAATGTCTGGCAGTTTTATAACAATTTACATTTTTCCTGATTGCTTTCATCTGCACTAATAACAGATGTATGTTACAGTGGCATCCACAGGTCTTTGTTAGGGCTGGATCTTTCCTAGAGCAAACATGGCAGAAACAGGGAGGTGGAAGTGTTAGCTTTTTGAAATGTAGCTTATGATCACAAGGTAGGAGTGTTTTGTGGTAGTAGAAGCCATCTTTCTGTTACTTGTTTTGTGCAGCGCCTCACAGACAATCTCTGCATTCTGAATTCATGACTCATCTGTATGTGCTAATGAATGGACTACAAAATTTAATGCCAGAGGCAGAAAGTGTTGAGGGGCTGTTCATCTGACAGTCTTTTTTTTTTGTGCTAATAAATTTTGTTCCCATGGAAAAGCAAAGCAGTTATTAACTCTGAAGCCACCTTGTCATGGAATTTCTGAGTAGGAGAAAGTTGGGCTGAATGTTTCCTTAGATACTGCCACGTGTCTGAGGGTCAGTAAGGAGCTGTGCAGTGGCCGTTCTCGTGCTCTCTGGCCATAATTCTGCAAGCTCTGGCCATTTCTTTGAGGTCTCCTACACCTTCTGAAGTTCTGGAATAAAGTAGAGATGTTTGGTGTGTGAGGTTGAAGGGGACTTGAGCATCAAATACTCAGAAGAGAGTCCAAGTGGCAGCAACATTCCCACAGATGAGAAAATTAGATGGGAATGGAGAGAGTTGGCAGCAAGGGAGCAAAGGAGATCTTGTTGTAGTTTTCACAGCTCTATGCACAAAGCACAAGAGGCATCACCATGAGTGTGCAGGTTACACAACTCTCTCCTGGGCAGGGGCATGAGATGGGGAGCAGATGTTCAAGGCTTTGTGGAGTTCACCTTGCAGCCAGAGACACGGAGTGGCCTGTGGGCAGAGTGGGTTGGGTAGGAAGGGGCTTGTTACTGACATTGGGAACACACAGGTTTGGGAAGCAGATGTTGTTTAGACCTTCTTGGAATTCTTTGCTTACCCAGGGAACTTTCCAGCAGCACTACCAATGCTACACAGATCATTGTGTTGACTCCACTGTTTGCAGCTGTGTCAAGCCCCACCTAGAAAATTTTACCAAGAGGATAAAAGCAACTCCAAAATAAAGCACTGTAACTGAAATAACTAGAAATTCAGCTGAGATGACTGATTTTTCTACTTGTCTGAGATGAAACTGCCTCATGTAAGTGTCTGTCCCTGACATTGTCATTACATCACTGCAATGACCTGCTGTAATTGAGTGGTTCATCAGTTCGAGCCTTTATGGAAAGTAGATTGCCATGGGAAGGCATTTGAGGAAATCCCTTAAGGATATAAATATCACTTGCAGGAATCCAGAGGCATGTCTTTAGGAAAAGAAAAAAGATTTCCTTCCAAGAATCCGAGTCGTCACATGCTACTACTTTTTACATAAATAATGAAACAGCTGTTTAGCGTAACCATTGAAAGCTTGTACTAACTTTGTTTATGCACACCAAACCCCAGACAACCTCCAGAGACATCCTTCCCCTTGATTATGGCTCTCTTCTCTGTTCTGCTGCTTCCTCTGAGTAAATGTCAACAACAAATTAATCAAGAGGTCATTAAGCTCTAATAATCTATCCCAGTCCACCCCCTTGTTCACATACAATAGAATCACAGAATCATTTAGGTTGGAAATCGACCCTTACGATCATAAAGTCCAACCATTCCCCCAGCACTGCCAAGTCCACCACTGAAACACATCCCTGAGCTCCACATTTACTGGGTCTTTTAAATCCCTCTAGGGATGGTGAATCTACCACTTCCCTGGGCATCCTGTTCAGTGCTTTACAATCCTTTCGGTGATGAAATTTTTCCTAATATTCAATCGAAACCCCCCCGGTGCAGTCTAGATCTCATCGAGTCTGGATGGAGAAGCAGGGTCTTGTACTTTTTCTCTGTTGAAGAGCTGACCTTACTCTTTCAGAGTGAAGGGCACCTGAATCCAAATGAGAGAGACAATATGCATAAAGAAAATGGAGTTACGCTCCCTATTCTAATAGGTGGCAGAAAATCTATAAAGAAGCTCTTTGTAAATGTGTTCCCAAGGCAAGTGAAGGAGCAATAATGCAGCCAAGGTAAATGTTACCCACAGAGGAGAGGTGCCTGCAGTGTCCTAACATTAGAGAAGGGCTACGTGTACTGTCCAGTATGCTAAGAACATATGGGTAAGGAGCACCACAACCAAAACTAGACCATTCCAGATGAATTTCAAGTTCCAGGATAGGGAGAGGGGAAGCAAATCTATACCTCAGCATTCCAAAACTGGGGTGACTTTAAAATGTCTAGAAACCATTTTAGTTTGCTTTGTGTACTGACTGTGGAATATGAAGCATGGAAGATTTGCAGGGATCTTGTGAAATGAATGTCTTTCTTACAGACTATAAAAGTAGTCTTTGTTTCAACTCAATTCCTATCAACTCTTCCATCCTACCAAGTTTTGACAGGCTACAAATTTGGCCCCATTAAGTAGGTTGGGTGTGGAAATTAGAGGGTTTTATGGCTTGTGATTATTAAAATGGATGATCACAGTGGCTGTCACAGCCTTCACATCTCTCTGGAATTTCTAGACCTTTCAGCTGTACACACTGTATTGTTAATCAGAAATATGCATTGTTTTTTGTTTCACAGCAGTTGTGCTCAGTAGTCTAACATAATTTTATAACCCAAAAAGAAATCAGTGCAGTCTGTATTGCTGCCCTGCAGAAGGTACTTGTTCCCTACAATTAGATGGATTGGAATTGCTTAATTTTCACAACACTTTCTTTCTGTTTCTAAGTTCTCAAGGTTTCCCTCAAGCTATCAATGATCTTGTCATTCTCTAGCTCTCATGTGCTTTGTTCCTTGACTCTATAGTGGAGTTTCAGTGTGGCTTTTAAATCTCTTTTTTAATAGCTAAATGCACAAGGGAGTGAGGTTCATTTCTAGTTCTTATGAGATATTTATTGTCCCCAGTTATTCTGTACTATTACAGGCTTATTTTTTTGGCAAAAGGAAGAGTAAGGTAATTCCAAACACCCTCTCTGAGCACTCCTGTATTTGTTGACTCCTTAATGCTGTGATGCTTTTGTATTTGTCTAATGCAAGGCTTTAATTTCATCAGTGTTCCTGTGCATCCTTCCTGATTAAATAAGAGAGAGTGCTTGGTAAGTGCCCAGATCACCTTTGATCTGTTTTGAGAACGGCCTCTCTAGAGGGCCTTGGCAGCACTGAGCGAAAACTTGGTGTCAGCCCATGGCAGCAAAGTGGCCTTGCCCTGTGGAACCCCTCCTGCTGCCGTGGTTTTGCTCATCTCCTTTAGCGAGCAGCCGCTGTCAGTGCAGAGGGCCTTAATGGAGCTGTGCCTGGGATTCCTGATGAGCTCCACCAGGGACCGCACTGCAGCTCTCCGAGGAATTGGCTTCCTCTGGCCTTCTGGAGCCACGCTGCCCTCCGTGACACAGCGGGGGTGTGGCGCTGTAATGCAGCACTCCGAGGCAGAATGGTGGGAAAGTCATTATCATTTCTGGTTGGGAAAGGCACAACTCAAATGTCTGAGTGTTAAAAGATTTATGTTCTTTTCATCAGCCAGCCCGGGATGTTTTGTACAAGGCCATTCGGGAAAGTTCAAGGGTAACTTGATTTTTAAAGTTTTGTTGTTATAGCAAGGAGAGATCTTTTTTTCTGATGGAAAAAGAAAAGTTACTGGCATAATAATACCTTTTTTTTTTTTTTTGAAAGAACTTTTAAGGGAAGGAGGAGTTTTATGGATTAGACAAGAGGTCATTTCTACACAGAGAAAGCACAAAAGCCATCTTCTAACTGAACTCTATAGTTGGGGACAAAACAGCTTAATGAGACTATTGCAAGCAATAATCACTGGGATAAAGACACAGGCTGAGCCTCTGGAGAAGGTTCTGATGGCAGTCATCCACCTCCTGATTCCTGCAGTGAAATCCAGGGAACAGAAGGCAAAGGACATCCAAGTATAGAAAGTGGAAAAAAGGTAATAGATATTTTACATCCCAGGTTTAAAGAGATTGTAAAAAGAGAAGTAAAAGAGAATCAGGAAAGAACCTACCTGCTTATATCTTTTTGGGCAGGAATGCTGGAGATTTCTGTACCTTCAAGGAACTTTGTTTTCAATGTCTTGGGATGATTTTACATTAATTTTCCTGAGGGCTCCCCAAGATGTATTTTTAAGGTGCAATGGATAAACGAAATCTTATTTGCAGTTTCTCTTTCCAGCTTTACAGTGAAAACATTGTAATAAATGCAGAATGCATGCAAAACATCTGTCAGAACCTGGCATTATTTCCTCTTTATAGCTCAGAGTGGGCTTTCATTAATTGGTTGTAAAATGAAAATATCAAAAAGCTTGTTCAAAATGCACAGTGAAACCCATAAATGTTTAAAGAAAGGGCTGTGTTTATAAGTGCGATTTTCATGCTGACATTTGAATGAGTCAAGGAACACAAGCAGATGAAACAGATATTTAGGCAAAGTATTGAAAAGTCCAAGCTGCATTATTCTTCTGCTGCTCTTCAGGGTTTTATTCTTCTGTTAAAACACACAGCATGCTTTCAAGTTTGGGGTTTTTTATTTTTAAAAAACAACTCCTGTGCTGTAATGTGCTATGAACTGGTATGGGATGGACTGTCTCAAGTGACACACGATGCTCATGTACGAAGTCATTTGAAGGTTTTGCAGCTTTGCAAAAAAAAGCAAAAACTTTGTAGTTTATGCATCAAACTACTGATGTGCAAGTCTTTTGTCTGAGGATTATGGATTATCAGAAAAAGGAGGGGAAAAAACCCGGTAAAGGACTTTTGCAAGGGGAAGCAGTTAAAAGGAGAGTACAAGCAAGTGCTTTTCCTGGTGTGATCACAGTATTGAAGTTACTCCCAGGGTTTAAGTGTAATTCAAATAAATCTCAGGTCTCCACTTTATTGAGGTACCAGAGACAATTCCTTTGATGACATAATGAATATTTGGCAGTGTGAGGTAGCAAAGGGAACCAAACAAACTCACCTTTATCAGTATTTAGATTTTCATCTGTTTTGCAGGTGCTTGTCCAAGGTATATAATAATAATCATTCATAAGGTTGTGGTTTTTCTCACAGGACATCTGTATCTGTGTGGGGTTTTGTTATTGCAGTTGGATTTTTGTTTTGTTTTGTTTAAATAAGACCAGTGATTTCCAAGAAAAGCAACAACCAGAAGCCTGTCATAAAGTGCATTTGCTTTTTCTTTTAAATAGTCGGTGCTGTCGGTAGCTCAAGAAAGTAGTGACATATCAGGTGGTTTCCAGATAACAAAGATTATGTTTAAAACATATTTAAATATTATATTTTTATATCTTAATTCATGGAAGTGTATCTTCTGTGACAGATACGTAATATTTCATCCCACTACATAAACAGCTTTTCACAGAGTTTAATTTTTTTCTTGTAAATCAAGTGAAAAATCTTTCAACTATTTTGCTTGCTCCTCTGGTTTTTACCCTTTGTTAAATTGTCGTGTAAGGATTAGAATTATTAATGATTTGTCATTTTTCTATAATTCTAAACAAACCCACTGAGTAAATTGTAACATATAGAACAGAATATCTAGAATAATTTGAATTTGGTTAGGTTTGTGTAACATCCAAAGAATCTGTTCAGTCTAGTATTATGAAAGCTTAGTTTATTAAACAAAGGGAAGCTTTCCTGCACAACTTGTTCTTGTGAAGGTTTTCAAAGATTCTTCCAAGCACTTACGCCAACAAGACCTTTTTATTATACATTCACATGGTAGGCAGTCGCCCACAACTGCAGGTTTGAAAATTAGAATTTGCAAATTCTAATCCTAACAGACGTGTGGGCTCAAGGTATCCACAGCTTCTTGCCACATTCAAATGTCTTATTATATTTGTTAGTCTAAAGATCTTCTGTGACCATGTCATAGAACTTACTGCCTATTTTATAGACTTACGGAATTTGAGGAAAAATAGTGCTTCTTGTTGGGTCCTGCCATCTTCATGGAAACGGAGCATCCCAGGGTCTTTGCAGATGAACAGAATTTCCTGGAGGGGAAACACAGCTACATTGCCACTTCTGCCTTCTAACCAGAATAAACTCTTAAGACTCTTGAGCTTTTGGGTAACTGCTCAGAGAAGAAAAAGGATTTTGTGTGTTTTTCCTCAGCCTGGATTGTCACAATGAAGCATTTAAACTTTTGCATTGACTACTTTCACTACCTGCTTCTAGCACAGAAACTTTGGGGTTTGTGTCCACATAAGCAGCCGTGTCTCCTTCTAAGGAGCTGAAATTCCTGCCCATCCCTTGTGGGACAGAAGTATCTCTATCTCAGCTTTCCATATGCACACGGAGTTGTGCTCTTCCAGAGTCCCACAGGAAACTAGTATCAAAGACTGGAACAGATGGCTATGGACAGTCATAAATGTATGGACCTTCCCTTCCCTGTGTGTCTTTCTGCCAGCATTTTTGCACTCTGCTTCCCTTACTCTTCTCTTCCCATTGCACTCCCCTGTTCTTGGAAAAGCCCCACCTTGCCCCCTCAGTTATTCCATTTTAGGCCACTCCACACTCCTTTCATTTCTTTGCTGAAAAGCTCTACATTTCCATCTCATGCTGAGCATTAGTTCTTCTGTAAGTTGTAGTGCTGCTTTGTTGTGCTGTGAGATCCAGCTGGGGACAGCTATGCTGCTTCTGTGCTCCCAAAGGCAGAGCACTGTCCCCTGTGGCTGGAGTGGAGCTGCAGGGAAACAGAATTCAGCCTTAGGAGCATCAGAGCAGCAGCAGAAGCAGAGTGACAGCACTGGCACATGTTGGCTCCTTCCAGGTGTAACACTGCAGCATGAGGGTCCTACATGTTGTAAAGACAGCAATAATATGCCTAAGTTTAGGGCTTTTCTGAACTTAGAAAGCAAAACACAAATAAAAACTCAGCTGAACAAAAGCTGAGTGTATTAAAGAAGCATGTTAGTTCCAGGTTCTGTAAAAAAGAAGCTGCTTTGGAATAAATCTGACCTGACAGTGACCTTCAGAATAGACTGATCTTCCCAAAGGAGCTTCCTAATTTGTACCTATAATGAACACATCATCTATATAACCCATTCCTGTATTTGAACTGCGCCATGTTTGTTCCATTATATGATGAAATACAGATGTTTTTCCAGACACACCAGGAAGCTATTTCTAAATCATCTTTTGCCCCACTGCTGACTAAATAAAGTGATTCCAGGCTTTCAAGATTTAAAACAGGTTCCTCTCTAAACAGTTGTTGAGGGTTGCTTTATAGTCCCTGTAACCGCAGAGAGAGTCCTGCTATTTCACAGGATCCTTGCCCAGCACATGTAGAAAATTAGAGACTTAATAGCTAACAGTAACCATTTTCTCCCACAGCTTTCAGAAGCTTTATTCTGTGCTGGAGTGTGCACAGTCCTCATGCTGACAAAGAAACTGAAGCCTGTCCCTCTCTAACCATATGGTCCTTATGTTCTTTCTAGCAAGGCAAAAACCCCTTCTTACATATGCTTGTTTCCCAGGATGGCTTTCACAGGGGCAGCCTTGAAAAATCTCAGAGAATGGAGCCACAACACCTCTAAAGAGAAAACTGGGACTGACTTCACCTGTGGGTGGTTACCTAGAGCATCAGATTTCTGTGGTTACCAAAGACTTCTGGCTTTGTTAGCTGTTCTGTCCACACAGAAATGTGTTGGTGACTTCTCCAGATGACTGTTGATAATCCCATTATCATTATTTTTTCTTCCTTCAGCCTTCTGTCAAAGACTGCCTGAGCCAGCCAGTTGCACTGAAGGGATGCCTAAAGACAACTTTATGTTGTAGCATTTCACTTCTCAGGAGTATCTTGGTATACCTCGGTGAAATTTGAAAAGCAAATTACTTCCCCTGTAGTGTTTAGGCCACATCTCCTAAAGGGCTGCAAAAGGCAGTTGTTCTTTTCTAAAGTTCCAAAACTCTCTTCTCTTCTCTTTCTCTCTCTGGCAGCAATAGCCAGAGAGAAAAAGTAGCAAAAAAGCAAAAAGTAGGGTGGATTTTCCTGACCTGAATTTGTGCTAATTCTCTATCATTCCTCTATGTCTCCCCATTCTGGCACTGAGCAATGGTTGTCAGTTTTCCTGGCTCTGCTGATCTTCCTTTTGGCATTCCAAAATCATTTGGCCTTATGTGGATGATAGTGATGAGAGGTTAGAAGAGTTAAATCACTAAACTTAAAAAAACCAAAACTTAAAAGGAATGAATTTATGACTTGATAAGCTTGTATTTTGCATGATTTTTATGTGATACATCAGGGAAATAAATGAACAAAATATTAAAAATCTAATTAGATCAAATCCAAAAGGTTATAGAATGATTTTCAAAGTTTGTTCTCTAAAACGGTGACAGAAAAAGTCACAATAAGTGATACCCCTATCAAGAGTTTCTTAGACTAAATTTTGTACAAGCACAACCTCAAATGACCCACTTTTGGTGCTAGCCAAGTATCTTCTTGGAAAGTGCAATAGGAATTTTCTCTTGAAGTACTGTTTTCACCCTAACTTCTAAGTTAATTCAGCCTGACTACAGTGACAGGTTGGAGATCTTTTAAACCACTTTTATTATTGAGACAGTTACTATTCAGAACATTTTACTGATCAATACACAATAAAACATAAATAGATGTCCTATTCTACATAGAGAAGATTGTACAAAGTCTTTAAAAATAAAGGGGTTTTTTTTCTGTGGTAGCATTGCCCCCCCAAAAATTCTAGGCATGTTAAAGTGAGAAAGGAGGGCCCCGAGGTACTGGACTGTAAATGACTCTTTCAAACTGCCAGTTCCAAAGCTCTCAGTAAAAACAAACAGATCCCAGTGAATGGAGCATGAACAAAGCCTGCCTTTTATATATAACACAACACTTTTGGAGCTTAAACAGCACTAAAGCTCAAGTTTGCTTTCTCCTGATAAGGCTGACACCACATGCCCTGAGCTGAGACAGCCCCTCACCAAATTGTTGCAGGGAATAACGAAGCGTATGGTCATCAGCTCTTACCATATTTTCCTCACAACACCATCAGCAAGCAGATGCTTTATGTAATCAGAAATTCCTGCTTACTAACAGAGAAATCACAAATATGACACATTGCCCAACATTTGGGCTTTTTTTTTCTTTTTTTTTTTTTATTATGAGATGGCTACAGGAATTTTAAATATGTAATATAAAACTAATGAGTGAGTTTGTCTTCTGTAACTTTCCTAAAAACATTGAGTCTCCCCAGTCACCATTTCCAGGCTTTTTCTCCTGACTCATTAAGCCAAGAATTCATATGTGCAACTTGCTTTTAAAAAAAAATATTTTAATTGTATTTACCCCACATGATAAAATATGTCTTTGACAAAGGTTTTTCCATTACTAATAATATCAACCCAGGTGGTTTCCAGAATTCCTTTGGAGGACCAAATGCAAACTGCCACCAGGCACAGTGTAGGTTAATATCAGCATCCTCTTGTACTCTCCAGCTCATTTTGAAGTTGGCCAGTGAGGTGGGAGTCATTGATTTCAGAATCCTGATGTTCTATAGTCTCTTAGAATCAGGAATTTAGACACTTACCTGTTCAGGGCAGCAAATGATGAGTGTTACAAACATTTAAACATTGTATAGAACTGTGGTTTGATCCACTAGGATATGCAAGAGTAGAAAAAAGAAACAGTTTATCAGAATTTTATCACTTAGAGAAAGCTGCTTTTTCAGGCATATCTTGAAAAGCCCAGGCAAACGTGACCCTCAGTATATGACTCTAACCTTCCCTTGGGTCTCCATGAGACACACCAAATTTCAAGGCAATTTGAGCAAGTATGTGGATTTTAGAGCACTTAAAGTGTCGACCTTTAAACAGAAATAGGTACTCAGCCTTGGAGAGCCTGCACTCCCTGATAATTAACAGGAGGATTTAGTTTTTAAACTGTATTGTGGGAATGTGAAAGCTCTTTGTTGATATTATTAAAATTGAATTCTTGAGTTATGTCAGATTTAAATTTTGCTCTTACAGATCCTAATGAGTAACACTGCTTAGAATATATCAGACTGAGCTCTCCTTAAGGATCTTTACCTCCTGTATTTGGAGCTGTCAGAAAATGTTAAGATGCACTTCATGGTGTTTCATCAGAAATTATTTGTATTTCCTGCAGAAAATGTTTCCAACATGTTGTTTTTGTTGTTTTGTTCTCAACACAGCTGGTCAGATGTTGCTGTGCGTTATGATGGCACCAAGGAATTCCAGCAGAGGTCACGTCCTTACAGTGGTAATATTGCAAAAAAACCCTCAACCCCAAAACAGTAAAAACAAAAATATAAGTGCAGATAAAGATAAAAAGATACAGTGACAAGAAAAACAGAAACTGCAAGGGGATTGGTGGCAGGAGGTAGAAGGATTCAGCTCTTTTTTTCATACCTGTGTACCTCAGCATCTTTGCATGGATGTGCACGAGTGCTCTCGAGTCAGAAAGGTTCACTTATTTAAGTGATAATTATCATATCTCCTTCCCTTAGTACCATCTAATATCTTGCACATTTTTTAGTCCAGTTTCAAGCCTTCCTGAGAACGGTGACAAGATGTTTAGCAATGCTTCTTTTATCCTCCTTGATCTCACAAATCAGAGATAGCCAGCTGGATTCTGTGGTCTTTTCAAGCGTGTGCTGGTTGCAGTCCAAACTGCAAGTAAAGACTTTAAAACAGTAGGATGTTTTCTCCAGTTCTGGAGACAGACTCACAGTTGGTGTAAGCGGCCATAAAACTTCTTTTCTGTCACGTGCTTCTGTCTTTTTTTTGTTGCCAATTCATCTGCAAACCCCTCTTCTCGAGGAGAGTGCCATGTGCTTGTATTTAAGATGCTCATATGAAACCACCCTTTGCACGAGTAAGCCTGAGTTCTTCCTCTGCAATGGATCTCCTGCTTTTGTACATTTACGTCGGGCACAGCCCAGCCCTTTCTCAGTCCTGCATTTGTCATTCCAGCACTGGTTTATTTTTTCTTGCCTGTCATTAATACAAATGTTGGATGAGTGTGGGCCTACCTCAGAAGCTCCTGGCTCCCCAGTAGGTAGCAATATGCCAGGTTGAAATGTGTCAAGTATCTGTCATTCCCCATTGCTTGCAGACCTTCAAGCAGCATCTTTCACTACCTCTGGCAGAGTGTTTCCTACAAGCTATCCTGAAAAATTAATATCTAGTTTCTTGGACAGGGGGACTGTGACACAGATGTATTAAATAATTCTATGAAGTGTTTTTTGTGTGCCATTTTTGTGAGTGTGTTAATACAACAATCAGGGATATAGTCTGGGCTGCTTTTGCTTTTTTTAGAATCCTTGTTGCTTGTTGTTCATCATTTTTGTATTTCATCATAAATTTCCATGTCTTTAATGGTTATTGAAGATGAAAATATGGATTCAAAGTTGCCTAGTTAATGCCACAAGTCTCTGTGTGAGTGTATGTGATGATCCATGTGCACTCATGCAAGAAAATCAAATTTCGTATGTGATTTTATCTCCTTCATCCTACTCAATTCAGGTAGTGTTTTGCCATCAGAAACAGGAACAAACCAGTAGAAAGAAAGTAGTGTCTACCTTGTTTTTCCCAGTGAGAGTTCACTGTTCCACAACAAAAGCAGCAGGTTTTCAGTCGTTAAAGGAAGTAAATATAAACTGAACAAGATACATTTATATGATTTAATTGAAATTATTAAAACATTAAAACCACAAATAATCAAAGTATAGGTAATGTTTTAAAGTAGTTAATATTATAAATAATTTAACTGAATCCACAGGCAGATTTCTATGTTAAAATTGCCAAGCTTCACTAACTCAAGTATTTTTTCATAGTTGTTCTGTGCATGTCTTAGAAGATTTCCTTAGCTTGAAAAGAGCTGTGGAAGGAAAAACCCTTCAGCCTGTTGGCTTGACATTGGAGACACAAATTTGAATATCACATCAGACAAGCTAACTTCTTACTGGTCTGTCACCCCTGGCAAGTTCTTTGTCTTCTAAAATGTAGGTGTTTTGGGATGTGGAAAATTACCTTGTCTGTACTTTTCATGGCCATGTGGTATTAAAAGACAGTAAAAGTAGACAACTAACAAGGGAACATCTTTACAAGAGGGCAAAGAAGCATTTAGACCTGTGGGAGATGACTCTTTCCCCCTCTCTCTTCTTTTCTTGCACACACACGCATAGCCACACACACAACCCAGGACGTGAGTGATCAATGCTCCTGCTGGGCCAGGCTCCTGCTGCAATCACAAGCGAGTTCTAACAAAGCAGCTGCTTCCGTGGCCTCCTGCAGCAGCTCCTCAGGACAGGGCGAACACTTCCTCCTAAAATCATGGCTTGTTTGCATCCTAACTGAACAGCATTAAAGGGGGAAATGGGAATTCAGAGCTGCCAGCCACAGTATCTCCGCTAGCAGCTCACCAATAAGGCCCAGTACAGACCCGCAGAGCCTCTGGATAAATTGTATTTTCCAAGGGTTAATTAAGCTGTCTTGAGCTTCTGCATGAAGGGGAACAAACTGGCACTTGCAGCGTTTTCTGAAACCTGCTGTCGACATTACAGTCCCTGCTGCTTTTAGCTGTATCGATCCGATGCCTGACCTGTGAAATCCTTGATGGCTGCTAACACTGGAAGCTTACTGGAGCTTTCCAAGGGAGCTTCAGGACAGCTTGTGTAGTCAAGTACAATTACCTGTCCCTCCAGGAGAGCCAATTAGTTCACAAAGAGCTGGAGCAGAACAAATGTTTTGTGTGTGATTTAGAATCTTTAAAAAAAAAGCTTTGTTCTGTCTCATTCTTTTGTTTCTAATTTTATGATTATTGCTCCGTTCATGACAATCCACACTGCGTTTCCTCACATGTCTCATCAAGGACTACTTGGGCATGAGAAAACAGATTTATAGTTATTATTTTTTAACAGAAAAAAGCCTTATGCGCAATGCAAAAACCAGCCTTGGCCATTTTAAACACCATGGACCTAAAAGTAGAATGCTCACATACTGGATATTTTCAGAGCCTTAGATTAATGTGTTTAAAACACACAGCATATGTAGATATTTGTGCTGTAATTTTTATAGCACATCTATACATATATGTATATATAGTTATACACAGATCTCACTTTAAATTCTGGGGCTTGGTTTTCTGAAAGTGAAAAGGCAGCAAGTGTTGTACCAAAAAAAAAACCGACCATAAGGAGTGGAAATTAAAGAGATCCCTACCTATATTATAACCCAGTTAATGCAATATTTATCACTTTTAAAAGTAAAAATAAAAGGCATTAAAAAAATAAAACTAAAATTTCATCTCTGCTGTTCCAAATAACCTTGCCACTTGACTCAAGTTGTATAGGGCTAACAGAGCAGCATTGGCTCAGGAACAAACCTCTTCAATTAACTTGAACTAATAATTCAAATAAATAAGGACCCGATAATTTAGGTGGCCAGTGACAGTGGACTGATTCCAAAATCTGCAATGTTCTACATATAAATCAGAATGTAGCAAAGGTGGTTGCCATAGGAAAATGCTGGGTGTTATCAGCTGGTGGTGAGAGATGTCCTGAGGTCAGTGATGATGAGTTTCATAGGTATTGCTCAGCTCCTGACCTGTTGCTGAAAATGAAATCCTTGGGGGTTTGATTTTTTGGGAGGGTTGGTTGTTTTTAATCTTCCTTTAGAAGAGTGGTAGGGAATAGTTCTCACTGGCTTCCAGTTTAGAGCTCAGGGTTCAATGACATATCCATTATGTTTGGATTCCTTCCAATCCTAAGAACTCTTGGTGTTGCTGTTCTGCTTGAGAAATGGAAGGAAGGGGAGTGAGATGAGACCTTTTCATTTCAAGGTCACTGCTTTGATGGGGTCTGGGTTAGCAGTGACCAAAAGTTATTACTGCATGATGACTGTTTTGGTTTGCAGTGTGAAATGAGAGGATGGGTTTGCAGTCCAATTCCCGGCTGAGGAATGTTTGTAGTGCAGAATCCACCGCTACACCTGACACTAATGGACACTCTGCTTAGCAGTGAGAGCCATAGACCAAGGATGGAATGGGCATTGCAAGGGATTTATGTCCTAGTTCTTTGTGCTTGTCCTTCCAAAGGAGGCTTGAAACACTGTGGTTCAGCAGTGGGGAGACATAACTTGCTGTTTCATTTACTATACAAGTGTGTCTTGTAGGGGATTTAGACTTCTGTGCTGTCAAGTTGGCAATTTTTACATGTAGGAGGAAAAAACCAAGTTGATCCACTGGGCAGGTAACTGTAACTTTTTCTTTTCCCCCCAGAGTAAGCAGTAAAAAATCCTTACCTTTTTTACCTTTTTTAACCAGAGTAAATTGTCATGTTGGTTGAGATGCTTTCTTTTAAAAAAGTGTCTCATGTTGAGGAACACTGTTCTTCCAATATGAAAATGGGAATTGGTGTGACCGAGTGACATTGCATAGAATCTGGGGACTAAGATTTATAAATGTGACTGATTGACCTTCAGGGTGAGACATGGTGTTCATCATTTGAAGGGACATTCACCAACTTCCAGAGATTTCCAAGAAATCTGGCAATGATAGAGCAAGATGATCTTGCAAAGGATGTGCTGGTATGTTTTATAGGTGTGTTTTCATTGAACTGGCTCTTCCCACAACCACATTCAGCCTGTGCTCTGATCAAATGCTTGGTGAGGGAAGGAACCATGTGAACAAATTTTGTCTGGTTTTCACTGGATTGCCAACACACTGTACTAAGTGCCAACAAATGCCAGATCCTCTCTGCATTAGGGCTTGTACAGTAACTGTACTGAGCTATGAAATGATCAATTATTTATTTGGGAAGCTTAGCAAGTCTGAGTGGCATTCCTGTAACCTGGAGCTTCACAATTAAGAAATAAAACAATTCCTTCTATTGTCAGTGGCCTGTAGCCTTACTTGCTGAGCTGCATGCTGGGCAGCCAGAAGAGGAATTGTAAGGGTACAATGCCATATATTTGCTTTGTTGGTGTAATTACTTGGCAACACTGTCAATATTATCTACCTCAGATGACAAAGGATATTACTGTGAAAATCTCGACAATAAGATTTAATGAAGCCTTACTCAGTTATTTGCTAAGGAGGCATCATAAATTATATTGCAGCAAACCTTCAGAACAATTCCTTTACTTGATTTTCTCTCTCTCTTCCTTAATGCTTCATAGAAAAGCTCCATGATGTGGTGGGCAGAAGTAAGAAATAAGGAGGAAGTGAGCACAAGTGCTGCAGCATTCCTTGCAGTGTAGTGACTTTTGTCCTTTGGGTCAGGGTTAAGCAGCACAGGACAGAAGCATTTTCAAACTGACTTGTGAGTAGGAGAAGCTGCAAAGAAGATGATGTTGTGAGGGGTCAGCAAAAGTAAAGTGTTATTATCTGTGTGTGGGAGGGAAGTGTTTCATGTGTTGGTGGTAACAAGGGAAATATTTTCCAGAGTAACATTCAGCATCCAGTCCTGGGGAGGTTGATTTGTGCCTCTTTAAGTTTCTGATTCACATCTGCCTTAGGAAAGGACAACTTGTTAAGGAACAATAAGAAGCAATTCATGCCATCACTAGTTTACTTTTGATTGTATAATGCCATTTGCACTGGTTGGGTTCTGCTCCCTGATGCCTTTCTGCAGAGCAGTCTCAGATGTCTGAGGCATCCTACCCAGCCTGGCTGTATGCAGGGAGGGAGAGGAGCTGGCATTGTGCCTGAAGAAGCATCAAAAGCATGTACAGAAATGATCTCCGTGGCTTCCAGGTGGAAAAAGCTGCCTGTCTCCCACTGTGCTCCAGGACAGTGGCTAAACCAGGCTGGTTTTATTCAGGAGCACAGAGTGCTGAGGCTGAGTGCTTTTCCCCTGTATTGGGAGAGTCACTCAAGAAGATCCTGCATTCCTATGAAATTGAGCACTTGCTTGTCTACAGCATGGAACTGAAGGGTTCTGGTACTGAGAGGTGCAAAAAGTGAAATTTGGGTTGGTTGTCTGACAGAGACCTTTTGGTGTGTGCTCATTCCCACACCAAGTCATTGGAAATCAGCAGGCATCCTGGCCTGGAGGCTGAGCACTTCATCTTTTGGACTTGTTCTTTTCTTTCTCTTTCACCCAGACTGGGTTTCTACCTGCAGGTCATACTTTCTTTTCCTAGCATTTAAACACTTAAGTCAGCTTTTTGTTCTTTTACTACAAGAAAGACATAAAAAAACCCCAACCAAATCCAAACTTCTGTTTTTCTCTAATTGCAGCAGCAACTTTCATTTGAATATTTCAGCTGACTGAGGAAATTTAATGTGGTGCTGGATAGCTCATGGAAGAAAAGTGTCTGTGAGCCACAGCCACTAGAAGGGCTATCTGGGGGATGTACACTTTGTACAGGCTTGTATTAAATTTGTAAAGCCTGTGCTAAGCTTGAGTGGTGAGCTAAGCTAGAAAGAAAAATCACACTTCAGGTGTAAATGTGATGTAAGCCAAAATACTTATTAATTAAACATTTTTGTTCATCCTTCTGCATTGAAATAGTTTGGGCTTTTCAAGTGCAGAGAATATTTCATTCCTCCTATGCATAACAATCATGGCTAGAGAGGTGGTCACATTAAACAAAATTAAAAATCCAGTCGTGTAGCCTACAGTGTCCCTACCCATTGTTACAACTATCCAGTGGTCTTCATAAAACAATGGATTTGGGCAGATTATAACAGTTTTTCAAACATCTCTGAAATATCACTATCCTCAGAACACTTGGGCTTTAATTGTTTGCAATGGCTGTCTTAAAATGAACCTTCTAAAAATGAGTTTGGATTTTCCTTTTCGATGCAAGCAACATTTTTATGTTCTAAAAATAAAACAAAAAAATGCTACAGCTTTGTCAGAAGTGCTGTGCTCCACTTTATGAACCCTGAAATAATGGCTCTGCACAACTGTGTGCAGAAGTCTGTTAGTGACTGTGAAGACATTTGGTACCGATTGACTGGGAACTAAAGCATCGTTTTCCCTCTCATACCAGCATAAAGATAATATTCTATTTGAACCTCTGATTTGATTGATACATCTCAGCAGCAGGACACTTAGACTTTTATGTCAGAAAATGAAAATGAAATATTTTATGTCACTGAGCACAACAGCCTGGCATGCAGTAGTTAAAATCCAATGAAGTTCCAATCAATCCTGTAGTTACTAAAATACCTAGAATGTTGCATTTTTGTTCTGAGAGGGCTTCCAGGAAAATGTCATAAAGTTAAAATGGTGACTAGTCAGTATTTGTTCTTTTAAAGCTCTAAAATTTCCCAGCCTGCAAAGTTGCTAAATATAGACAAGCAGTTGCATAAAAAGCATCTTGGAATACAGGATATCCAACTCACTTTTTCTTCAAACTAAAAACTCTGTATTTTGCGAGTATATTTGACCTACTGATATTCAGGCAGAAACATTTTGCCCCTTGCTCAACCAGGGCATCTAGTTTTAAAGAGTCTTTCCTAAAAATTCTATTATAGAAAATACTTACCTTGAATAAATCCTCTCAGTGTTGGGGTAATCTTGGATTTTTTTTTTTTAAGAAAAAGAATGTAAAGGTTGTTTCAACTTTTTATATGAACTGCCTGTCTTGACAAGTTCTTAACTTCATTATATTGTGCCTCATTAGTACTGTAAAACCTGCTGAAGCTAAACTGCATCTTACTTGCCTATTAGTTCAACCTTAGGCCCATCAGTAGAGCATTACCCAATGTCTTGGGAACAATTAAGGCATGCCTTCCCTACCAAACAGTTTCTAAGTGGACAAAACATATTTAACTGTAGAGTTTGTGGCACACAGAATGGAAATGCAATGAAAACTACTGGGAATATGCATTAATCCTAATGCTGAACAAGTTCCTAATAACTCACTTGAAACTCCTGGGGATATAGTATCAAGTATGTACTCTCTAAATGCTACTAATGAAACATTTACAGTCTACAGTGATAAAAGGGAAATAGAGGAGTCTGTGGCCAGTTAAAGGGCTTCTTGAACAACACCCAGAATGCAAACCTAAGATGTATGTGATTATTGATCTTTTCAGCAAAAAGATTTTATGAATAATATTCATACCATACCATTAGAAGCTAAAGTAGCTTGGGAATGAAGCATCAGCAGGAGAGCAATTGATGGATTTAGACAGGTCAGACAATGTCATTCTAAAAGCAGCTAATCAATATGGACAAATGTGTCAGAAAGGTGATTTGAAAAATGACTTTATAATAAGGGAAGGAAAAAAAGCCAGGTTCCTTAGGTCCCAATTTTTCCTCCCTCAGAATTGCATATTATTGAAACAAGGTTGTTAACTGTTTCACATTTCCACAAGCAGCAGAAAGAAATGAAACTAAAAACCCACAAGGACAAAGCTACAGCTTCACCCACTGACAAGGAGTAAATAGGCTGACACCGGAGGAATTTTGCCCAGTGTAGCTCCTGGGGTGTCCCTGCTGCCCAATTTCACAGCTGGGCCATGCACAGTCCCACCTCATTTTAAATCCTCTTTGAATGGGCAAACTGAGCACCAGGATCTGTGTAGCATTTTGTGGAAAACGTTTGTTCCAGCACTCCTGAGGAGGCAGAACCTTTCTGAGCTGGATTCCTTTTTGGTCTGATGGCTTTGCCTTGCTGGCTTGGGTAGCTTTGTTCTCGTTCAAGTGGTACAAAGTGGTCGGAGAGGTGCCACTTGGTTTCCAATTGGACCTCGGGAGTTGACTGCCACCCACTGGATGTTGTGCAGCTTTTGTCTGCCAGATTAAACAGTGTACATCCCATTGAAATATGATGTTATTGCTCCTGGGGTTCACCATGGCCTATCAGCATGTGCTTATCGGGGCTTTTTTAATTCTAGACTCACTTGGCTAAACTTCTCTGCTGGCATCTGTTCTCTCCTAACCACAAGGAACATTTGTGACTTACGCTGAGGGCTCCAGGTTAATGTTAAGTAGCTGTTTCTCCTTCTGACAAAAACTTCCTGTCTGACCTGTCGGACACACAACCAAACCTGTCCTTTGCTGCAATTTCCCCACCAGTAAAATAAGCTGAATAGTACTTTACCACTTGAGAAGTTCATACTCCAATGGAAGGAATAAAATAAAAGCTTTGTAAGTACTTAGAGGATTGTTATTATTTCTGCTTTTGTCAAAAATATGGCTACCTTCACTTTATTTGAATCTCAGAATGTAGGAAAAATATATCATTGAAAAGCAGTGGATGTGGAAATTTGGAAGCAATTTCTTGTTCCTTTTATTCTCTGCTGTCTCAGAAAGCACTGTTAACTGCATCAGTCCCTCTGAAATTCTTCTTTATTGCCTTTCGCTGTGTTACTCCCCTCTCTTTGATCCAGTAGTTAAATGTGTCAGCTGAGAGATGATGTTTTCTTCCCCAGAATGGCTTTTCTTTTTGAGGCCCATCTGTGACATGTCACCTGAGCATGAATTTTGGGATCAACATCCTGAAAGCATTGTTCCACATCTGAGCTGACTCTCACTGTGTCCCTGAAAGAGGAAATACTAACTTGGGTGTCATCAGTAACTTCTTGACAGGGTTTTTTGTTACCCTTTGAAAACATTCTCATGTCAGGACCATGGATGAATGTGACCAGGATGAATGTGATCAGGATGAATGTGGTCCCTTCCATGCCTGCAGAAAGGAGGGCTCTTGGGAAGGGTTGTCCATTGCCACCCTCTGGGCCTTCCAGGGAGGAATGAATGGAGCCATTGTAGTGCGGTACCATCTGGAAGCAATTGCAGGCAGGGGAAATAATGAGGAACAATGCAGTCAGATGCAGTGTGCTTTGGCTTGTGTAGGTACCAGGTTAAGAGATGGCAAATACACTGCAGTGTGAAAAACAACACAGGGCTGAGAAGTCCAGTTGGGGATTATTGGCTAACCAGGACATTTATAGACCGCGCTGATGAGGAAAAGGACTTTGGGGGTTGCAGTGGTGCAGTAAATAGAACTCAGCCAAGGCCTAATGTGTGTGGATGCTGATGCCATTGGACTTAAAGGAGTGGAGATTTGCACAAAGCTTTCCTTTTGCTGCTAATGTTTATTATTGCTGCCAGTTACTTGTTTGTTCAGTTCTGAGTCTTGGTCTAAGGACTGAAAAGATCTACCTGTGGTGAGGTGCAGCTTATACACGGCCTTGATTTCACCCTGGAGAGCAGACCTTCAGCTCTGGATCTGACCTGGAGCTAAACTTCAGGGACAGTCCCAGAGCTCATAACTGAAAACTGATCCTTCCCCTCCTCTTCTCTTCTCCTTCTCCCTGATGACAGAGTTCAAGAGGTTTGGCATCAAGGTTCCTATTTCTGCTCTTACTGTTGGTAATTATTTAAATATTACAAACTCCCCCGAATGTGAATTACTAGATGTCAGTTGTTGGTTGCATTAGTTCTGTGATCACGTTCAGAGGAAAAGCCTTTAGGAATATCAGATTTCCTTCCCTCTGTAGTCCTGCCTCTTTGGCATGGGTGCTCGCAGCAATTCCCACTAGGAGCAGTAGGTATTGAGTGGGGTTTTCTCTGTCCCTTTAATGCCGCTTCAGCAGCACGAGGTCAGTGCTGCTTTCCCTCTGGTTTTCCCACCTCAGGAGGATCACATTACTGAACATCAGTCCCCAGTGTTTAGAGCTACCAAGTCCCCAGTCCTGAAGCTCATGTTTGCTACTGAGAACAAAACCATATTCTCCCCATAACCCACTGACCTCCCGTCACCATCTGCAAAACTAGACCTGGAGTCTGTTTACAAATCATAGTGGTATTCCCAGGAACACTGTGTTGTAAAACAACAGTTTGTCTTGAATGTATTTTGATTTTCAAACCAGTTTTATCTTGAAAGCAATCCTGTAAGCCTTATCAAGCAAAGCCCTGGTTCCACTGTAGCCGTTTGCTGAATTAAACAGCGCTAAACATTTAACATTCTAAATGAATTAGGCTGGGAGATGTGAAGAAAGCTGAGCTTTAAGATGAAATGTAGGACAAACTCAAAAGGATGTTTTGCCTGTTTCATTCAGCATTAGTATCTTGCCTATAGGCCTTCCTTTGAAATAATCTGTGAACATGGTTCCCATATAATTAGCTGAGCTGTAAGTTAGGTGTTTAAAAATATTTTTTCAGGTGCTTTTTTGTATTCATGATAGCTTCTCAACACCAAAAATCAATCTCAATCAAAGCTGCTACTGAGTTTATCATAAATTATCATGAAAAGGTTTTCTACTGAGTAGATGGTTAATTACTATCTAATTTGAATAATTTTGCATATTAATGAGAAATGAATGAAAATCATTTTTAGATTTTTAACTTCAGCTGAGAAACCCATGGAGATAATGGACCCCTTTTAAGATGCATGTGATCCTCTTACTAAAGGAGACTGAGAATTTTTTTCATTTACCAACTTGTTTTAAATTGATTAATGGATTAGTGTTTTTGTCATTAATAAACTATATCCAAATGAAAGACAAGTTCATTATTTGACTGTGTGGCCTTATATCTGCTGCCAGGAAGAAAAAAAAGTGACTGATGGAAAACAGATTAAGGCTTTTCGTAGGGAGGATGTAGCCTCACACAATCCTTTGTAAATGCCAGAAAGGCAGAAAACAGTGGAGTTATGCAGAGCCAGTTTTAGGTAGGCAGCAATTCCTGTGCTTTGCTATTTATTTATTTTGGGATACATGGAAAGGTATCCCAAAGAACATCCCCTTTCTCCTCCTCAGCCCTTACACCTGACTGTGGTGGGTGAGAGCCCTGCCCCTGGAAAGTGGGGGTGCAGCCTCAGCCTTTGTGCTCCCAGTGGGCTCCTGCAAAAGCAGGAAGGACCAGAGGAGCTTTGCTGGAAGTTCATCCTGTATTCCTCTACCTTCAGGCTTCCTTGCACACCAGTGCCAGCCAAATTTAGCCAAATAACAGCTGCCCTGTAGCCTCACTGAATCAAACCAGTTTGGCATCTGCAGGGAGAGAAGCGAGACTCAAAATATGGATTTGCACAGCAATGGGAACATAAGGCCATTGGAAGGGGAACTGTAAATGACAACACAACTGGCCAACCTCCTGGATTTTATGTTGTCCTGTACTGCACTAAGGCCCTTAGGAAGGTGACAGTCTCTTTGCAGTGTACCTGGAACAACTTAGCCCTGATCCACAGTTGTGTGGTTCTCTGCGTGCTGCAGCTGTACAAATAGTAAATAGGGATAAAATATACACACCACTGTATGAAATCACACACTTGTTCAGGGATGTCTAGTTAATATTGCATCTATTAGGATTCGGGTTTCTGGGATTCTTCCCTGCTGACTTTCAACCATGCAGTGTTTATAATATGAGCAAAAGGAACTTGCAATGGAATTGAAGGGCTGTACATTAAAAACGAGTATACAGTGTGCTCGTAGAATAAATAATTCATTGCCAGAAGATATCAGGGAAGTCTAAGGACTGGCATTTGTATAAATATAACAAGACTATCCAGATTTCTAATGGCAAATATTTAAAGACAGGAGGAAAAAATTTTGTGGGGAAATAAACCATACTGCTTCAAAGCATATGCCAGACATTATCTAATGTGGGCTGGGGAGAAACTATGCATGCTCACCCTGGGAGGGGTCTGGCAGCTCCTCTGCCTGCAGCAATTGGTGATAACCTTTGTCAATAACAGATTAGGAAATACTAAGTACACCAGAACCCTTGATGTGCCCAATCCTATATACATATTTTTGGTTTTCTTTACTCTGGTAAATGGAAAGGAAAAATCACAGAATCACAGAATCAATTAGGTTGGAAAAGACCTCTGAGATCACTAAGTCCAACCTTTGACTGATCACCACCTTGTCCCATTGTTTCTTGACCACAAGAATTTAATGTGTGTATTTCTATGCATTCTATAATAAATCCTGGGACTTTTTCTAGGCTATGATCCTTACTCCTGATTACAAGGCAAGTGGTGGCAAGTTTGAGGGGAATCTGAACTTTTCTGACAAGAAGTTTGTTAAAATACAATGTTGTGATTGCTGAATTTGCACAAAATAAGAGGTTGAAATTCCCAAAGTAGAACAGGATATTTAGCACACATTTTTCATTCTGGATAGAGATAAACATACAGCTATATCTTTGCAAGGTATAGATAAATGTGAAATGGAACCAAAACTGTAGGGAGGTGATAGATAATTCTGGAGTCAGTGCTGATCTCTTCAATTATCCTCTTCTTAACATCAATTGTTTTTTGAAGCACTTTAACTGTTGCTTCCGACATCTAAAATGTTTTGGGGATTGACATTTTTCTGTGTTGGCAAAGGCTTCCTCACCGCCATTCCCCTCCACTATGTCTTCCTTCCTTTTACTTTGGAAAGAACTACCATGTGCATGGCTCAGCCAGCATTTGGTTGGGTTTGTCTTAGAAGAATCCTAAGGATAAGCTGTGGACCTCAGGCTGTACCACAAATAGAAGTGGCACGTCAGTGTGTCAGAACACCGGAAAAGTCATGATGGGAACTGTGTAACAGAAGGAGCTGCTTAATTAACACAATTTCTTAATACGATGGTATTTTCTCAGGACTTGGAACTGGACCTGTAGAACACAGATGTTGAAATGACTGGTGTGAGAATGCAGTAATGATCTGGGTGCTTCTCTTGCTCACCAGTGGGGAATGGTAAAGTCCACCCAAATAAAATGCTTTCTTTTGTTCAGAACATCATTGCAATCTGTGCTAGTGCTGATAAAAGAGATCTTAACGATTGTAACTCTTAAGAATGTGTGAAAACTCCTACATTTGTTCAGTATAAAGTGAACAAGCATGTGACTGGCATTATTTTCCAGCATTAAGCTATACTTTACAGATACTTGTATTAATATAGCTCTCAAAAAAACCAGTTTTTGTTCAATACTCTGATTTCAATATTCTGATTTCAAGAGAGATTCTGCCTGAATTCTGACTGCCTGTTTGAGTCAGTTATTTTATCCCTAGAAACACTTTGTCAACAAAAATAGCCTCTATTTGCAGAGTAACTGCAGGTGTGGTTTGTAAATCATACCCATGGATTGGGTCCATAGGTCATAGAAAATAATAAAGCAGTGAGGTCAGAGGATGTGTTGGCACCTTGAAATCACCATGGACAGGTCCCCAGGACCTGCCACTGATACTGAAGTATCTCGTGAACAATTACTTTCAGGTTTTCTGGCTTTTTACATTGTAGAGGAGGCTCCACAGGTTTTACATTTTCTGATGAGTAAAGTATTTGCCATCATCAGAAGCATCAGCAGAAGGTCAGACTGACTGCATGAGACTGTGTGAATATTTTTGCAGCTTTCATTAGCAAAATTATTTTAATTAGTGAAGACCAAAGTAATTGAAGGAGAAGGTCATTTTATTTGTTTGGGATCAATGCCTCCATCACCAGACTGGTAGAATAGATTTTTCCAGTTGTGAGGACTAATTCTAAGCTGGTGTAAATCAAGAATAACTCCACTGAGGTAAAATAGAGCCCCTCTACTTTAACACTTGAGTTCTAAGCTCTGCTTTAATGGTGAAGAGTGAAACTGGGTGCCTGTTTGTATTTGATCCCTTCTAGAAGCACTTTGTCACTCAAGTATAGTAGACTTTTAATTACACAATGTTGAGAGATGTCTGTCCATTATATCCAAAATATGACATGACTGCAGGAAAGCACTGCCTTTATTCCAGGTGTAACTGCCCGCCCTGTGGTCACAAGCTGGCAAATCATCCCAACAGGTTGTAGTAAGGGGGAAAGGTATTGCAGGTTCCTTCATGCTACATCTGAAAGTAAATGTTTGCTCATATATTTTTCAAATACCTAGTTATTTTTCTGAGAAGACCACACATAGGTAGAATGAGAGGAGTAAAGGCAGCCAAAAGTTAAGAGCTCTGTTGGCATTACATTTTCTTGAATTTTGTGATGTTTTTACCTACGTATATAGGTTCATGCACAAATCTCCAGTGCACCTTTTTCTGAACTTCTGTCTTGAATGGCACAGCTCTAACTTCAGAATCAGCCAGAGGAAAGGTGATATTCCTAGAAGTCAGTGAGAATTTTAAGATCCAAATGCTTCAAACACCATCTGAAATGATCAAGGGCAGGGACCACTCATGAAAATGACCATGTGCCAAGAAACCAGGCATTTAAAATAAAAACACCACAAATAATTGCTGAGCTTGTTCTGTATCATATGAATTCATAGAGTAATGACCAAACTGTGGCACAGCTCCACTGTCACTTATATTGAGTGTAAATTTATAGTAGTTGCAGTGAAGTCAATAGCGTTTCTTTGGACTTTCAGAGGTTACTGAATGTCAAATTCTGCTTTCAGGCTGAGAACAAAATAATTTTAAAGATATACTGAGAGCATGATCCTAATTTGCTTCAGCAGCCTTTGGCCTCTGCATCACATAGAAACCCAGGAAATTACAGAAACTTCAGGTTTGTGGTCTTTTTAAAGACTGGATGGTTTTTCAGAGGCCATATGAGGAAGCAGAATGTGTACCAGTTAGGCACTGGCCTGGTTTTGAAGGCCTGGTGGATTTGCATGCCCTCATCTGGAACGAGGAGCGTTCCCTTGCTTGCCTGGAACTGGGTGATCTTCATTTCCTTGAGTAGAACTGCCTTCCTCAGGGCAGGCAAAGCCCTCCCTCTGTTCCCTGCTGTGCCCTCAAGTGCACAGGCTTGACATACTTTAAAATGATAAAAACTTGCTGAACTCCAAACACGACTCAGCCCAGGGCGAGCTGTTGAGAAGCCATGGAGATGTTCTGCCTCATTTCAACAATTAGTGGATTATCCTTATGCCATTTGATTGTCTTTGTTATAGCCTTGTGCGTGTTACTGAAGCCTAATTCCCGCTGATTTCAATGGGTAAGAAGTGCTTTTTGTTTTAATGATAACTCTGGAATCTGGAATTAACTGTGCCAAATGAGGTTGCATATGGAGGTCCAAGTCAATTTCTGTTTAATAGAAATAAATACAGGTGACTCTCCCCCAGGAATGCAAAGTCGTTTGACTTGCTGAGCCTTGTGGATGTTTTTGTGCCAAGCTTAAATGGTGGGCACAATTAGAGAAGTTTCAGAAGGGCATTTGGAATTTGTGTCTGTACAGATCAGATACCCTAAACCAAAATGCCTTGAGGAATGAGAGTCATATGGAATGAGAATGGAGAGTGTGGGAGGATGTCCCTGTGCCTCTTCAAGTTGAAGTGAGGTGTCACAGCTGTGCTCGCGTGGCCCAAAACAGGCTGCTGTTTAAGCCATACACCTGTGGGAGTGTGTTTTGGGATGGGCCTGCTGGGTAATCCCTCAGATGCACCTACAGGTTTGACATTCCCAGTGGCACAGACTTAAATGCACGGTGGGCACGTGTGCACCTCCAGCTGCTCCCTCTGCAGCAATGCCAAGCGGAGAAGACCCTGGCCACTGTCCCCTGCTGCAAGGACAGACAGGAGTGGGCACTGCCAGAGGTCATGAGCTGGTCTGTCCTGTGGGAGACAAGTGGATACCAGCAACAAGGTCCCTGTGGCAACTTCCATATTAGAGCATTCCTTGGATAGCTGTGGCAAAACCAAGGTACCCCACACCATGTCCTGTACATGCACAAAGAACATGGGTGTGTTTTAACACTTGCCTACAGAACAGGTCCCAGAGCTGGAGCTGCAAAGCTTTGGGCTTTCAGCCCCAGCCTAACCCAGGAAGTCCCAGCCAAAGGAGCAGCCATTACTAAAGGGGCTCAGGATAGCCACCATGCTCGTGAAATGAGGCTGCTTTTTGTGGAAGTGCAGTGACCAATAACATGACTTTGGTGGATGAATTATGTCTTGACACAGGTCCAGGTAAAGCAGCGCAGATGACAGATAGTTTGGCAGAAGGGGTGCAGTTAGCATATGAAAGGATATCTATAACATATGGGCATCAGTATATATTTGTGGATTAATACACAGCTATTCTCCTGAAAAATAGGTTTTAAAATTGTCCTTTCTGCTTAAAATGTCAATGAAGATTTAATTATAAACCCAAACATACCTAATACATATGTAAGAGAGATCCTGGGTAAAAAATGTTAGAGGACACAGAAAGAAATTAAAGCCAAAACTTGTCAGTGTAATCATTAACTACAATGGATCAGTGCCAGTTTACACCACCTAAGAATCTGGCCAATAATACCTATTTAGCACACACTGTCCTACATCTCTTGTGATATTTATTTTTAGGCATTAGGATACCTCTAGCAAAATAAGCTCCTGCTTTATTCCAGGGGCAAGTCTTAAATGAACCTTAATGCTTAATGTTCTTTTTTCAGTTTTCTTCTATTCGTGTATGTAGAATAATCCAACTGTGCACAGTACCCTAGAAACTCTGTATTTCTGTGGGTTATAGATTTTCTTATATATTTATAGTCTAATTATATAACTAGTTTTGTAAACTTGTACTTCTTAGGTAAGATATTCCAGAAATCAAAATAGTCAACATTAAACACCACAAGTACAGCTGCAGTTTTAAATATTTTATAATCCAATCAAATTGTTTGAGTAGTAATGCATTTAAATGTTGTTATGGAATCCCCTCTAGACTTTTTAAAATGGTTACTCTGTTCTTGGCTTTGCTATTTATGAAATTCATATGGGATGACATTTTTAATAATAGAGCATTTGACTTACAGAGTAGCAATTCCTGGAGTGTCTCAGTATAATCTATAATTTTCTGACTGAACTTTCAGAGGGACACAAACACATATCACACTTTTATTAATGAACATATACATCTGTTGATGTTGCCATAATTGAAATGACCTTAAGTGAGAAGACCTACATAAGTCATTTAGCATTTTTTATGATGCTCGGGTGAAGATGCTGTGCAGATGCAGCGTTAGGATGCTAAAGCAGGAGCACAAAAGCTTGGCTAAAATGATGAGGGGAGGCTTAATTTGGAAGAAGGCACAAAGCAAACCACAGCCCACATATAATTAGGCAACATCCAGTACTATAGAGTTGGACAGAAGAAAGCCATCAGGGAGTCTAAATTACGTCTCCTCCCTAGAGAGGATGGCACTGTCAGGTCAGGGCTGTGCTAAACTCTGGGTAACAGGAGGGTATTTGATTGCAGTTGCTTTTGCTGTACAGAGGTTGTGGATAAACTGAGGACATCATTTCTGAGAGGCAAAAGTTCCTTGACCTCCTTGAGCACAATGTGTGTCAGAAGGGCATTTATAAAGCAATAGCCAGGGCTTCGGAAGGGGAAAAACAACCAAACAAAATGGCAAGCACCTATTCCTTTGCAGTTTATCTTAGGCTCTTTTCCACTCAAAGGCATGGGCAGAAGCCAAACAAGTGCATGAAACTGGGGCAAAAAGTTGTGAAAAGGCTGGTGGGAGTCAAGACTCCTCTGGGCCCCCACCAGTAGTGCCCAATTCCCCAGGCACCCTGTGCTGGTGACAGGAGTAAAGAAAGGATCCAGGCAGAGAGCCTTCAGTCTACCCTGCTCTGTGCCCGTAAAACCTGTGGTTTCAGGCAGAGGTGCTGATGGCAGCTTCCCCTTCCCTAGAGGTTGTGAATTCTTATTGCTGTGCTCTCACAGGCTGTGCTGTGACAGTCCCCACCAGTGCTGCAGTGATCCCAGGCCAGCCCCATGGCAAGGGAAGTGTCATCCAGAACATTCACACAAACTTCCAGGAGGAACATCCTGAGATCCGCTGAAATCTAGACGGGGTTCCCAGGGTGGTCTTTTTTTGTTTCTGCCCTTTCTTGAGAATTCTTCATCTACTTAAGTGCATGGAATAGTTTTCTAATGATTATGGCCAAAGCAGATGCTCACAAGGTGAAAATCAGCATGTGTAGTAGCTCCATGGGCTTCAGAATAACAAGCTAAGGTACTCCTGCTCATGGTTTTAATTTGCTCAGTACTGTGGGAGGATTTGACTTGGAGTTTAGATCAGAAAACCTTTCAAGAAAGAACCTACAGGTGAAGGGATAGATCCTGCTCCCCTCTGAGTTATAAATCTTGCAATATGAAAGCTCTGGAGCTACTCCAGGGTAACTTGACCAAAAATAAGTCTGAAATCAGGCCCTATGGTGCCTGAATTACCTCAGACTGTTATTAATTTGAAGAGAGAAAATGAATCCTTGTTAAGGGGAAATAAGCAGTCTTTATTAATAATAATTAGAGAGGGAAGACATTAGTTTTGATATATTGGCTTAATTTCATAAGTAGATCAGTAAAAAAGGAATTAATAATTTTACAAAGTAGTAAACATTTTCTGTAGTTTAATATTAATTGTGTTGAAATGTTTCCTTAAAACTGTGGTTGCTCCCACTGCAGCAGCTACCCCTGAGTTGAGCACCTCTGCTCAGTGTCCAGCTCAGGCTGTGTGTGCCCACCTTTCCTGTCATTAAACCCCATCTCCAAAACACCAATGGAAGTGTTTATTCATGGCTAAATGGGAGTGGTCACCATCAGCACCATCCCTTCCAGAAGGATCTCACCACTGTTCTGCTTTCCCATCTAATCACCTTCATCTTGCTCTGGAGTTATGGTGGCATCACAGCAGAGGGGAAGGAATGGCTGCCATCCAAATGATTGTTTGACACAAGTTAAGTGGAAAAAACACCACTGATAAATTTCACCAGAAGCCATCCACTAATGTTCCAGGATTATTGTGTTCTTTGGAGTCAGAAGGATTGTATGTGATTTTACATGTAATGTTCTTTGAACATATGGTTCATAACATAAAAATCCCTTCATTTTAATTGACACAATAGGCTGCAATGGCTTTTTTTCCCTTGCCAAAGTACTTGTTATGGTCTGTATCACCTATAATGTGCATTCTGGAAAGCTCCTAACTAGGTATTTGGATTCTGGAATGCAAAAGATTGCTATTTATGAGACCATGAGACCACCTAGTGGGTCAATGATTTACATTTTAAAAGTTCATTAATATGTACTAAGATCGTAATAATGCCAGCATTTCATCAGACCAACCTTCATCACATTCTAGTAATAAATATCTTTTAAAAATATCTTTTAACATGAAACAGAGGACCATACAAATGTCTGTTTTTGTGACCCTCACGTTACTCTAATTGAAAGTTTAAAGGACACCGGGCAATGCATTTTTCTCCCAACAGTGGATAAAATGATCTTTTCCTTCAGTTGTTTTTAAGAATCCACTAGAGGTTTGAAAGTGAAATATATTTTTTTTTATCTATTCCCTTTTTCTTCCTTCATGGACACATATTGCTTTGCCATTGTAAGGCTGCTTATGAGCGCTCGTCTGCCTGGCATTGATTTTTTTTCTTATTTAGGAATAGCACTACTGTGTATTTGTTTAGGAGAAAATACACATATATAGAATTATGTGGGTTTTCACACATATCACAGAGAAATACAAACTTTCTTCTGACAGCTGTGTAGCAGCCCTTGTGCTCTGCACCCCATCCAGATTTCACATTGAACTGTTTTACATCTCTGTACCTGTCTTCAGTTGAAGTAGCCTTTATTAAGCATAGTCAGAAAAACCTTTTCCTCTCAGCCCTGTGTTCATTCTGATCCATATTATTTTCTCTTTTGCAGATAAAACTGATGATAATAATAATAATAATAATAACAATAATAATAATAGTAATAAATCATCTGACAGAAGTATTATGTTTTGATTTTTTTGGGGTGTGTGTTTCAGAACCCACAGCACGGAGGAATTTACTTCAGACTCCCTCTCATTAAAGTTTAATCACAAAGGCATATTCAGAGTTAGGTGAATGCCTGCATGACTTGTCTGAAATATAGGTTAATTAAGCAAGCTAAATATACTTTACAGAACAGAACAATAGAGCAAACCGTTCTGCAATTGAATTCAGAAGACTCTCAGACAAAAGTGATCATCCCAGCATTTGGAGCGAGTTTCCCCAGCCTGCTCGAACTTTATACAACAGCATAGACTAGTGGCAGGAGGAAAGATTGTAACCAGGGCGCCCTTACAGAGTGTCTGCTGGGCTGGGACCCCTCACACCTGAGCTCCAGCCACAGCCTGGTAACCTGGAATCCTTAAACAGCTCCTTTAGGGTTTTATAAAATCCCAGTGCAAGTGGTAACTACCTTCATTATCTAACGCGACTGCTCCTTAACTAGGTTAAAAAAAGATATCTCAGCTAGTGAACAATTAATGTGGCAGCACTTATAGAAACTCAAAGTAAAAAGCAGGTAGGGGCACTTCCTCCCCTTTTGTTTGATCATGGAGCAGTTATCTTCAACATATTATTTTTCTTTTTTTTTTTTTTTTTTACAATTTGGTGTTTTCCTGACTGTATTGGTGTAGCTGTCCCTTTGTGGGATGTGAGATGTGAGGTGGGGAGCTGACAGCAAACATTTTATTCCTTAGTTCAGTTGAATTTCGTTTACCTCCACTTATTTTCATTTCTCAGTGGGTTCACTTTGGCAGTGCCCTCAAACCTCCGGGATGAGCAGGTGAACAGAGGGCATTTGCCTGGTGTGAATGGGACTGGCTGCCTCTCCTCCTGCTCAGAAGGATAATGCTATTTACCTGTTTTTAATTCAGTGGATTTTCTTTTAAATATCTGCCTAGGAACAAACTCTGCAGGCCACTAAAGAAGCAAAACTCCCACTGATTTCCAGAGGGGGCTTGCTCAGAGGCTGAATGGAGCATTTGGCCACAGAAACTGTAACAAAGGCTTTGTTATCCCTAGTGCAGTGGAGATCCCAGTCAGATTCCCCCTGGAAATAAAGCAAGAGCACACATAAGAGCCAGTCTCCTTAGCACCCTGTTTTGCAAAAGTCGACATTCTGGACTTTGGCATTCTGCTTCCCCATTCCTGTCTACCTTGTACAGTCATTCACACTTCCACAGAGTGGATGTAAAATGTGAAGGAAAACTGACAGTCATTTTCCACACCTTTTCTGCTGTTACTGATGACTGAATGAGGTGCAAAACAATGAAAAACTTCAGTGTCAGAAAAGACCAACTTGTCAGATCAAATCACCCTAGGAAACATTCTGAGTAAATCTGCTGGACTTTCTCCTGCTCATCAGCTAAATCAGTTTCACACAAAGGCCTGATGTTGTTATCTGATCCACCTCTGGACTTCAGAAGAATGAATTCATTCTGGCCATTAGTAAAATGTCTTGTGTCCTTAGTCTGGCCTGAGATGAAGTGCTGTCCCTCCCGTGCAGGGAGCTGTGAGGACGTTTCGTATGTGACATGGGGCACAGCTGAGCTCTGCTGGCCTGCTGCTGGCCCTGGGAATGACCAGTTATGTTGCTGGAAGTGGGAGTGGATGGGTGGTACAGATAAATGCATTTACAGCTCTAAACAGTCTCCAGGTTTAACAGCTTGGGCTCTGTCTGGTGCAGTTCAGCAAGAGTTTCATTGGATTCATTTTAGGTTTTTTTTCCTACTCATAGGAGTGGAGTCTGACTGCTTTAACTCAAAGGACTGTAACTGCTTAGTGATAAATTAGGATCAACAGACAGAACTTGAATACATTTTTACAGATTTGCTCTGAGTTAAAACAATGGTGAATCTGGCCCAGAAGATAGGTGGTTGGTCCTGCTAAGGTGTTGGATTCAGGTTTTCTAAGCTGTGAGGTCAAGACGTTAAATTTTGGTCTCTGTGTGACTAGGCTGTGCCAAAACAGGCAGTGGTGTCTGCAGTCAGACACGGGGGGAAATCTGTATTTGCAAAGAAAACAAACAGTGAGCCTCTAAAATCTGGATCCCCCGCAGGTCTGCAGGGGGTTTATGGAATCCTGCAGCTGAGCTGGTGACTTTATTCTGGGAGTGGCCAAGCAATGCCACTCTGCAAACTGAACACTCAAAGCTCTGGGAGGCTGAAAGCTCCACAGCCCAGACTGCAGAGAAAAGGAGGTGTCTGGAGTGGCTCTCAGGTGGCTCCTGATAAGGATTCTCCCCAGAGTGGGCAGGAGATACCCATTAGCTGGTGTCTGCCCAGCTTCTCTGCCTCTTTCCAACAGTCTAGAAGCTGCATGTGACAAAAGAGGACATCTCTGCTCCCTCCTCACTATTTAAAGTGTCACAAGAAGTTTGAGAGAAATCTATTTTCATAATTTGCTTTTTTTAGCCACTCTGATGCTTTGGGATATGGTCTGTAAATGTTTGCAGAACACAAGTTTATGGTAAAGCATTTATTCAAAGTAAGAGTTCCATACTTACATGATCAAATACATATATGTGAGCATGGTGTTCTTTCCTCCAAAAAGCTGATCACAATTTGAAAGATAACTCAGAAAAAAATAAGTAGACCCTTCTGAATTACAAAGAGAAAAAGAGGGTGAAGAAAATTGAGGGCAGAAGGACCACACAGCCAGGCATTTTGCCATTTGCTATTGCCAGAACTGGCCTGTGACTTTGGATTATATGAGATACTTGAATGGAGGACAAAAAATTGTGTTTGACTATTTAAGGATGACATTAAAGTGAGATTTGCAGCAGTCCTTTTGATTAAGCTAACATTTTCCCTCCTAGTGTCAGGAACCTTGTCAAACTTTAGCTGCCTGTGCTGAGCACTGCTGGCTGTGCCACGGCACAGCTGTGTAACCTTGGACATGACTGCTGTGAAAGGAGCCACGTGAAAAGTGCTGTGGGGGCTTCCTGCTCTGGGCTCAGGAGCTGCTTTAAGCTCAGGCCTTGCAGGTGAGCCTGTGCTTGGCTGATCCTGGTCTGGCCCCCTGACTTGCTGGCTTCACTTCTGGCTGCACCTGAGCGTCTCTCCAGGAGTTTGTCTCTGTCAGTGAGCTCCTGGCTGATGCTGGTCACTGTCACAGGACCTTTTTGGGGTGCTGGGAGGCTGTGCCTTTGAGAAGCAACCCACCCTTGCTTCTCCCTGGCTCTCAGATCCTTTGGTGCTGGGAATCCTTACCTGTGGTAACAGCACTCTTACTGTCACCTGCTGCAGGGACAGGGCTATGGAATTACTAATAAGTTCCTAAGAAATTCCTTACTGAGACAGAGCAGTGACCCCTCTGTACCCTGTGCCTGCAGTGCTGAGAGCAGGAGGGACCAGTGCTTCTGTTGCATGAAAAGCACGAACCTGCCTCCATCAAGTCTATGGGATGCAGACTCCTAGAAGGTGTCCTCAGGTAGGCAGTTTGAGGATAAGAGTCTACTCTTCTAAACTCAGGAGTACTGTGATCATGCCTAGAAATAAAGAAGCAGCCAGAGGAAAAAAAAAACCCCATGTAAAAATGTAGAAAGCAGAAGTAAGATAAGGACTGCAGGGTTCATGAAAGGGATATAGGAGAAAAAACTGTTGTATTTTCTGCCCTTATATCTTTATTTTTGCTTCTTATCGCTCCTAGTTTTGCACGTTCTTTTTTCTTGCCCCTTCTATATCCTTCTCTTCTCTTGCTCCTTCCCTGGCATGATGTGATACACTGTAGCTTAAAATCTTGGCACTCTTTTGAACTGCCAAGTTTAAAATTCTTTGAGTGGCTTTGAGTGGTAATAGCTGAAATATTTCATTTTAGTGAGAGGTTAAAGCTAGGTCACCAGTTCCCAAGTAGAGTTTGAGGGAAAATTAAAAATACTCAGATTTGCTTATTTCTTAGTTCACCAACCTTGAGCAAACATGCGGAGTCAGTCTTTGGTGCACCTCTCAGAAGTGAAGAGCAGGAAGAAGGCAGTGAGGGGGGCTTTTCGTGTCTGTTTGTAAACCTAAATTTACAGGGCAGGGAGATTTGTGTGGGACGTCTGTACTTGGGCATGGATTGCTTTTTTCATGATCCCAGTGTTGGCAAACAAGGTCAGTTTTGTGTGTGTGTTTGGTTGGGAGGGATCTCTGGTGAATTCTGAACAGAGGAAGCACTGTAGTTTTGGGGTTTTTTCCTTCTTTTGATTGGCTGTGTGTACCTCACAGGGTCTGGGAGGTGAGTGAAATCATCTAGACATGAATTCTTTCATGAGTCAGAAAAAATCATAATGATGATGTCATTTTTTGTCAGGACCAAGGGTTCATCCACAGTGGCTTATGGAATATGACCCTACCTTCTCTTTTGGGGAATTTGGGAACAGTCTTCTTATTTTAGAACATTTTACCATAGTTTGATGGAAGAGAATGATCATACAGGTCTCCTAGTCACTAGATTGTGTCAGTGCAGTTTAAGAGAAATTTAAGGGTGGGGCTTTTGGTTTCTTTACTTATTTCTTTTACTTTCCTTGCTTTACTTATTTACCCACACGTCTTTAAGTCAATTCATTTTCTCACTATTCAGATGTCAGCCAGGGAGTCACAAATCAATATGTGACCACGTAATTTTTTTGGTGTAGGAAATGAGGCATGTTTAGGGGGTTACAGGAAAAGAATGACAGAAAAGGGCACATTTTAAAGTGAAGTTAACGCTCTGGAACTGGACAGATTGACATCAATCAATAGAGCACAAGGAGCTGCTCAAAAGCTGTTGCTTAAGCCTCTTCTAGAATGACCATTTACAAGGGAAGGTCACTGAGTTTTTGTGCTGGTGTGTATCCCAATCCTGCCTCATGATACGTGCAAACACTTCCCTAAGCAACTTCTCTGGTTCTCAAATTAACTATTAATGAAATGGCTATTGGATTACATTGGTATTTATTACCACCGTGCTTCCCAGTTACTAGAATCTTGGAAATGATCCTTTCCATACTATCATCCAAGTCATTACTGTGAATAATTAGAAAGCTGGGCTGTACCCTACTGGTAACCTCTTTCCACCTTGAAATAATCCCATTTACTTCCACTGTTTGTTTCTTGCCCTTCAGCCAATTTTCAGTCGGTGTAGGCTGCCAGTTTTCTTCCTATTGTGTGAGTCTGCACCTTAGGCGCTAGTCTCCCATATGGAAATGTTTTCAGAAAATAGGAACTAAATTTCTTGTAGCCAGTCTCCCTTTAATCATTCTCTGTTACACTCTCATGCTTATATATTCAACATTCCTTTCCTTTCCCTTGTTGGAAACATGTGCCAAACTGTTTCATTGCTCGGTCCCTTTCAGAGGGCTTAAATTGTCTCTCCATCTTTACCTTCCCATCTTGCTTCCAAATCACAGCCCTGAATAGGGATTCTAAGTCCTTTCTGAAATTGTTAATGGGCAGGGAACCCTCTGCATAGCTGTGAGAATTTCATGGGTAGAGGATGAGGTCTCTGGTCTCCATCTTTGTGTAAATCTCGAAAGGGGCACTAGCGTGGCACCACCAGTGTTTTTGTGGCATAAATGGGGGGATTTTGATTGTACAGGAAATTTAATTAGATTTAATGCTAATTAAATTCTTTTTTTTTTCATATTAACATGTTCACAAATATTATTGCATCTCGTTAGATTTCATTCTTCTATCCTTACTGAACAATATTCAGTGGTAGTTTCAGATTACAATAAGTTCATTATGAAGATAAGGTGGAATTAGTGTAGGAAGCTCAGCTGGTTGAAGGGGTCTGTGCTTTAATTACTGCAGAGGGTGTGCATATTAATTACAACACAAGTGATATTTACTGTACCTCAGGAACATATGACAGGGTAAAGATACTGACAGCACCAGCTAATAAACTCAGTATGATAATGAGGGGAAAAGACCATAAAAATAGAAGGAAATAAAATTATTCATAAAGTATATTGATCCCAAAGTAAAGACATTAAGCTCTGATGAAGGGCAACAAAAGGGAAGCTCCTCACTTTATCAAACAAATAACCAAAGTAGAGAAATGTTAGCAGAGAGACAGATTGTCATTATCCTGGTCATGTGATCACGCTCTAGAGAGTACATGTGAGCAGTAAAATATAAGATTTTTCTTTTAATAAATCAGCAGAAAGCCAAGCCTTTACCTGCAGGATATCAGGTCGCAGTGGTTTTGATGAGCTGCTGGGCTGACCACATTGCAAGGTAATGTTTGAAGAGATGTGACGGGAACAGACCATTCTTTGGCTGAAGAGCCATCAGCAGCTCCACAAAGAACTATCATGGCTAATTGGCTTGGGCTGCGCTAATTGCTGCTGCGTTTCTCCAGGTTTGTTCTAGTCCTAATGTTCAAGCAATTGTGTTAAATCATTTTTGAGCCACCTTACAGGAAGCCTCCCTTTCAACAGGCATTTAAGCAGATACCAACCGTGAAATGCAGTGGAAGGATCTGTTGCATATCTCCCAGCTGTGGGGTCAATCCCTTGGTGTGGAGTCCAGCTCCCCTGGCTGCACCTGTTAGAGCTCTGTGTTTCCTTGCTGGCATTTATACCTCATTTATTACTTGGCAGCAGCTCACAGAGAAGTGCATCAGGGGTGACCTGTTGGGATGACAAACCCTCAGGTGAGATAGGATGGACTCAGCCTGTTGTTTCTTAGCTTCCTTGGTGCTGGTTGCACACTTCCCTAGGACATGTGCCAGGACAATCCTGTTCATCTGTCTCCTCTTTAGAGCAAACTAAGGCTGTGCAAGTGAGTTGGGGGAAAAAAAAAAAAGTAATGTAAATAATTTCTTCCAGATGTAAATAATATCCTCCTTGATGTTTCACACCAAAATGAAAAGGAATATCTTCATCTTTTGCATGTAGCTGATGCATGTAGCACATGCTGATAACTCTGAAGTAATTATTTTGTAATCATTCACTGATTATTTCAAAAGATTTTGCCTAAATAAAATCAGCAGGAGCAGTTCAGTCCTTAGTGCCCAGCAGTCTAGGTCAGTGTCTGAATCAGACAGGAGCCACAGAGTGTGAGAAATTATTAGTACACATAGTTCTTTTCACTCTAGACATTGTGCTCCATAGTGTGTTTTCCTGTAAGGAATTGTTGTAGGTTGGGTGATGGGAGGTGAAGCTGGCAAGCAAAGCCATCTTTGCTGTAGCCATTCATCTCTAAAGACCTGCGTTCAAATCCCATTTACCGAGAGCCACACACGTCCACGGCTTTTTGTCATCACAGCCTTGGCAGACTCATGTTACCCGTCTCAAAGCTCTTCAGGTTGGGCACATGTGTCAATCTTGGCTTAATAAAGACACCTGGGTTAAAACAGTCACTCCTGGTCAGGATTTCTGTACTCTGCTGAAGCCTGAAGTGGATCCCCATTACATTCAAACGATCCTTTCACTTTTTGGAGCACTGGTTGGCTTTTATTTTTCTTATTTCTATCCTATAACTAAGAATCAACATTTATCCCTCCTCATTCTTGACAGGTCAAGGAAATAACGTAATAGTTACATTTTCAGTACACTGGTTAACAGTAAATTCAACAGAACAAATGGAAAAACTCTATTGTCACTGGTATTACCATAGTGCTCCTATGTTGAATGTTTATTTCCATCTTCTGTGGAAGTTTAGTTTACTGACTAGTGTGAAAGATCCTAAATTTTCCACTCTGTCTGTTGTTTGTTCTATATTAATTTAGCTTTCTTGGTGGTTATCCCCCTGACTGGTGCACTGTAAAGACATAAATTACAACTTTTTTTTATAACTGTTTTTAAGTCAGATATTGGTTTTATGCATTAGGCAAACTAAACTGCATTTTAAATATCTAAGGCACTTGAATCTATAAAACAGACTGAAAGTACTGCAAGAGCAGTTGGTATCTTGACATTTCAGGTGCTTTTATCTGGAGCCAGGAAGCTCAAGAATATACAAACCAGAAAAAATGATAACAAAACTATGCAATCACTTTCGAAGCTTCAAAAAGGTCTGGTTTGTATCTGATAAAGTTTTGGATGGTTTGGGCTTTATTTTGTGTAAGTGAATTTGCCTATCCCTGGTGGTAACTCAGTGAGTAAAAGGCTAATGACTTTTCAGTGGCTTTTGGGAAATGGGTTGGTGTTCTTGGGTCCATGCCCAACTTTGGTAGCAGAAAAACCCCTGCTGCTCTGGGCACTTGTGCTCCTGTGCTTGACAGAAGGATTGAGCTTTCCTTTACTCTCTCACCCTTAGAGATGGTCCTTCCAGGATTAGGACTGAAGCAGATTTGAGGACATTGGGGAAGCATATGTTCTTTCTGTGCATGCTTCACATATCCTTAAATTTCACAGTTTCTGGGCTCTGATTCAGTGTCTTTCAGTGATGCATTTATCAACAGATTTTTAAAAGAGGAAAAAAATAGAGAAAAGTTAACCTCTATCCTAGTTCATTGTGCAGTTGCTACTTGTGAGGAACAACAAGGAATAAAAGCAAGACAGTGATGTCTTGATGTTTTTGATGAGCTGAAGATGCAGAATTTCTGATCTAAATGCTGATATTTAAGGACTGGTTTGAAAAATTTCATTAAAAATAGAATTTTATTCCTCTCCTTTTGTATCCTGCTGTAGATTTGTTGTCTTTTTTGGAGACAGTCTTCACTCTCCTTTTGTATCCTGCTGTAGATTTGTTGTCTTTTTTGGAGACAGTCTTCACTTGGCCCTTTTGGGTGGTTAAGCCTGTGAAATCATGCACATGTTAAGTAAAGGCACTTAGAGTGCAAACACTTAAGTTCTCCCTAAATCACAGTCTTAACCTGGGAGAGGTTTTTAGGTAAACTTGTGTGTTCTATTGACTTCAAGCTGAGCACTGGGCTGGAATAAGCTCAGTTTTGGCCATGTAGAACATAACAGTTTTTCCAGGATCAGAAGGAACTGGGATTTGTGCAACAACCAACACAGCTTTATTTTAAAGGGCTTGCAAGGTAGGGCAGAAAAGGGTTTTAGTGCATTCAGTATATTCAAGGTCTTTTACAGGGAGCTGTGTAAAGACCTCGTAAGGAATCTAAATCACTTCAAGGTAGATCCTGCTCTGAGTTTAACACCTCTTGAAAAGGAGGAATCCAAGCACAAGAATAAACTGGGCTAAACTGGCCTTCCTTGCATCCTTTGCCTTTCTCTCCTTTCATGCAAGACTCCACTGCTTACTTCCTGTGGGAGCTGACATGGTGATAAATAATTTTGGCTAATCAGTGTTCCACAATACTTTGAGGGATTCCAGAGTTAACCCAACTTGGTTCTTGGCAAATATAATGAAGTGATCCACACTGAAATTCAGGTTCTTGGGTGTGCTTTTCCATTTTGAGTCAGTGCTCAGATAGGAGTCAATGAAGTCAGCTCAATTAAGAGGCTCTTTAGGATGGGGCTGGTTGTTATACCAAAAGAGATAGAACACAATGTGAGGGTGGTCGAAGAGGATTAATCACAAAGAAGAAAATATTTTAATACCATATATGGATAAATCAATGACATGTCCTTATCTTGAATTCATGTTCACTTTTGGTCACCTTAGCTCAAAGACATAACAGAAATAGAAATGGTCCAGAGAAGGGCAAAGAAAATGAGTAGCACCCTTTGAGAGCCTTTCATATAAAGCTACATTAAAAAGGGCAGGATTATTATTTAGTTTGGAAAGAAAAAGAGCAGAAGGAAATGTGGCAGAGGCATATAAAATAAAATAATGAAGGGCATAGATCAGGCCAGTCGGCTGCTTCTCATTACATTTGTCTGTAACAAAAGGAAAAGAGGGAACTCAAAATAGAACAACAACAGGCCAAAGAGTGATTCATTAGTGAGTGACATAGTGCAGCACATGGTGCATGCCTTAAACTTGTGGAACTCAGAGCTGCAGGATGAAATAAAGCCCAAATTATTTACATTAGGAAAGCCCAACACAAATTTACCTTTAATACTCTGATTGTAGGTTATAGTCCTTGAACCAGGATTTAAATAAGAGCTACTGTTGCTCTTCATGCACATAAGGGCTTTATCAGCTGGGATAGTGGGATACCTTTTTCCCTGAGGTTCTGTATTGCCCAATTTAGGTACAGAATGGGGCAGGAGAGGCTGGACACCCTTCTTTGCTGCAGTCCTTATCAGCTGCTATCAGAGACAGGATCTGTAAGTACAAGAATTATTCAATGAAAATTCTGAAGTTATTGCCCAGTGGCAATTTATCAGCCAAGAATCTTGTGTCCTTTGCTTTCTGTCTTTGGTCTTGTCAGAGCTTGGTAACTTGGTTTGGGTAGTTACTTACTGCTTCCAGTGTTTCCCGTCCTTAGCTGCCTTCAGTCTCCTGGTAATTGTAGAGTAAGGATCAATGTCCTACATGGGCTTTTAACAGCCTGATCATTGTAAGACAAGCATGATCATTAAATGATCCTCACTTTATTAATGCACTTTATTAAGTATCTTTTTCTGTGTGTCTGGCAAATGCACTTGAGGTAAGGTGGGAACAATTATGCTGAATAAATAAAAATATTACAGGTAAGTAACAGCAGCACATTAGTTAGGATATCTGGGCACTCTGAAAAACAGACACATTCTATTGCACTTAAATGTCATGTTTAATCAACTGGGTTCCTATTCTCCATTTACTTTTCATTTGTAAATAATGCAAAAATTTACCAGGCTGCCCTGCTGCAAAGAAAGACTCTTAGTTGGACTCAGTGCTTGCTTTTCTCTTAAATTCTCTCTTGGATGAATTAACATTATAGAATATCATGGACATACTGAGAATCTTTCTTAGCCTCTTATTTGGTTAGTCAACAGTTACTTGCAAGCTTTCCGGCTTTTTTTTTGCTTGTTTCAGAGAAAAGGCAGGATGTTGTTAGTAATGTATCTCTGATTTGTAGAATACAATTGCCTTTAGAGACTTTTGAGTATACAGATACACAGACTTAGCTTCTACTGAAATGGAATGTAAGCACTTTCCTCCTAAGTGAATTTAGAGCTGAAGAGAACTGAGCAAAGTATGGAAAAAATCCTCACCAATATTTCCCATATGAAAATAGAACTGCAACTGAAATACACCGTGACCTTGTCATGTTTGCTTTACCTGAACAATGAGAGGTCAAATCGCATTAACACAGAGCCTCCCAAATACAGGATTTTATGCTTGTATTTCTGAATATTCACAGGGAAGGAAATTCTTCCCCATGCTGAGGGGTAGCAGTGTTCAACCATCACCCATCACCCCGGCTGGCCCTACCCCAGATTATACAGCAGGTTTGTGGTGTATGCATTTCACCCTACATGACCTACGCAACCCACCCCAAAGTGAAATTCTCCTTTTCCTGAAAGCTGTCTCCTTCCCGCCTGTGGCTTGCCGGGGATGCTCCATTGTTTCGCAGAGCTGGTGTTTGGCTCTTGTCTAGACCAATGTTCGCTCATCACAATACCCCTGTCAACACTGTGCTCTGGATGTGTGAGCTGCACTGCATTACTGTTGTCAAATGGCTCTGCTGTCATGTAGTGTTTAAATGTAAAAGATATAGGTGACGATGGGAAGCTACAGATTTGTGCTGAAAATCTGGATTTTAAGTTGTCTGCAGCACACACGTTGAAAAGCTGAGACAGTTTTACAATAAATGTAAGCAGTTTAAGCAAGCTTGTAGCTATCAAGATGTGGATGTATGTTTTCCCCTCTGAAATGTGCTGCCTTTCAAGAACACAAGTGTGGCATTTAGGTGACACCACACTGCTCATCCGTGTGCCCTTTCCAGGGATGACTCTGCTTCTGTCTCCTCCTGTCTGCACACGCTGCAGCTCTGAGGGTCTTCTGTGACCCTGCCACAGGCTACAAGCCCAGCGAGCTGCAGAGGAGTTGAAGCTGTGAGTGACAGAGGAAAAGATGACAATGAATAAAATGCAGTGCACTCTTTCACTTCGATCAGTTTCATTTCAGATCTGTTTGAGGTTTTTTTTCCTGTGTGCTAGAAATACTTTATTTTTGATGATTTTCCCCTGGTGTTACTTGTCTACCTGCTTGTATTTTCTTTTCTGTTTTGGTCCAATATTCATAGATGTTCCTGGTCTTCCCCCAGACTGCATTGTTGGTGAACTTCCTAAAATCCAGTGTTTGACAATAATTCTGAGTTTCTGACTTAATCAGAAACAACAACAACAAAAACATCAGAAATAAGAGAAAATGCTGCTTTCCTTCCTTTTTCTCTGTTACACTTCAGAGGAAACTGGTGTCAGAAGATACTGCTTTTTTTTTGTTACCCTGAATTGGAGCATAGACCCTGGCCACATTCAGAGAAGTAAACATCTCTTGGTCCACGTAGTTCTTGGCAGATTTAACTGGAAATGCAGCTTGAGTGAAAACCAGTTAAAGTTCTTTGTGTGGACAATGCCAGTCTGTCAGAGGGTGCCTATATTACTTCAGAAAATACTACCTTTTCTTAGGAAAAAAAACCCCCAAAACCAAAAACCCCCAAACAAAAAAGCACTGAACACCCCCACCCCCAACACTTGCAATTAGTCATTACCTACTGTTGCTTGCAATTTGTTGGCAGATCAAGCTACAATCTGTTGCACTATGACAGATCAATTTCTGCAATTCATTACAGAACTGAGCCAAAACAAAATAACTTTCTCTCCTTCCCCTCCTTCCCCTCCTTCCCCTACCCTTAGTGCTGCAGCCTCTGATTAGCTGAGATCCTTGGACTTTTTTTGGAAAGGAGCAGATGGGAGGCAAAAGAGGGATGGGAAAAGATGAGCCTTGCTCACTGCAATGCCCTTCATGTGAATACATGTGTGTATTAATGTGAGATCAGTCCCCATCCCTGGAGCAAGCTCCTGTGCAGTCCTGAAGGAACAGTTCAGTGTCTGAATCCTGTACAAACTGCATTGCTCAAACTTGTCCTTACATTGTAACCATTTATCCTGCTAAGGTTTGCCAAAGTCGGGGGTGGGACTGCTATTTTGTGGGAATTGCCTTTCAGCTTTCCTTTGCTTAGGAGCATGGCAGGGACCTTACAGTTGTTTTTCTCTTAAAAAACTCTAGTCACCTTTGCATTACCTCCAAGAACCTTAATTAAATAGCACTAATAGTTATGACACAACAACTAGGATAGAAGAATTTCTTTTTTTCTGATTACATTTTGTAGCTTTTGTCACCTGACTTTGGTAAGTCCACCTTCAGTGGAAAAGTAGCACAGTGACATTTTCAAAACACACAGTCCCTTGAGCCTGGAACCTAACCCAGACAAGAAAGCTCAGCTTGATTCCAACACTGCTTTGTGATGTGTACTCCTCTTTTTCAAGAGCTGGGCTGCAACAGCTGCTAAATACAGAGAAAGGGGGGAAAAGGTTGCTATTACACAGTTTAGTTGTACAAAAAGCAGATGTTTTACATGGATTTTTTAAATGAACACTTAGCATTCTAAGGCATCCTGGGCTTGTTGCTTGTGCTACCTTCTCTAATTTTACATAGTAAGGAGCAGCCACCAGATTATTTGCTCTCCTTTTTCCTCAGATCCCTAAACAACTCAAACCTGTTTGATGCCTAGAGCCATCAGATCCTGCTGGGCTCACTGAGCAGATATGGGACAGCTTCTTGCAGGAAGCCCTCAGCTTCCCAAAGAAGGGAGGGAAAGCAGCCAACCTTTTCAGTGTTAGAAAATCGCATTTTTGTGGGGCCAGGTTTGTGGCACCGCTCGCACTTTAGCACCTGAATAGAGCAGGCAGCTTTTTTGAGAAGGGCAGGGAGCTGATGATAACAACAAATTCCCTTGGGGTTATTGCCAGGGATGGGAACAGCTGGGAAGTCAGGAAGGGTCACTGTGGCAATACCTACCTGTTCACTGGGTGCTTCTTGCCAGTCTTGTGCCACTTGTAATTCGAATCCCCTATGAAAATTTGCTTTCTCCAAGTATTTCAGTCTTTGAATACAATGACACACAGGTAGGGGTGCTGAACCAGAACACAGAGAGAGGAATCTTCTCTCTTAACATGTTAGAAAACCCTCTCATCTTCCCCAGATTTTTTGCAATACAAACATGTATTGACACACATTATTTTGCTCAGCAAGTTATCCAGAAAATTTCAGGATCTCACTTTTTTTATTGCTAATATTTCTGCAGATCTTTCTGAGGAAAAAAATTTGATGCTGATATTTGGAGCAAATAACATAAAAATTCTGACTGTAGTCTCTAACGCAGACATTGTTTTGTTTTTATGCACCTTTAATCCCAGCTGAGACAGGGACTTTTTATTATATTTTAAAGAGTAATATAAGACACTGTAGTTGTGCTCTTGCCCTTTAAGGAAGCAGTACTCAGAAAGTGCCTATGCATATTGAAGAGTTGTATGGGTTTCAACATATTATTGTGTTTATCATCATTTAACAGTGCTGTTCTGGTAATGAAGCTAACTTTTGAATTCCAAAACTGAACCAAAAAATCTGAAATCTGAAATGCACTCCATAGAAACTGTCTTGGATATGTGCAGAAATGGAGAGATACAGATGGGAACTGAGGCTTTATCAAATTATTTGGCTTTCATTAGAGCTGAATAAATAGTAACACATGAAACCTAATTCTATCCAATTTCTTTGTTCTTGTAAATTACTACCTACGTCTGTAGCTTTTCTAGTTCCTGTGTTCCTAGAGCGGCAAGTGCTTTTTCCCTTCGGAGCATTTTGTTTAAGGATTTAACCCCTCTGTTCCCCGTTTTCCCTCCCCTCAACAATTTATAGACATTTCAAAAGAAATACATTTGGAGACAAGCATTTTTTGAATCAGCTTGGAGTACAACTCCAATACAAATTGTCTTTTTGGGGTTTTGCTGCTTTTGGCATCCTTCACTTCCTGTAGCATGCTGGTAAAAAGAAGGCGTCTTTTCATTGGAACAGAACGGTTGTAGCATGATATGGAATGTTCCCTGCATTTCCATAACGGGCCAGACATTAATATTTGCACACTGGTTGCTGATGTGCAGGTGAACCACAGGCCCTCCCTGTCAGTCCTGGGGGGATTTGATTCCCTGCCCCAAAATGCTGGTGCTGCTCTGCAAAGAACAGCCCCGGACACAGACAAATAACTGCAGAAAATACCCCTAATGTTAAATACAGTATAAAGAATCTGTTTTTCCCCCTCTTATTATTCCTATTGTTTTATTTCCAGCCCTCTTGCTAGTGGCTGCCTTTGTGGCACTTCAGCTGTGATTAGATGGGCGGGCAGGCAGCTTCCTCTAGAGCTGAAGCCAGCTGGGGGAAGAGACTGGCAAAGCCTCAACTCCTCGTCTACCCAGTGCCTCCACAGCGGAGTTTATTATCTCCATAGCTCCGTGACATGCCCAGCCTGCGTGAGCCAGGGCTCAGAGCACAAGTCAATATTCAGGAGGCAGAGCTCCCTTATTACTGCTCTGGTGCTGTCCTTATTTTGATGTAGTTGTAACCTAAAAAATTGCCTAATAGCCAAGAGGCTGGGGGGAAGGGAGGAGGAG